>JARFXV010000396.1:2500-602500 GCA_031761425.1 Cosmopolites sordidus | reverse complement strand
CGGTGTTGCTTTCGCTATTTCAAGAAATATTCTTGGTTCTATAACTAATGTCCAGTCCGTAAATAATCGACTTATGACACTATCCCTCAAGTGTGCTAACAAAAACTATACATTAATCAATGCACACCTCCCAGTTAACGAGGAAAATAAATCTAATCCTGAAAAAGTAAATAAGTTCAGGGAAATTCTGGAAAAAACTATCTCTAAAATTCCCTCTAACCATGTAAAAATCCTATTGGGTGATTTCAACGCCCAACTAGGGAAAGAAAAAAAGTACAGGAAAACAGTCGGCAGTTTTCCCGCTCATAAATGGACTAACCATAATGGTAGAAGATTGGTTGAACTATGTTCGCAGTTTAATCTAAAAATAATGTCAACCTATTTTAAGAAGAAAATAACAAAACAAAAGACCTGGAGGTGCCCAAACAAGTACATGGGTGAATTTCAAATTGACCATGTTGCCATTTCGTACCACAATTACAAAGAGATTTTGAATGTTCAAGTCAGGAAAGGAGCTAACATAGACACGGATCACTACTTGACTAAAATCAAACTTAGCTTAAAACCTCAAAAACTTATTCAAAAGTGACTGCTAATACCAAAGTTCGACTCAACGAAAATAAAACTAGCCCTTACAGAAGAGCTTAATAAACAACCAACACAGAACTGGCAAGAATTGAAACTAAAAAATTATTAAAACAGCCTTAAAGTTGGCCCCTTTACAAAAATGTAGAAAACAACCGTGGTGGGATGAAGTTTGCGAGCAAGCAGTATTAAGCCGAAGTAAAGCATTCAAAGATTGGAACAGTCAAAAAAAAGCAATAAACTATAACATAATTTTGGAAGTAAGAAAAGAAACATCGAAACTAATTAGACAAACTAAAAGAAAATATGAAAACAATCAACTTAATGAAATAGAAAAAAATTTCCAAAAAAATAACACCCGAAACATTTACAAAACATTTAAAACTAAATTAACAGGCTATCAACCCCAAAGTCTTTGCTTCCAAAAAGAAAACGGACAATTAGCTCTAAATAACCAGGACAATTGGAAAGAACTTGCGAAATATTTTGAACAAATACTAAACTGCCCTGAGCCCTTAAACAAATTACCAACACTAAACCCTAAATAAACCCTGATTTATTACCATTGAATGAAGATGAAATAATTAGGCAAACCAAGCGGCTTAAAAATAACAAAGCTTCTGGTGAAGATGGAATCACTATTGAACTAAACCGCTGGCCCAAGTACAATCAAGGAAATAACCAAAGTTCTATAAAAAGTTTGGCGAACAGAACGGATTCCGGAAGATTGGAAAGATGCTCTAATCCATCCACTACACAAGAAAGGAGATAGAAGGGATGTAAACAACTACAGAGGGATATCTCTTCTCCCAGTTTGTTACAAGGTTTTATCTCAATGTCTACTAGACAGAGCACAGGGACAGTTAGAACCTAAAATTGGTGAATGTCAAGCAGGTTTTCGACCGGGCAGATCCTGCCCTGAACAGAGCCTGAATCTAAAGTTGATCCTAAGACTAAATATATAAATAAAAATCTCGTCTGTACATTTCTGGATTTCTAAAAAGCATATGATTCTATTGACCGCGAATCTTTATTCCGAATCTTGAAAGAACAAGGACTAGATCTGAAAACGCTGGCAATTATTAAAGCAACATTCACTAACACAAGGTCAAAAGTTAAATTCATAGGTGACATCTCAGAGCCCTTCGAAATTAAAACTGGAGTGAGACAAGGGGATGGACTCTCGCCACTCTTATTTAACTGTGTTCTAGAAAAAGTAATACAGGAGTGGCGTGAAAAAAAGTCGGAACTGAATATTGACCAGTCCATTAAACTGAGGAGAACCAATATTAAAATTGATTGTCTGGCGTTTGCTGATAATCAATTTTGGCTCAAGATGTATTAACGGCACAGAAACAGATTGAAATTCTAAAAGAAACAGCAGAAAAGATAGGACTCCAAATTTCCGTTGAAAAGACATAATACATGACCTGCAACAGACTAAGAACATCATTTCTAAAAACAAAATATGGTAGCATCAGACGAGTCTCTCAATTCAAATATTTGGGTGAAATAATCATGGAAAATGGGTTGGAAAAAGCGGCCAATAAGGGTAGATGTCAAAAAATGGAAACGGCATTGAAACTTACACAAAATATTTACAACAAAAAATGCCTATCTAAAAACACAAACCTGATACATTACAACACAGTTATTAAGCCAGAATGTATATATGGGGCAGAAACGCTCATTTTAAATAGAAAGAGAGACATCGAGGACATTGAAAAGATGGAAAGAAAAATCATAAGAATAATCTTAGGCCCCAAACAAATAAATAGCACAACATACCGACTTCGAGAAAACCAAGAAATCAAACAATACACAGATATACATAGCGATATGAGAAAAAGAAGACTTAACTTTTACGGACACATAAAACTGATGAATCCGAGTAGACTATCTAAACAAATAGTCGAATTTTATGAAAATAGGAGTAGAGCTAAAGTAGAAATAATTAAATGGATTGCTGCAATTAAAGAGGACTTAAGATCAGCAAATATTACACAAAATGAAATTCAGGATAGAGGCTGTTTCAGACACAAGGTTGACGTTTGGAAGGTTGGCCAGAGAGAAAAATGTAGGAAAACTGGAACTTGGTCCGATGAAAGGCAAAAAGCTCATAGCGAAAGTATGGGCGTAAAGGAAGGCTAACAACAACAAATGCCTCTAATTGTACTTCGCGTGGTCCATCAGAGCCAATACGTGAATAATAATAATAATAATAATAATAATTAGGGATTAAAACATTCAAAAAAGTTGCTATAAACATATCCCAGAAATTACTTCTTAAAGGGACTAGAGCCCTTTAAAGGAGGAACTCTGAAGATGATTTTTTCGCAATATTTTCGAAACGGTTTATGCTAAAGTCGTAAAATTCGGTATACTTCAATAGGTTGAAATGGAAAAACTTTTTTGTGTTAATAATTGCACATTTTAGTCAGGGGCATCTCCTTGGTAAATGCTACCATAACTTTTCGCTTGTAATATATTTTAGTTTTATAAATCAAATTATTGAGTCGCAAAGATTTTTAGGTAAAAAAGCCCTATTTTTTAGAAAACTGACTTTCTCTAAATTGATGCATGATTACATAGATATCGAAATGCATCTTAATAATTAAGTAGGCACCCTTGTATGAAAATATTTATTTAGCAGACAATAATAACAAGACTATTTATTATTAACGATTTAGCACTTATTCACAACAGATTTTGAAAATAACCTCCATTCATCTCAATGCGCCCTCAAATTCTTTTCTTCAAAAAGGATCTTATTCTGCCGAAAATACCAAGCCTATTTTTGATCTAATCACAAGCAGGTCACACATTGCTGCAATTCCTCTACAGTACCAATCGGGATAGCATAGATCAATGCCTTCAAGTATCCCCACAGAAAGTAATCGAGAGGATTTAAATCTGTGGAATGTGGTGGCCAATGTACTGGTCCACCATGTCCTGGATATAACTGATCTGAATGCGCTCTTACATTTACAGAGAAATGAGACGGAGCACCATCGTGCATTAAAAACATGCCATATCTGAACTGATATGGCACATCTTTCATTAGGTCTAGCAAATGATTTTCCAAGAAGTTCCAATAATGTTGTCCATTTAAATGGTTGGGAAACACAAACGATCGAATCAAAAAATTCCGTTGTATAACTGCCCAGATATTGATAAAAAAACTTGTCCTGATGCCCCGATTCAAAAAATTCATATCGATATTCTTCCGCCCACATATGGGTATTGTGAGAATTAAAAATTTCATTGCGTGTCAACATAGCTTTGTCTGTAAAGAGAATGTTCTTTACAAAATTTTCATTTAAACACAATTGCTCCCTTAACCATTAGCAAAACTGGATTCTTTGTGGCAGGTCATCAGGCTTTAAGGCTTGAACTTTCTGAAATGATATGGATAGAGTGCTTGCTCTCTGACAATTTCCCATACAGTAATTTTAGGAATGCCTTCTTGAACAGCTGTTCTTGAAACAGCAGAACTCTTCCGGGAAAAGCCTCTGCATACAATCTTCTAGCTTCACACGCATTCCCATTCACATTCTCGTACATATAATGTATATTCGCCATATCTTCTAAGGAATAATGGGCCATTTTGCAGTTTAAAAATTAAAAATCTAGACTTTATTACGTAAATGGTCCAGTTTAACGAAACGTCAACGAAAAATATTAACAGTGACAGCAGTCTTCTTAATTATTAAGATTTATTTCGATATCCATGTAATCGTGCATCGATTTAGAAAAAGCAAGTTTTCTGAAAAACGGTGGATTCTAACGACATGAAATAAGAGAACCTTAAAATCTTTGCGATTCATTAATTTCATTTAAAAAGTATAAAAATATTACAAACAAAAAAGTTATGGCAGCATTTACCAAGATGACGCCCCTATGTGACGCCCCTAACTAAACCATTCAATTATTAACACAAAAAAACGTTTTTTCATTCCAACTTATTGAAGTATACCGAATTTCACGACTTTAGCATAAACTGTTTCGAAAATATTGCGAAACGATCATCTTCAGAGTTTCCCTTTAAGGGGTCCTAACCCCTTTAAGAAACAATTTTTGGGATATATTTATAGGGACTTTTTTTAATATTTTTATCCCTAGACTCACCTGCCAAAAGATTTTGGCGCTATTTCCTTTCACTCTGTGTACATATATATATATATATATATATATATATATATATATATATATATATATATATATATATATATATATATATATATATATATATATATCATCATCATCATCATCATCATCAGCCCGTATCGATCCACTGCAGAATGAAGGCCTCTTCAGCATGCTTCCAACCTTCACGGTCCTGGGCTTTCCTCTGCCACTCGGGTCCAATATACTTAACGATGTCATCAATCCATCGTGCTTTCGGTCTTCTTCGCGGACGTTTGCGATCAAGTGGTATCCACTCCAGGATTGCCTTGGTCCATCTGTCGTCCCATCGCCTCGCTATATGGCCTGCCCATCTCCATTTCAACTGTTTTACTCTTCCAATGATGCCACAGACTTTTGTTTGTTCCCTGATCCATGCGCAGGACTTTATATATATATATATATATATATATATATATATATATATATATATATATATATATATATGTATATATATATATATATATATATATATATATATATATATATATATATATATATATATATATATATATATTATATAATATATATATATAATATATATATATATATATATATATATATATATATATATATATATATATATATATATATATATATTATATATATATATATTATTATTATTATATATATATATATATATATATATATATATATATATATATATATATATATATATATATTATTACATTGGGATTTTCGGTCAGTAATTAATTTTTAATTTTTAATTTTTTTATTAACGTTTGGGTTCAAACAAAGAACCATCCTCAGAATAATTCTACAATATATATAACTTTTATAAAAAACACAAACTTACATTTAAAAACATACCAATATGAAATTAATTTTTAAATTTTTTTAAATAATATGTGATAATTAAAAAAAATAAAATAAAATAAAATAAAATTATCACATTATTTAAAAAAATTTTAAAATTAATTGTTTAATTTCATATTGGTATGTTTTTAAATGTAAGTTTGTGTTTTTTATAAAAGTTATATGTATTGTAGAATTATTCTGAGGATGGTTCTTTGTTTGAACCGAAACGTTAATAAAAAAATTAAAAATTAATTGCTGACCGAAAATCCCAATAAATAAAAATAATAATAATAATAATAATAATAATATATATATATATATATATATATATATATATATATATATATATATATATATATATATATATATATATATATATATATATATATATATATATATATATATATATATTATTATTATAAGTATTTTCATGGTCGTTTAATACTATTTTATTGTTTTTTCTTGGGGTTTGGGTCAATTGTGATAAAAACAACCATACCATAACACCACATACCTTATTATTACATCTTAATATACTAATATACAACATTTACTTGACTTATATAGTATTAACTCTAAATACATTAGTTTACAAGTCAATTTTTTTTACCTCGAAAGAAATGTATATAAATATGTTAACCTACCTTCCTTAAAACCAAAAGTGTTAACAGAAATATTCTATCACGTAACATTTTTTTTCTACAGTCAAATCATTTTTTTCAACTACCCTACGTGGTGACTTCAGTTTAATATATATTTATTCGATTCAGGCGACCAATATGTTGTTTCAAATTGAATTAAAATGTCGAAAAAAAAGTGTAAACAAAGTTTTGATCATTTTTGCTGCGTTTGTGGGCAGTTCATATTTTCAAAAAAAAAGAAAACCAATTGAAGATTCGTTAAAAAAGTGTACATCTTTATTATTTTGGATTGCCGGAAGCTGTAGAATAGTTTTATTCCAGTGGTCATTAGGTAATAACGTATATCTTCCATTTGGTTCACCAATTTTATCGAGAGAACATAGTAATCATGAAAATGACTGTACTTTTGTGTTACGAATACAGTGGGATATAATACAAAAAAATAAGACGAGTATTATATATACCGAAATTCCGTCTGTTATTAAACCAATTTTACATTCGAAGGATCTTCCATATCCAATATGTCCCGGTAATTCGAGACAAAATATACAAGATGACAATGAAAGTGATGAAGTTAAATTGATTTATAGTGATTCTAATGATTGCTCTCTTCAAGAAAACACTCCATATTTAATTAACCAAACCGAATTAAATGATCTTCTTTTATCTATTAATGAGAAACTGCTTGGAAGTCATTCAAAATGGTTGCCGAAGAATTTCTGGGAAATAAAAAAAGTTAAAATTATAAATATATTGTAGCTGATTTATTGAAAATTTTTCAACAGATGGGAGTGAACATCTCATTGAAGATTCATTTCCTGCACTTGCATTTGTTTTTTTCCCTGAAAACTTATAGGAAGTATGATTGACGAACACAGGGAACATTTTCATCAAGATTTAAAGATTTTCGAAGAACAACTTCAAGGATTTTGGAATGAAAACTTGTGAGAGGATTACCATTGGTCCATTATAAGAGAAACTGAGCCAAAAAACTATAAAAAGAAGACCAAAATTAGCCATCTTTATTTTTTTTATTTTTAAGTAACAGCAACTTTCAGCTGGGTAACAGCAACTTTCAACCATGTAATCTAGTGTTAAATGAGTTTTTTTATACATTATTGACATATAAAGCGCGTTTTGATGGGGCAGTTACATTTTGTTCTATATTTCTGATACGTTTGTGTTGTGTTAGCTTAAAAAAGTTTTAAAAAAATCTAAAGTTAAAAAATTGATAAAATATGTTAAAATCAAAATATATGTCAAGAATGAAGATATTATAAAAAGGTATGTTAAAATATAAATTTATACTATGTATAGGAATAATATATTAATTGTAAAATCGTCTCTGTTTTGGGGATATTGAATTAATAAAAAAAAACCAAAACATTAACAAAATATAAAAATAATTGTTTTTTGTACATTGTACAATTGATCAATATATATATATATATATATATATATATATATATATATATATATATATATATATATATATATATATATATATATATATATATATACAAGGCAGAGGCGTCAGACTAACATGATCCAAAATCTGCCAACCCACATTGGATCAGCGTGGCAGATTAGGGTCCGTACCTTCAACATGGTATTTCAATATGACAGTACAACCTCCAAAAGTGGACTTTTGACATTGCTACATTTAATATATCACTATGAAAACGGAGGCTCGATTGCAAGAACTGTTAATCGAACTTGACAACATACATTAGGATATTATTGGGCTCTGTGAAACACGAAGAAAGGGCGAAGAGTTAATTAAACTGGAACCAACTGGACATGTACTCTACACCCGAGGTACGGAGAATGGATGATGTGGCAAAATTGAATTCCTCATCAATCAAAAGCTGAAGGACAGTGTAGTCAAATTTGAAAGTACATCTGACCCACTAGCCCAATGCGTCATTCAGCTGAATAAAAAGTTCAGGCTTCAAATCGTCCAAGCTTATACACTAACTATAAGCCATAGGGATAGAAAATTGAGGAATTTTATGATAATGTAGCCCAGCTTTTATATAAGGAGAAATGTAGGTACAAAATCCTGATGGGTGATTTTAATACCAGAATCAAACACTGGGGAGAGCGCAATTGGCCCATATGGAATTGGTGAGCGAGACAATAGAGAAAAACAATATAATAAAAATGTCAGCAGAAAATGGACATGGAAAAGTCCATCTGGACAAGTGAAATTGATTACATTATGACCAACGATAGAACAATATTTTGCAACTGTACTGTCCTTAACAATTTTAATGTTGGAAGTGACCACCGAATGGTATGAACAAAAGTTAAAATTAACTGTCGAAGAGAGCGCCAAAGAATGGTTACGTCAAAGAAGGGCAAAGTGGATTTTGAGAAATTGCTGGAGAGGGGCAGCAATTTTGAGATTGCTTTATCGAATCGCTTTGCTGTGTTACAAGATGCGGTGGAAATGGAAATATCAGTTCAACAATGTGCTTGAAACGGCTGCTTCAATAGCACCAGAATAAAAATGTCTCAAACAGACAAAAATCTCCAGTGCTACCATTAACTATAAAAAATCGTATTAGAAAGGATACGCGCCAGTTCAACATGCAGCTAGTGCAAAAAAAACCCTCGAAGAAAACAAAGGAATTAACAAAGCTAAACAGAAGCTGAGAATGCCTTAATAACGCACATTTATGCCTTAATGCCTAATAACCCACATTTATGCCTTAATGCGTGAGGATGGCACAGTGTGCAGAACGCGTACGCAATTGTTGTAGGTTGAGGTTGTAGGTTGAGGTTGTAGAGAAATTTTATTCACAACTATATGAAGATCAGAACCAATCAAAGACAACACTACCCACGAAAGAAGAAGTGCCAGATATCCTAGTGGAGGAAGTAACAAGTGCAATAGAATCGATGAAAAATGGCAAGGCTCCAGGAAAGGACAGTGTAACTGTCGAAACGTTAAAAGCTGGTGGTCAGACGTTAAATAAAACACTGGCAAAATTATATTTAAAATGCCTCAAGGAACAGAAAATACCTGACTAATGGAAGAATGCAGAAGTGATCATTTTACATAAAAATGATTTAAAGAACTATCGTCCAATATGCCTCCTATCAGTAATGTACAAAGTTTTCACTAAGATAATATCTAAAAGAATATTAAGAAAACTGAATGACGCCCAACCAAGAAAGCAAGCAGGATTCAGAAGTGGATTCAGTACAATGGATCACATCCAGGTTGCACAGCAGGTCATAGAAAGGCACAATGAATACACCATGCCACTGTGCTTGGCTTTTATAAACTACGAAAAAGCATTTGACTCCATCTCAAAACAAGTCATAATGGAGGGAATGCTTAGCCAAGGGGTAGATAAATCATATGTAAACCTATTAGGATCGATATATGATGGAGTTACAGCGACAATTCACCGTGATGATCTTGAAGTGGAAATTAATGTAGAACGAGGTGTACGGTAGGGTGACGCAATTCTTTTCTCGGCTAGCCTTGAAGAAGCATTCCGTAAACTGGATTGGGATTAGGATGGTGTAAAGATCAACAGTGCAAACTTAAACCATCTTAGATTTGCATATGATATCGTTCTCATTTCACAAGACCTAGAGGAGCTGCAAAGCCGCATGCAAGAGCTGCAAAGGGCTGAATCGCTGAAGACAGAAGATTTTCAGTTTTGGGTTTTGAGGATTTCAATGGGCCGGGATTTGAAACGGCGTGTTAAATGTGGCTGGCAGGCATTTGGCAGACCCAATATAGTGTTTAACAGCAGACTCCCATCTTGCCTGAAACGATCGATCAGTGTGTCCTACCTGTTATGAAACACGGAAGTGAAATCTGGACACTCACATCGCAATCAATTCAAAAACTTCGGGTAACATAGAGGGGAATGGAAAGACGTATGCTTGGCATTACAAGACGATATATATATATATATATATATATATATATATATATATATATATATATATATATATATATATATATATATATATATATATATATATATATATATATATATATATATATATATATATATATATATATATATATATATATTGATATGTAGTGTTAGATTTTCTTAGACTGCGTCCAATGAGCAGTAGCAGAGTGTCATCACACACACAACCTTTGGGTTCAATAATCTCATGTGGAACACACAACCTGCGTCTCCGCCTAAATGAACATTTTGTTTGTTGCTTGACCAGGAAGGAGCCCTATCTATCCCTTCAACTGGATGACATATGTTTCGTCTCTCGAGTTTCGGACTCATCAGGGCGCCGACATATACCCTAAAATCAAGAATAGGGAGACCCTATCCCCAGCCAACAACCCATGTTTTCGTCGACTTCCCGTCGGATGGTGTATACATGTGTAGATTTTCTTGGACTGCGTCTAATGAGAGTGCAGTAGCTAAGTGTCATCACACACCCAACCGTTGGATTCCACAATATTATGTTGAACACACAACAACCTGCATTTCCGCCTAAATGAAAATTTTTGTTGGTTGCTTGACCGGGAAGGAGCCCCACCTATCCCTTCAACTGGATGACATATGTTTCGTCTCTCGAGGTTCAGACTCATCAGGGCGCCGACATATACCATACCATCAAGAATATGGAGACCCTATCCACAACCAACAACCCATGTTTTCCTCGACTGAACCTCGAGAGACGAAACATATGTCATCCAGTTGAAGGAATAGGTGGGGCTCCTTCACGGTCAAGCAACCAACAAAAATGTATATATATATATATATATATATATATATATATATATATATATATATATATATATATATATATACATTGTTGGTTGTTGTGTGTTCCACATGAGATTGTGGAACCCAACGGTTGGGTGTATGATGACACTCAACTACTGTTGCCTCATTGGACGCAGTCCAAAGAAATCTGACATTGGATATATACGCCATCCGACGGGAAGTCGGCGAAAACATTGGTTGTTGGCTGTGGATAGGGTATCCCTATTCTTGATAGGGGAGCATATGTAGTTGCCCTGAAGAGTCTAAACATCAAGAGACGAAACATATGCCCTTCAGTTGAAGGGATGGGTGGGACTCGTCTTAGCGGCTTAAGGCGGAGACGCAGGTTGTTGTGTGTTCCACATGAGATTGTGGAACCCAACGGTTGGGTGTATAATGACACTCAACTACTGTTGTCTCATTGGACGCAGTCAAAAGAAATCTGACATTGCTTATGTATATATACGTAACATCTAATCTTTTCAGGAATAGTAGATAATGTTCCTAAGTCATTCCGGGTGTCGAGCCGTTCGTTGTGTGAAAAGTCAGATATATCCCTGTTACCTGAATGTCCACTGGTGGACGGTTTCGCTGACATTTCGATGGAATCTCATTCATCTTTTTCAAAGCGTTTACTCGACTGTGCTTCAACCCCTAATACTTAGTAGCATTAAATGGATTAGATTCAATTCGAAACGTCTGCGAAACCGTCCACCAGTTGACATTCGTTACTATTAATTCAAGCTACTACTATTCATTGCTACTTACTTTAGTACATCAGATTACAGTTTTATCTCCAATGGCGATACACCTCAAAAGGTAAGAAGGATGTTGCGTGCAATCATTCTCTTTGTATCGTCCCCATACCATATAAACCTCTAGAAATGTCTACTAAAGTAACATATTGTTCTTTCATTTGCTTTTCGTGTCATTTTTGAAGTTCGCACTTTTTCTTCGTTTTTTTTAATATATTTCTAAGCCTACCAATTTCGATCCCTGAAATCACTCTCTGAATATGTTCCAATCTATATACTAGTACGACCAAAAAGTAAGACAGCTTTTTAATTCAAACCTAACATATTTATTAATTCATCTAAATTTATCTCATCAATTCTTCTATTGGAACCTTCATTGTGAAACACGAAACACAAAGAGACCGATTATATTTATTAAATCGTTAGATTCGTTATGGTTAGCGAAACGTACATCCAGCAGTTTAAAAAAAGTGATAAAGTAATTTGGTGTTGAGTGGCAAATTTATTTTGTCTCCTTCAACGTACTCCCCTCTCACAGCAATATGCTTATTCCAAAGTGTTTTCCCGTCTTAAAACCCGTTTTTATACTCTAGTACTGAAATTTCATTCAAAGCTGCAAGCGAACTCTCTTGAATGGCCTCTGTGGACCCAAAACGGCATCCATGACTCTACCGTATTTGGATAATATGGTGCTTACGTCATAGTATTTATGTAAATTGACGAATAATTATTAATGCATGTGCAAACAATAATTATAATTTTGCTACAAATCTTCCAGTGTTATCTACAATGACTCTAATACTTAATCGGCTATTACACATTACAATATCCTTAATTTTAATAATACTTTCTTCATTGGTTGTCGTGGAAGGTGTGCCTGAACGAGATTCACCTTCTCTTCTTGCACCACTTGTTAACATTTTTCATACATCGGCACAAAAAAAATCGCAAATTTAAATTTTATGCTAATTCTTAACTGGATCAATTTATTCATGTTAAAAAGTCATTAAAAAATTTACTTTTATAGTCCCAGTTACTTTTATAGTTAGATGTCTTAAAAATAGATGTCCCTTAGATGTTTCTTAGATGTCTAAAAATTCTCTTCTCTTATTCTCTTAGATGTCTCAAAACTTCTCTTAGGTTAGATGTCAAAGACAGTTAACAAAAGTCATCTTACGTTTTGATAATTGTAGTACGTACTTTATATTGGAGATTGCTCAGCATAAGCTTAAAGATATTACAAAAAAAAGACAATCATATGCTTGCAATCTTCTTTATGTCGAAATAATTGTGAAACGCATATCGCAAACAAATTAATTTTGCGCTAAATAAAAAGTTGTAACTTTAGAGTATCAGTTGTTCAGCACAATTGCCAACATACAAACTTCGGTAATGTACAAAAATAACATATTAATAATTAATAAACGTTAGAATTAATAATTTAAGCTTATAATTTGATCTTTTTAATGAGTACCTAATTATGTTGATGTTATCTAAGTTAATTATAATTTACACCAATATACTTCACAAATTTACTTGGATTTATATCTAAAAACATCATCAGCGTTGCTCCCCCACTTGACTTCTTAGTTGTTTACCAAGCACGCTAATCTAAAATTAGATGCAAGTTTATGCATTATCACAAAATTTTGGAATGTGTAATCTCGCTGAATTAGTATAGATAACCATGTTCAGCAAATTTAGCCATTCTCAAAAATAATGATATTTATTACCTAAATAAATTTTGGCGGTTATATAATTCGCTACACTCTTACAAAAAGTTTCGTGTAGCTTATCTAAATTTAGTTCTTGTATTGATTTATTTTAGTCTGGCGTTCACAACTTAGACAAAGCAGAATAACTCACGTTATAATAAATACAATTAAATTTTTTAAAAGATTATTATAGTAGTCAATGTATTTTACTAGATTGTTAAAATCTATTCATATGCAGCTTCATTATTTGATGATGTTAATTATGATTATTCAGTTTTTTCCTTTCATTATTATTCCTTTGTCCATTTAATAAACTATAGTTAAAAAAACTAAAAAAACAGTCTTTAATGGTAAACCGAACTAAAAAGTAAAAAATAATTTTTAGCATAAGTATAAAGTGATGAACGAGAAAATGAATGTGCCATTGTGAAAAAAAGTGGGGTGCTCGATGTCAGTTGTTATAAATATTCCATCAGTACCGTTTCTATAGGTAGAGTTAGTACGAAAATATGGTTCAAAGCACCTCACGCTTTTTTATAATGACACATTAATTTTTTCGTTCATCACTTTATTCTTATACTAAAAATTATTTTTTACTTTTTTGTTCAGTTTACCAGTAAAGCGTGTTTTTTAGCTTTTTTTAAACTATAATTTATTTTTCATTTTTTAGTTCGATCTGTTATAAAAGCGTGTTTTTTTAGTATTTTAAATTATTATTTTTACAATGACACATTAATTTTCTCGTTCATCACTTTATTCTTATACTAAAAATTATTTTTTACTTTTTAGTTCGGTTTACCATTAAAGCGTGTTTTTTAGTTTTTTTAAACCATAATTTATTTTTCATTTTTGAGTTCGATCTGCTATAAAAGCGTATTTAAAAAAAAATTTTAAACTATTATTTATTTTTCGTCACTACCTACCCGTGGCGAGAGTGGATAATTTGCTTCTTCCTTGGGTGTTGTAACCATGTCTCAGGCTCTCTCTCTGAAAATAAATCCTTGATCCTGACGATCCTGTTCAGGATAATGGAACAAACTTATTAAATTATTGTATTATCATCGGTCCTTGATAAGTGTGCAAAGTTTCAATTTAAACTAACATTTTGAAGTGGGTGAAAAGGACGTTTAAAGATTCCGTTACATAGATGGATACAGGTGAAGCTAATAAAAGCGTGTTAAAACAAGGATAAAATAAAATACAGAGTGTTGGTAGGGGCATGTTTCAATAAAACAGAGACTGACATTGAGTTATGACAGAATTTTGAATCCCCGCGCGAACCTTTTTAGACAATTTATTGATCATCACTCGATGATTTTCTACTTAGCTCATCATTTTATAATCAACAGTAATACGATCTATTTGCAAGTTCAGAAAGATGTTAAAACTTGAGAAGTCGCACAGTGGGCCCGTGAAATATATTAAAAATATTCAAAAACAAGTAAAGTTCATCTGTGTCTCCCGTAAAAAGTGCAATGGAAAAATTTTCCTTGTTTTTGAATATTTATAAAATTTGTTACCCATGTCACTATTATGAAACGATTCAAGGGAAATTGAAGTTTAGACCAGAAATTTGAAACCTGTTTCCGAATCTGCAATATGATCGGCTGAAGATTCTGACTTGTGACCACAACTTCAAAAATATGTGTATTTCATGTGTATTTCAGTTCCAAAAAGTTAAATCGATAGTTAGACTCCGGATGGTTACTAACCGAACCTCCGATCAATAGAGAAGAACTTAAATAGAAAGTTATTTTTACACTTGGTGGTATTTTGTAGGCGTAATTTAACTTAAGTTGGTACCAACTGAACTGGGTGACGCGAAAAAATTACAGCTTTATAAGGATATACATGTAATTATGTAAGGTGGTACACGAAAAACTGACGTTTTTGGAATGGGTTGTACTTGGATAGTAGTGGGAGGGGGGGCTGCGAGAGATGTTAATCGACTTTCCCTATAATACTGTTTAGTATTCGTCATGTCGTCGTTGGCTCGACAGCACTGTATGATTGCTAACAATATGCTTGTCAAAAATTGTAAGTCTCTGATTAAAAGTTAAGGACTCTTCAGGCGTCACTTCAACATCGGACGTCGTGCTAAGATACCCAGCCGCAACATCATTCTAGATCGGTAGCTACACTTCGAACTAAGAGTTGATTAATGAAGCCATCTGGTCCTTTTCTATCGGCGCGCACACCGCGGTATGTGGATAGGGTGAGGGATGCGTTTATGGGAGGTCCACCTCGTTCTTATAGGCAACATATTTCTGAACTGGTTCTGAACAGGAGGTTCATTATCATTTAAATATGATAGTTAATAAACAAAACTGCCGATCTTGGGCCTTAAAAAATCTCCATGAATTACATCAGCGACAACTACATAGTACGAAAATATTGGTGTGCTGTAGAATTGGCCAGCGGCGAAATTTTCAAATATTTTTTTTTTTTGAACAAGATCGAACAATTAATTTAGCTAGCTTCGTAAACTGAAAACTTTTTCAAGTTCTAAGTACGGAGACAAGAAATCAGCAGGAGGGATGTGTTATCTTAGCTAGATTGGGTTATTGCTCTCATATGACCAGAGCTTCCATAAAAATTGTTCGAGCTGCATTTATTCTCACTTTGAAAAGCGAGAATGAATCTTGACCTCTTCGGTTACCGGACCTTCTCATGTGTGATTTATTTCCTTGGGGATACTTGTATAGAGATAAGTCTTACACATTGATCAAATTAAAGAAACCGATGAAGAAAGGCTTGAAAGGGTAGAAATAAACTTTAGGACTCTAAACGAATGTTTGTGAAAATGACCAGTAGTTCGTCGAATTATCACTTGAATGATATTATTATCCGCAATTAAAAAGTGAAAATAGTATGTTACACTGATTATTTTATATGTTATTTTAATAAATATGTTTTTTAGAAAAAAATATTGTCAAGACTACAATATGTTAAAAAAACTTCTGTTTCCCTGTATAATAATGTGTATGTATCAATATTAAATGTACGGTTACTTAGTTATGTGATATTAGATTTTTAAGAATTAAACTTGCGGCTTTATACATATTGTTTTAAATGTTTATTGCAGATTTTTCTCTGCATATGTTTCGCCTTATTTGTAATAATAAACAAATACATTAAAAATTAAAATGTCACAAGTTTATTCTTTAAAAACCTAATACTTACAAAATGTTTCATAAAGGAACCAACTGCGCAATCCATAAATATTAAAAATAGTGATATTGAGATACACAAGGCAAAACCCTAGTGAAACATATGGATGAACAAAGAAAAGTAAAATATATTTGGGTAAAACAAGTTGTGAAGAAAACTATATAGTAGTAAATCAGGAAGGAACTAAATAGTGAAGTAGAGAAAAAATTTTAATAGATGAATCGCAGAAGGGTTTCTGTGTCGTCGGAAAAAATAATTTTCTTGTTCTGCTAGCCATTCAGTTAAAGAAGGAATTATATGTCCGTAGATAATTCTTCAACATATGGATTAAAAAAAAAGATGTATATCAAATCTAGAGAATACGGAAGCTGTTAAAATAATGATCCCAGCTTGATATTTCATATTTGTTTCTCTTATAGCTTCTTACGGAATAAGAGTCACGTAATATTAGGTTATGTAATATTAAGGAGTGCTCATCTGGTAAATAACATTTGTTTCGGTTAATAATGTCGATTTTGGAGGCTTTATTAATCGCTCGCTAGGAGGCTTTATTAATACATTAGTTGGTAAAGGCTAATGATATTTATGTCGTTTTGGAGGGTAAACATGCGCCATCAAAAGTAATTTTATTATTAATTGTCATTGTCCAAAAACATAGTTTTCCATAGCTTTGAATATGTCGAATTATTGCAAGAAAAATACATTTGGTTGAAAAGTTTAATAACCTTCTTTCGTTTGAAGAAAAAGACTGCTGAAAGTTACCGATTGTTAGTTGAAGCTTATAGTGGACATCCTCTAACACAAAAAAACTTGTGACCGATGGTTTAAAAGCTTTAAAGTGGTGATCTTGATATAAAAGACAAGGAGAGTCAAGAACAGACGAAAAAGTTTGAAGAAGCAGATATGCAAGCATTATTGGATGGAGACTCAATTCATATGTTGAAATAATTAGCATTCAGTGTTGCCCAATCCACCATTTTCGAACGTCTCACGCATTGGGAAATATTCTAAAGGAAGGAAAATAGGTTCCATATGAATTGAAGAAAAGAGACATTGAAAGGCGAAAAAACATTTGTGAAATTTTGTTTACCAGATAGAAAAGAAAAGGTTTTTTACATCGAGTTGTGACTGGTGATGAAAAGTTGATATATTTTGATATCTCAAAGCTCCAAAAATCATGGATTGACCCAGACCAGCTTTAAATAATACAACCTGTGCACAATATTATTGAGAAGGTTTTGCTGTGTATTTGGTGGAACAGTAGGGGAGCTGTGTATTACGAAGTTCTGAAACCTGGTGAAACGATTACTGGCGATCGACGCCGACAACAATTGATAAAATGAAACCGAGCATCGAAGGAAAAATTACCAGAATGTGTCTTATGGCACGATAAAGTAATTGTTCAACATGATAATACTCAGCCTCATGTTGCAAAATGTGTAAAAACATATTTGGAAAACCTTAAATGGGACGTTCTACTCCACCTGCCATATTCCCCCGACTTAGCCCCTTCAGACTACTGCTTATATCGATCGATGCAGCATGGACTTTCAGAACAACACTTACATTCTTACGAAGAAGTGAAAATTTGGCTTGATGAATGGTTGGCGTTAAAAAACCTATTTTTTTCCAGAAAAATTGGAGAAAGTAATAACTAACGATGGCCAATACTTTGATTATTAAGACAATTCACTTTGTTATGGAAATAGATGCTCAAATTTTGCGAAAAAATCGACATTATTAATTGAAACACCTATTAATTAACAAAAATTGGCCCACAATTTTCGTGAAATCGGTGAGCCCTTTTTGGGTTTTCGTTAAAGTTGCCCAAATAGCTTTGAATAAATCCTAAAAGGTCGGAATCAGCAAACAGATATAATATTATGATCCAATTTGTGCTGTAAAATCTTCCAATGGTCTTGTCCAAATTCCAATCTTCTTGTCTACTATACAAGTCATATCTTTCTACTACAAATAATACTGTAATTCTTCGGTAATTGAGGGTTAAGTAATAGCCAAATGAGCATTTTCTTTGATTTTTTAATAATTTCTTCCATTTTTCAAATTTAAAATACCCCAGGTCCGTTTTAAATTGCTTAATATGAATGAGGAGAATTGGCGTTTACATCGGTTATGTAACTATGATTCTCTGATGACAATAAATCCCCTACATATATATACTCTACGACCACTCTAAACTCAGTTGTATTGATTACAGATTAGGTTTAATGATTCTTAAACAAAATCAGACATACTACAACGATCAAAACGTCAGGTGACTTTTGTTTTATAAATTAGCGCGCTCTACGTATCAATAAAACATTTGTTTTTCAAGGTAATATGACTGCTGTTGATATCTTACAAAAGTTTAATATTATATCGCTTGTGAAGTTAGAATTTTTAACGTCTAATGGAAACATTTATTGAGCAAAAAATTTGCATTACAATTTATCTAAAACGAAATTTCTTCTACTGACGTATTAAAATGTTAATAATACGGTAAGATGATGGAATTGTGTTAAAAACATGTTTGCAAGTGATACAAAGACTTTCTTTAGTGATGATAGAGAAGCAATTCAACATTAACTTCGTTCAGAAAGATCTTTCATGCCAACCAACGAAGAAAATATTACCGAAATCAAAAATTTTGAGAAATCGCCGATTAAGTAATAAAATAATTGTATTAAACTAATTTATTATACTAAGTATTAGAGACGCTTTCCATCACACATCCCAATTATTATTCGTCAATTGTTTGCTGAAAGTCAACCAAATTGCGTTCAAAAAGCATAATTATGCCACCATGCGTCTCTTTGCTGTTGAAGGTGGCACTGAAAACTCTTTATCCTTGATTGAAGAAACCACTTCGTGGATGTCATTTTGGGTCCATAAAAGCCATTCAAGAGAGTTCATTGCTTTGAAGGAAACACCAGAAGTCGAGTGTACAAACTGTTTTGCAAACTGAAAAAATCGTTGAATTAAGTTTATTGTAGTGAGAGGAAAAAACTTTGAAGGAGATAAAATAAATTAAGATAATTAAATAAATAAATATAGACTTTGGGTTATATTTAAAAAGTTGCCTTACTTTTTGATCATAGAAGTGTTCTTGAAACTATGAATATAGCAATGCCAATAAATGACAATTTTATAAATCTACTTTTTTTGTTAATTAAGGATTATTATATCATCGATTAAAATCGTTGAACCACCATCGCTTTAAGTGAAGACAGATATTAAAAGTTTATATTGCACATCCATACTATAAAGAATATGAAAACATACTAAGAAAGCAAGTAAGATCAACAGGATGTTCTTAATAAAAACGAAAAAACATTACAAATAATAATTAAGAGAATCCTAAGGCAAGAGCAATAGAATTAGCTAAACCCGCTACCCTTTTGTTACCTTTCATCTACATCTATTTCATTTAGTTTAAACAATCAATTAGCACATCTTCCATAACTAAACTAGATAAAATAACAATTTAGTACAAAGAGAATGTTTACTGAGAGAATATTTAATTTACAGAATAGCAAATGAAAAAAAAACCCATGCCAGCAACAAATTTTAAGAAAACTCGTTAGAGAATGAACCGTGCGTATTTACTTTCTTTGTTATACATTAAATATTCAAAAAAATGTCGATATTTCTATAACGTTTTTATTCAAAGCTTAATTTCGAGGGTAAAGGGAAAAGTTGGTTAAACTTTTTAAATAAAATATTGTTTTTTTTTATGGAAAATTGATTTAGTTTTCAAGGTCTCCTTTTAGCTCCTCTATTTCGGCAATAATCTGTTTAATGTTATTTTTTCCGGCCAGCCATTTCTTCATGTTTGGAAAGAGAAAGAAGTCGGAGGGGTTTCAAATCTTCGTGAATTTCATTAGTGATACAGCATAATAGTCTTCTGTAACAGTCTGTTCCCTTTTCAAATAGTCGATGAAAATAATACCTTGCTAATCCTAGAAAACAGAGGTCAACATGAATAATACAGCATAATAGTCTTCTGTGATAGTCTTTTGACTTTTTAAATAGTCGATGAAGATAATGCCTTTCTGATCCTAGAATACAGTGGTCATGACCTTTCCAACCACTGAAAGTCTCTTCGAACTGCTTAGTGGTAGGTTTGCTAAATAAAATTCACTACAATGACTGTTTTTTTATTTCTTGTATTTAATGTTGAATCCAAGTTCCATCAAATGGAATCCAAGTTCCACAAATAGCCGCACAAAATCCTTCGAATTGGCCTTTTAAATATCTAAACACAGCTGTGAAGTGGTAACTCATTTCTGTGATTGGTTCACAGCAAACTAACGCTGCGCCCGTCGGGTTGCCAACTTTCTCGTGCTCAAATATTTAAAGGATATTCTGCATGCATTCGCCCGAGATGTTTATCACCTCAACAATCTCTCTAACCTTCACTCTGCGATCGGTCAGTACAATATCATGGATTTTGTTAATTATTTTAGTAAATTACTTCTTAAATTACTTACAAGCATGAACCATGAAATATAAGCAAATAAGCAGAGTCCCCATAACCTTTTCAACTTTTCTTAAGTCTGTATTTATACAATGAGAAGAGGACTGATTATATGATGTTGAAGTTGTTCCGGTCGTCCTATATTTTTCTCACTGGCCAACCTCCCAAACGTTAACCTTATCTTATCTTATCTTCTATATCTATTCTTATCTTAGGTCCTCTTTAATTGCAGTAATCCATTTAAATATTTTTATTTTTGCTCTACTCCTATTTTGATAAAATTCAACTATTTGTCTAGTTATTCTACTCGGATTCATCCATTTTATGTGTCCGTAAAACTTAGTATTCTTTTTCTCATATCGCTATGTAGTCCGTGTATTGTTTGATTTCTTGGTTTTCTCGAAGTCGGTATATTGAGCTATTTATTTGTTTGGGCCCAAAGATTTTTCTTATGGTTTTTCTTTTCTTCTTTTCAGCCTCCTCGATGTCTTTCTTTCTATTCAAAATGAGCGTTTCTGCACCATATAGACATTCTCGCTTAATAGCTGTGTTGTAATGTCTCAGTTTGGTGTTTTAGGTATGCATTTTTTGTTGTAAATATTTTGTCTAAGTATCAATGCAGTTTCCATTTTTTGGCATCTACTTTTATTGTCCGCTTTTTCCAACCAGTTTTCCATGATTATTTCACCCAAATATTTAAATTGAGATACTCGTCTGATTTTGTCATATTTTGTTTATAGAAATGGTGTTGTTAGTCTGTTGCAGGTCATGTATTGTGTCTTTTCAAAGGAAATTTGGAGTCCTACCTTTTCTGCTGTTTCTTTTAGGATTTCAATCTGTTTTTGTGCCATTAATATATCTTGAGCTAAAATTGCTAAATCATCAGCAAACGCCAAACAATCTATTTTGATATTAGTTCTCCCCAGTTTAATGGGCTGGTTAATATTCAGGGCCGATTTCTTTACACACCACTTCTGTATTACTTTTTCTAGAACACAGTTAAATAAGAGTGGCGAGAGTCTATCCCCTTGCCTCACTCCAGTTTTAATTTCGAATGGATCTGAAATTTCACGCATGAATTTAACTTTTGATCTTGTGTTAGTTAGTGTTGCTTTAATAATTGCCAGCGTTTTCAGATCTAGTACTTGTTCTTTCAAGATTTGGAATAAAGATTTGCGGTCAATCGAATCATACACTTTTTTGAAATCCACAAATGTACAGACGTGATTTTTATTGTATAGTTTTTGATGTTTTGGGATCAACTTTAGATTCAGGATCTGTTCTGGGCAGGATCTGTCCGGTCGAAAACCTGCTTGATATTCATCAATTTTAGGTTCTAACTCTCCTTGTGCTCTGTCTAGTAGACATTGTGATAGAATTTTGTAACAAACTGGAAGAAGAGATATCCCTTTGTAGTTGTTTACATCTGTTCTATCTTCTTTCTTATGTAGTGTATGGATTAGAACATCTTTCCAATATTCCGGAATCCGTTTGGTTCGCCAAACTTTTTGTACAATTTTGGTTATTTCTTTAATTGTACCTGCACCAGCGGATTTTAAAAGTTCGGCAGTGATTACATCTTCATCAGAAGCTTTGTTATTTTTAAGCCGTCTGATTTGCCTAATTATCTCATCTTCATTCGATGGTAATGAGTCTGGGTTTGCTTGTTTATGGTTTAGTGTGGTAATATGTGTAAGGGCTCAGGATAGTTTAGTAGTTGTTCAAAATATTTGGCAAGTTCTTTGCAATTGTCTTGGTTATTTAGAGCTAATTATCCGTTTTCCTTTCGGATGCAAAGACTTTAGGGTTGATAGCCTGTTAATTTAGTTTTAAATGTTTTGTAAACATTTCGGGTGTTATTTTTTTGAAAATCTTTTTCTATTTCATTAATGTTTCTTTTCTAACTTCCAAAATTTCTTAATAATTTTTTGTTTCATTTCTTGCGAGTTCTGTGCTGGTTGTTCATCAAGCTCTTCTGTTAGGGTTGGTTTTATTTGCGTAGGATTGAAGTTTGGAATTAGTAGTCTCTTTTAAAAAATATTTCGAAATTTTAAATTAAGTTTGATTCTATTCAAGTAGTGATCCGTGTCTATTTTAGTGGTCAATTGGTCAATTTGAATTTCACCCATGTACATGTTGGGCATCTCCAGATCTTTTGTTTTGTTATTTTCTTCTTAAAATGGGTCGTTGAAATCACCCAATAGGATTTTTACATGGTTAGAGGAAATTTCAGAAGTTCTATTTTCCAGAATTTCCCATGACTTATTTACTTTTTCAGGATTAGATTTACTTTCTTCGTTAACTGGGAGGTGTGCATTGATTAATGTATAGTTTTTTTAACACACTTGTCATAAGTCGATTATTTACTGGCTGGACATTAGTTATAGAATCAGGAATGGTTTTTGGGATAGCGAAAGCCACACCGAGATGTGGTGAATTTTTGAGTATTTTTTTGCCCGTTTTACTTTTAAAAAATCGGTAGTTGGCGAATATATATATATATATATATATATATATATATATATATATATATATATATATATATATATATATATATATATATATATATATATAAATATTTATTCTTATTATTCACGTACATATATATATATATATATATATATATATACATACATATATATATATATATATATATATATATATATATATATATATATATATATATATATATATATATATATTCTGCCTATTAGATTATTAGATGCCTATAGATCCGGCTGGATCACGCAAAGCATTCTGACTCATTTTCGAGTGTTCTTTCTGATCCTCCACACCTCTCCCATCCTTTCTCCCTGGATTCTCTTTCTCTCCTCCGTTCACTTTGTTCCCGATCTTCTCGAAATTTTGCTCTCTGATGCAACTTTCCACATATGTATTTTGTTTCTGTACGTTCTTCTATCGGATCAATTTGTGCTTTTCCCAGATCAGCTGTGACTTGTGTGATCCATGGTACTGTTGATTTGACTCCTTGTATGCATGTAAGAATTCTGTTGGTGAGTCTTGTCGGTGGGAGTCTACTGATATGTCCATAGAATTTCAACCTTCTTTTTATTATGTCCGCCGCTACGTTGTACATTCTCTCTGTATTCTTTCGAGAATCTCGAGAATTTCGAGAATTTCGAGAAATCTGTATCCTTCCTCTGTCAGTTTTGGGGCGAGAATTTTCCTCATAATTTTGCGTTCTTCTTTTAGTATGCTTTCTATGCCGCTTTTTGTATGAAGTGTAAGTGTCTCGCTTGCGTATAGTACCTCTAATTTGATTACTGTGTTGTAGAGTCTAATTTTTGCGTGTGTGGATAATTTGCGTGGTTCTGTAATCGAGTCTTTTGTGCTATCTTCTCACCTCCTATGGGTTCGAGGATCTCGCCCAGGTATGTGAAGTGATTGACCCTATTTATTTTGCCGTATTTGGTGTTCAAATTTTCGACATCTAATTTTGAGCAGAAGAATTCGATTTTTTGAAAGGAGCTTTGTAGGCCGACTTTCTCTGCACATTCCTTGAGGACTTTCATTTGTTTGGTTGCCCTTTTTTCATTGTCTGCGAGAAAGGCTAGGTCATCTGCGAAGGCCAGGCATGATATTTCTATATTGTTTTTGGATCGTCCGAGTCGTATTGGTTTCCAGTGTCCTTGATTTTTCAGCTCTTTTTCTCATTCCCTTATGATTTTGTCCAGGATCAGATTGAAGAAGAGTGGGGATAATCCATCTCCTTGGCGTACTCCAGTTATAATCAGGAAGGGTTCGGAAATTTCTGCCATAAATTTCACATTAGAGGTTGTGTCAGTCAGTGCCTGCTTAATCAATCGTAGTGTTTTGTGGTCGAGTCCTTGTTATTCTAGGATGTTGAACAGAGATTTTCGGTCTATGCAGTGGAATGCTTTCTTGAAGTCCACGAACGTGCAGATAATTGGGACGTTCCTGGTAGCTTTGTATTTCAGTATTGTTTTAAGTTAAATATTTGTTTATTCCATGAGCGACCAGGGCACAAGCATGTCTGGTACTCGCCAATTTTGTGTTCTAATTGTTCTTGTGTTCTCTGGAGAAGGCATGCTAAGAGGATTTTGTAAGTGACTTGTAGTAAGGGGATTCCTCTGTAGTTGTTCACATCTGTTCTGTCTCCCTTCTTGTGCAGCGGATGGATAGAGCTCATTTCCATTCATCTGGTAATTTTTCTGTTTGCCAAATATTCGTGATAATTTGCGTAAGTTCCTGCAATAAATTAGGTCCGAGGTTTTTCAATAGTTCCGCTGTGATACCATCTTCACTGGATGACCTGTTATTCTTTAGTTTGCGTATGTGCCTATGGATTTCTTCCTGCGTTGGTGGTGGTGATTCTGAGTGGGTATGGATATAATTTTCCTTGGGGAACCTTGTGTCACGTTCGGTGCAATTGAGGAGATCAGAGAAATAGTGTGCCAGCTCCTGATAATTCTCCCGATTGGTTAGCGCCAATCTCCCATTCCGCTTTCTGAAGCAAAGATTTTGTGGTGTGCATCCACGAATTCCTCTTGCAAAAGTCCTATAAAAGTCTCTAGTGTTATAACTGCGGAAATTCTCCTCTATAGGGTCTAGTTGTTCCTTCATGTACTTCCTCTTAGTTTGCCTGATAACCTTTGCGGTCTGTTTTCTAGTCACGTCAAAAAGTTGTTGACTTTCTGGAGATGTTTTAGTGTTGTACTCCTGAAATGCTCGTTTTCGTTGCTGCAATGCACTTTCGCATTCCGAGTCCCACCAAGGGTGTTTTGTGTTCTTTTTCATCATTTTATCTGCCTGTTCTGCTGTTGCTGTTTTATCTGCTGTATCGGCCTGCTCCTTTTCCCATTCCTCTGTTATGTTGGATTCATTGATCTTTTTTGTGTCGAATTTCTGTAGAAGTGCTTTCCTGCGATGAATTCTCCTTGGGGTGAAATTGACTTTGATTCGTGTTAGGTAGTGGTCTGAGTCAATGTTAGCGCCCATGCGGACTTGGACATCTTGGATCTCTCTTTGTTGTGGATATGAGATCGCAACGTGGTCTATCTGGAATTCTCCAATCTCTTGTATAGGCGATCCCCATGTCTTCAGTTTTCGTGGAGATTTTCTTAGGCATGTTGACATAATCTTAAAGTTATTCTGTTGGCATAGTTCGATGAGTCTTGTGCCGTTCTTATTAGTAAATTTATGACCGGGTAATTTGCCTACTGTTTTCTGATGGATTTTTTTTCTACCGATTTGTGCGTTAAAGTCGCTCAGTAAAATTTTGACGTCATCCTTTGGGACCTTTGCCATTACTTTCTCTAGTGTTCCCCAGAATTTCGCTGTAGACTTGGGGTTTTTCTTGCTGTCTCCGTTTGTGGAGGCTTGCACGTTAATCATTGTGTATATTTTATTGACGCACTGTATGCGCATTGTCATTAGTCTATTGTTTATGGGCATATTGTTTATAGAGTTAACTATGCCCTTATGTACCACAAAGGCCATGCCCAGCAGCGGAGCGCCTGGCGACGTTTGTCTGTCCTGCTTTTAAATGTCGTTGTTTTGAATGTGTCCTCATTCTTGATGCGTGTTTTATATATACACACATATAAAAAATAAAACAAATCTTAATACTGCTCCGCTTAATACTCTTTCAGTTCTGCTCGGTGGTACTAGGATTCCCTAAAATCAAACGCTGTATTGGAATTTCCAAAAATTGCGTACGATTTTGTTGCTTTGATACTCGCATGCAGTATCGCAACGCGTATCACTGCAGTAAGAACGCATGTTTGATGCATCACAGTTGATATATTATGGATCATCAACGTTATTATGTGGATAAACATAATAGGGTATAAAGGTATAAACATAATATTTCATTTTATTTTTAGTTTTTAAAATGGGTGATTGCAAAGAAAAAGAATGTAATACTACAACAAAAAGCATTTCGCAGGAACAATTTTTAACCATATTCAGAATAAAAAGGCTATACGGGTGAAAATTTCGTAGCTAATGGAGGGTGATTCCAACGATTTAAAAATGGAAATAACCTTCATAATATATAGATTACTGGAGAAGCCGCAAGTGGAGAAACAAAAGCAGCTGCTGAATTGTCAGCGAAATTAAAAGCAATCATGGAATGAAGAAATTATTCTCCTCAATTAGTTCTTAATTTGGATGACGCAGGCTTTTTCTGGATAAGAATGCCTAAACGTACATTTTTTTTTCCCTGAAGAAAAGCGAGCATCAGGATTTAAAACTGCAAAGATCGTTTTACTCTGCTACTGGATAGTTAATGTAGATTTAAAATAAAAGCACTTCTTGTTTATCATTTCAACACCCCAAAGTCCAATAAAAATCTTGGATTATTATGAAAATTGTCCAGAATTGGTTCACGTCTTTCAGAATTGGTCTGATTTTTTCCCGTCTGTTAAACGCTACTGCAAATTTATAAAACTGAAACCGAATGCTATAGTTTTGATTAATTATGGTCCAAGCTATCCAACGCATGTATCCTGTTTAACAACATGCTTTCCGGTGAAAGGTGTTTTCCTGCCACCAAATATAACTTCGTTAATCCAGTCAATAGATCAAGACGTTATATCAAACTTTAAAGCTTATTATCTGCGGTGAACATTCCGACAACTGACTGATGAAACCGATGGGGGATATAAACAATACATCAAATATTTTTGGAAACACTATATCATGAATGTTCTAGACAACATCAGTCTTTCCTGAGTTGAGGTGATCGAGAAATGTTGAAGTATGAAAGAAGAAGTATGAAAAAATGTATCGCCGGAGCTAAGCAAGGATGTTGACACAAGATAATCCGTTGTTGATGTCGATAAAATTGTCAAGATAGCTAATGAAACTGGTTTGGTTAACATAAATGCGTAGGATATTAAAGAATTATTGCAAGCTACAACTGCATGAAGAAGAAGGCAAGATGAATTGTAGAAGTTCAAAGGCAAGATGAATTGTCAGTGATGCGATGTCTTACTATCGACAACTGATTGCTGAACGAATCAGGGAAAAGTAAAAGTCTTTAGATGACTTCTTCACAAAAAAAGCAAAATATGTCAAATGAGAAATAATCTTCCTCATCACAAACATAAATCCTTTAGCCGGATTTTTTTGATTTTCATGAATGTTATATGAATAAAAATAATTTATTTTATATATAGATATATCAATCAACAACCCATACTTTTCGCCGACTTCCCATCGGATGGCTCATATATGCACTGTTAGAATTCTTGGACTGCGTCCAATGAGACAACAGTGCTGTGTATTATCAGACACCCAACTGTTGGGTTCTTGACTGGGGATCGGTTTTTCCTATTCTTGACAAGAGAGCATATGTCGGTGCCCTGAAGAGTCTGAACATCAAGAGACGAAACATGTGCCCTCCAATGTAAGGGACGGGTGGGGCCCGTCCCCAGTCAAACAATCAACAAAATGCTCATTTAGGCGGAGACGCAGGTTGTTGTGTGTTCCACATGAGACTGTGGAACCCAGAAGTTGGGTGTCTGATGATACCCAGCACTGTTGTCTCATTGGACGCAGTCCAAGAATTCTAACACTGTATATATGCGCCATTCGATGGGAAGTCGGCAAAAGTATGGATTGTTGACTGTAGATCGGTTTTTCCTATTCTTGACGAGAGAGCACATGTCGGTGCCCTGAAGAGTCTGAACATCAAAAGACGAAACATGTGCCCTCCAATAGAAGGGATGGGTAGGGCCCGTCCCGAGTCAAACAAAATGCATATATATATATATATATATATATATATATATATATATATATATATATATATATATATATATATATATATATATGTATATATATATGAACATTTTTGTTGGTTGCTTGAGTCTGAACCTCGAGAGACGAAACTTATGTCATCCAGTTGAATGGATAGGTGGGGCTCCTTCCCGATCATGCAACCAACAAAAATGTTCATTTAGGCGGAGACGCAGGTTGTTATGTGTTCCACATGAGATTGTGGAACCCAACCGTTGGCTGTGTGATGACACTCAGCTACTGCTGTCTTATTGGACGCAGTTCAAGAAAATCTAACACTACATATATACGTCATCCGACGGGAAGTCGACGAAAACATGGGTTGTTGGCTGTGGATAGGGTCTCCCTATTCTTGATGGTATGGTATATGTTGGCGCCCTGATGAGTCTGAACCTCGAGACATGAAACACATGGCACCCAGTTGAAGGCGGAGGTGGGGCTCCTTCCCGGTCAAGCAACCAACAAAAATGTTCATTTAAGCGAAGACGCATGTTGTTGTGTGTTCCAAATGAGATTGTGGAACCCAACGGTTGGGTGTGTGATGACACTCAGCTACTGCTGTCTCATTGGACTTACTGTCGAGGACAGTCACGAACCTCGCGACAGTAAGCAGCGAAGATGCCAAATGAGAATTTGGCGAAGCGTCTGCAGGCTCCCGACAGGGATCAACTCGACAACCGGATGTACTCCCAGGAAAAACGCAATACATACATATATATATATATATATATATATATATATATATATATATATATATATATATATATATATATATATATATATATATATATATATATATATATATATATATATATATATGTGTGTGTGTGTGTGTGTGTGTTATATATACAATACAATATATATACAATGTTTTCTCCAAGATAATATATAAAAGAATATTAAGTAATCTGAATTACGCACAACAAAGAGATCCAGCAGGATCAATTCGGTACATTGGATTACATCCAGAGAGGCTATGTACAAGCCCTGCAAAAACACAGGAGAACCAGTTGCAAAGGACGGGAGAACCATTTTATCAAATTGATCAGTCTTTTATCAATACGTTCTGCTGCTTATGACATACCGAAGTAAACCTAGATACTGACATCACAATCAATTCAACTTCCTAATTAGGGCTTCCTGCACATGGATCAGAATACAAACGAAACTATGTCACATCATTGGAAGAGTAAGGGAATTGAAATGCAGGTGGGCAGACCATATAGCGAGGCGATGTGATGGACACGGGCTGATGATATATATTGTCATATATCAGCCATTCTTTCCTAACCTAATCTTATTTGATTATTATCTCTTTTCGACATGAAAAATTAGTGTCAGGCAATTTACAACAAACAAGATAGTAGTTAAGACTGTATAATTACTGTTTGCAGAACAACCACCAATGTTTTGCGTTATTCTAAATTATAATTAATTAAATAATACATTCAATTTATAGAGCTGAAAGGTAATTGTATCAAATGAAATACTATTACTTCTAAAACATTCAGAGCTTGGGTATTTATCTATCTAAACCACCTCCTATATACCTTTTTATGTCAGGTCTTTCTCTTCATATCTAGGTTAAAAATCCGTTTAACGACGTAGAAAGTTAAAGTCTCAGAAGTTTTGCGAACGCGGCAACAGAACTTTTAAAATTTCACAAAAGGTGCAAAAGTTAAATTTGAATAAGGAAAGTTGTAAAAATGTAATTTTCTATATAGGACGTGCATATTTTATGGATTCCAATTTAATGAATATGGGATATAAAACTTTTGAAATGAATATAATTATTAAATGTATTTACTTGAAATCATAACAGATAAGTTGAATTAATAGCAAAAGGGTATTATAATTAAAGGGATAATGAAAATATTTGTTAGCAATTAGAAGTCTTGATTTTTCTATAAAGAATTAATCTAATTCTTGATTTAATATTGATTGAATTTAGATTGAATATATCAATGTGATTGATATCGATGGAACGAATATGGAATCTATATATCAGATCAAACAGCGAACTGTCGCTGGTGGATAGCGTTAGGCGCTTTGACTCTCCTCATTTTGCTACACTTTTCAGAACTAACAAGATCAGATCTTACGCTTTGTTGCTTCCTTTCGTTACTCTCAGACATTAATATATTATTATAAATGACTGATAAAGACTAAGGCCAGCAACTAGTGTCAGAGAGATATTCTTTATAGTTTGTTAGCGGCAGAAGCAATCCACGTGGAGAATGACTGAGAATTACTGTCTTTCAAATTATGTCCTGCACAAGCCTAAATGTTTTAGTAGTCAGTAGTTAGTGTCTCCGTTTTTCATACAAAAAAAAACATAGGAAGAGTTATTATTGGAAAATAAGATTTCCACTGGCCCTCGCTCTATTATCAATATTATTTTCCGCTTTTAGTGTATTTTATAACTTCACCTTTTACAAATTGAATAGTTCTATTCGTTTATAGAAATGCCTTAAAAAATCTCTTCATTTACAGATTTTTTCCTATAATATGTTCCATTTTTGTCGATAATTTTCCTTGAGATCCAAACATATTTTTTTATATAATTTTGCTCATTTCTTCTTTACATCTCGTATAATTCCCAGTATGTGGAATAACTACCTAGACGAAGAGCTCAAAAATGTATTGATGAGGTGTAGCAGTTCCGAAACTATTTCTGAGAGTTCACTGTTTATCGATGATTATAAACAAAACATAATTTTAAATAAATAAGCAAATTGTAATATTAAAAATGTTCACTGTATTAACAAAATTTTATGTATAACAATTGTTTCGACACAACAGTAAGAAAAGTAATTACAACCTAAACTGTCCATCGACCTAATAATACCATAAAAGATGATAGTGGGGAAAATAAATGTTTCAACGTCTAGGAGGGCAATATAAATTTAATAATGGTGAACCATTCAAGTCTAGCTTGTTATTTAGCAAAATATCCAAATTTTTCCTTTTATTAATTTCTAGGCTCTCTAAAAGATTTAATTTTTTGGATTTTAACATTTTAAAATTTAACATTTTAATGTAACATTTTAAAATTATCATTGATAGTATGATTTTCTAACATTATATGGTTAGCATAATGCGAATTATTTTGTCGTTTAGTATAACTTCTTTTATGTTCATTGATCCTAGTAGAGAAAGATCTTCCTGTTTGTCCAACATAAACTTTTGGACACGACCCGCACTCAATTAAATACATTCCTGATTTATAAAGTTTATTTGTTGAACTTTTATTGTATTTGATGAGGTATCCAAGACCATTGTTTGTTTTGAGAGCAATATTTATATCATTTGTTTTTGATAAATGTTTAGACACTCATTTGGTAACATTTCCTGTATATGTAATTGTTTTGTACGCTGCATTCGTAATATTGACAGGATATATTATATTAATGGTTTTATTATAACTTTTTGTATTAATTATTTTACTTATAATGTTTGGGTCGTATCCGTTATTTACTACGATCCGTTTGATGACATTAAATTTTTTATTATAATTATCTATTGACATAGAGATATTAAATAATCTATGTAAAAATGATTTAAATGTTGCCATCTTATGTGAATAAAGATGAAAATATTTATTATGTATAACTAAACCTGTATGTAATACTTTATGAAAAATTGCAATTTATTGTCTTTTCTAGTAATTGTTAAGTCTAAAAAGTTAATACTATTACGTTGCTCTTCTTCAACTGTGAATTTAATGTTTTTATGTAAAGAATTTATGTAAGTTAATAATTGATTGAATTACCTATCAGAATCTGTAAAACAAATTAGAACGTCATCAGCATATATGTACCCGTAAAGTGATGATTTAAACAACTGATATTGATTTATCTTATTTTCTAAGTTTTCCATAAAAATTTCCGCCAGTAAAGAACGTATAGGGCTTCCCATTATCAAACCGTCATTCGTAACAAAATTAATTATTAAATTCAATAAAATTCTGATCCAGTTTGGTAACTCTAAAACAAAGTAAAAATAATTAATAATCCTAAAACAAAGTCAGGAGATGTACTCAGAACTCTTAACAAGATTATGTATGAAGCAAAATTGTTTTCAGCTTAATAACAGGTTTTACGAACAACATGAAGAAACTTGGCCAACTTATTTATGAGTAAATTTGAAACCGAGGCAAAAGATGAATTCAGTTACTTTCTGACGGTATGGCTAAAATTTGTGGATGACGTTTTTGTCATTTTCGATTCGAAGAATGAAAACTTGAAAAACGAAGAAAAAACTTCAATTGTAAATCCCAAAATATAATATTCACGCATGAACTCGAAAACAACGATAGTTTACCATTTCTGGATGTTTTAGTCAGTAGAAACAATAAAAATAGGTTAGATTTTGATATTTTTAGAAAAACCACCACCACTTCGAGATATATTCCTAACGATTCAAATCAAAGCTTCCAAAATAGGATGGCTAGTTTAAATTTTATGGCAAATTGATTAATTAATTTTCCTTTATATAAAGATAATTATAACAAAGAATTAAAATTAATTAGGGAGATATCTGAAGTGAATGGTTATAATCAGAACATTGTCGATAAATTAATTATAAAACATAAATTCAGAAAATTATTGAAAGAATTTTCGACTTTTCAAAAGGATCAGAACACAAATAAATTAATTGTAATACCATTTGATGCCTAATTAACAAGAGGGCTAGACAAAATTTTGAAAAAAATCGACATTAAGCTTTTGTACAAACCATATAATAAATTAAGAGAAGTTCTGTGTAATCCGAAGGATAAAGTAGATCAACATGAAAAGTCGGGGATTTACAAAATTAGTTGTCAAGACTGTGATCAGAGGTATATTGGGCAAATAAAAAGATCCATATTGACAAGATATAAAGAACATATTGCCCACATTAGATATGGGATAAGTGAAAAATCTTGTGTTACCCAACATACAAGTGAACATGACTACAGGATAGATATTAGTAATTTAGGACTAATTAAAAGTGTTAATAATAGGGCTTTGCATGCATATGAAAGCATTCAAATAGAAAAATGTAAGAATATCATGAACCGAGATATGGGACCTGTTCCGTTCACTCAACTTTTTCAGCTATTAATGTAAGGCTTAATAAACTTCACAGTTCATGATTTTTACACGCTTCGTTAGATAGAGTTTTCATACAAATAGAACATAGTTTAGTTTTTGAATCAGATTAAATCATCTCCTCATGATGCTAACATGGATAGCGAAACGTGTGTCGAGAAGTTCAAAAAAAAGGTGATTTGGTGTTTAGAGGTAAATCTCTTCAAGTTCAGTGTTTCACACCAAAGGTTCCATCAGAAGAATTGATCAAACTAAATATTGTTTAATCCATGGGTTAATTCTATGCTATGTATCACTTTAAGATAAACACAAATAAGCACTGTGTTTCGAAACAATTTACATACATCGAATTTTAAATATAGTGGACATTTTTGATATTAATCTTTGCCTATTTATTTATAATGAATTTCCATCAAGAATATTGTTTAAAAATACTGCTTTTTATACCTTATAATATTAAATATGTTAACACTAATACATATCCCTACTGTATTTGTTTTGTAAAAAGATTATCAGTGAACTTATTATATGCAAATTATAACTATAACTGATGCCACATATCATATATCGCACTTAACTCAAATATCAAGATCATGTAAAGTGACTATATCCCCACTACGCCAAGTTCAACACGGTCATAATTAAAGCACTCTTGAATAATATATTATATTAACACTTCAGGCATTACAAGTCGACTTCATAAAATGTGCTTTGTTAGTTTGATATTCTAATCCAAGGATATGAAAGTAGATTATGTGATTAAGCATTAACTGAATTCAAACCGTTTCAAATAAAACATATTTTTAGACATTTACGGTAAGAGAGATTATATATATTTTTGAAATTTAATTAGTAACATTATTGTTTTGGCGAAAAGGAACGTTCTGCGTTATATTTTTAAAGCACTCAGTCAAAAGTGTCATCTTTTTAAGTGTAACTCATACACAGTTCACATTTTAAATGATAATTAAAATACTTGAAATTTATGATGAGCAAGCTCCACTAGAAAGAAAACATAAAGATTTAAAATTGTTCCGCATAGGTGCCCTGATGTATCGTTCGGCCGCATTCAGAATGTCAGCAGTATTTCCTAGAACCAGTTTCTGACCTTATAGCCTTCATCAGTCGGGTTCGTGTTGAGGTCTGAGAGCAGATGAAGGAACCACCAGTGCGTAATATCGATAATTCCGACTTTTCTAGGAATACTATACAAATATTACTAGTCAGCACCATCCAACAATGAGAGTTTACAGATTGGCAAACCGTGCATTGTTTTTGTCGTCTCTATGAGCCTAACTGAATCTAACATATCTTAAAAACCGTCAAATTTGGAAAATTTACACGAATTCTTCATTTTCTCTATGGCTTGACACCCCTTTGCCTCCTCCTAGGGGTTTCTAGGTTTTTGTTTTACATAAAACAGTGACCACCAGTTTCCATAACCTCTATTGTCTAGTTATAGAGATAAAGTCCCGCTGTTCATATTAATGTTTTTTTACCTCATCCGTTATCCTTGCTCATTCCTTCCTATCTCTAGCTCTTCGTTTCCATTCCGTTATTCCTATCTTTTGTAGGTCCTACCTCAGTCCCTCCTCCCATCTTTTCCTTGATCTTCCCCTCGGTCTAGATCTCCTCAAACTCCTTCCCAGTATTCTCTTGGCCGGTCTTTCACTGTCCATCCTTTTTATGTGTCCCCACCAATTCAGTCGTTTGCTCCTAATTTCGTTGACTAAATCTGGACTACTCACAATTGTTGCTAGTTCTTCATTCATTCTAATTCTCCATCTTCCTTCCGTTTGAATGAGGTCATACACTTTTCTCAGTATTTTCCTCTTCCAGGTACTCAACTTCGTCCTTCCCTATCAGAGTCCACGTTTCTGGCCCATATAATACTATTGATTTAATTATTGTGGAGTATATCTTTATTTTTGAGTTTCTTGATATTGATTTGGATTTTAAGATATTCTGTAGCGCGAAAAAACTTTTGTTTTCAGCCATTATTCTGGCTGCAACGTCCCCTGATACTTTATTGTGCATTGAAATTACTGAACCACGATATTAGAGCTATTAACTTTTTCAAATCGCCTTCCAATTATTATTAATTCCTTTCTTTGTTTTGTTGATCTCATATATTTGGTTTTTGTTGCGTGTATTTTTAGACTCATTCGTAATGCAGCCTCCTCAAACTGTCCAAACAACTTTTCCAACTACTCCTTCATTCTACAGATCATGTTAATGTCATCTGCATACGCTAAGATTTGATGTTGTCTAGAAAAAATTAGCCCTTTACTATTAATTACTATTCTCCTTAATATTGCTTCTAATATAAAATTGAAGAGAGTAGTTGACAGTGCGTCTTAGTCCTTAGTTCTTAATCTTGATCGTAGTCCTTCTGTAATGTAGAATTCTTCTGATATTTGGTTTTGAATCCTTACTTTGGTTTTGGTATCCCTTATACACTATTGTACTAAATGTACACAAATAGAGGTATTTAAATCACTCTTTATCATACTTAATATTTGAGATAAGCTAGGTGGCCTTCATACGGCTTGTTCCAAAATATAATATTGAAAAATTCTATAATTCTCTTGCTTATCTAATTTGCAAAAACTATTATAAATTCTAAATTGAACGACATCTTGATTCAAAAACGGTCATGAATATTCATTATTTACTGCCCAAACACAGGTTGGAGATCTCTAGGTCAAGCCATATTGAACTAAAATGATTTTTTTTACACCCAGTTTTTTTTGCAGATTTGGTACCATCCGAGTGTCTCTTTTTATCGATGCATGCAACACAATCTTGTTAAAATACAATTTTCTAATTATGAACATCGAGCATGGCTTGAAGTATGGATTGTTTGTAAAGATAAGATATTCTTTTGCCCCGGAATCAAACTTTCCTTAGAAATAGGCAGGAAATATATCAATTGAATGATATCAATTGAATGATATCAATTGAAAATGTCTGTATAATGTATTGAATTATTTTCTTGCTGATATACATAACCTGTTCAGGCAAAAACACGATCGATATTAATATTAACATGGAATATATCCGACGTATCCTTGAATAATACAAGTCAACATAGCACACTTTTTTATTAATATCTTCCCAATGCTGCTGTTTGAAGTCATTTTGGTTTCCTTTCAGTTTTCTAAACCATTTGTACTACTTGTACTTCCTTATGTTATTCCTGACTTTGTCTATTCTTTTTATCCCTTGTACCCTACGAAAGTATGTCATTTTTGCTGCTTGTACTCTACTATTTTACCGTGCATTCAAAACCCAATTTTCGCATCCATATGTTAGTGTGGGGATGTATATCGTTTTATATATTGTTAATTTCTTTTTTTTATATTTGTTTGTTGTTTAAGAAACCTTTGCTAAGTGATTGGAATAATATCCCTGCTTTCGCCAGTCTGTTGTTCAGTTCGTCGTCCTAGCAACCCCTATTATTAATAATACTGCCTAAGTAGTTATACTTTTCAGTGTGTTTAATTTCGATGTTGTTTAAGGTTATTGTTCGATCCTGGTAATGTTCTTGGTTATTTGTCATTATCATGATCTGTGTTTTGTTTACATTGATGTGTAGGCCAAACTTTTCAGTTGCTCAGATTCTGCCATGAAAACTATATCGTCAGCAAATATACATATTTCTACATTAACTGATTTCATCTTTGCCCATTCCACATAGTATATCTTAAATCAGACTTTCTCCTTGTCTCACTCCTTCCATTGTGGTAAAAGGAGCAGATAAGCTATTGTGCGATCTAATTTGGTTTGTTATGATTTGGTGCATGCTTTTGATGGTTGCGGTTGCTTGCGTCTTCAAGCTGTTCCAGATAGTTTCTCTTTTAATTGAATTAAAAGCTTTTTCCATACATATGAAGCATAGGTATACTCTTCTGTTCTCATCTCTGGCTTTTTCTACTGTCTGTTGATGGGTGAAAATATGGTCTTGTTCAAAGCAGTTTTTCCTGAATCCACTTTGCTCTTATAGTAGTGCATTGTTAATGTCCACTCTCAATCTTCTCTCTAGTATAGTTTCGTACATTCTTGCTATTATACATAGTAATGATATACCTCTGTAGTTCGAGCATTCTCTTTTGTTTCCTTTCTTGTGAATTGGTAGCATCAAGGAATTAGACCATCCTTTTGGTTTTTTTGGTTTTTCGTTTTTTCATGCCAAGTTAAACAGTTTCAAAAGTGCATTTCTTGCATGTGGTCCCATGTATTTCAACATTTCCGCGGTAATTTCGTCGCCTCCAGGTGTTTTCCCCACTTTTAGTTTTTCTATAGCTTCTATTAGTTCTTCCTCAGTTATTAAATTTTCACTTGTTTTTATTGATTTATTATTAATTATTCATATTCATACACAACATGTGTTTCGATGATGGTTTTGTTTAATTTAACTAAATATCCAAAACTATCCCAATTGTACAGTGTAATCTATATATCTTAATCTCAATCTACATAACTCTCCACACCACGTGTTTAGATGATCATACCTGACTGATTTTACTTAATATATAAAACTCTTCTAATAGTATTGTGTAATCTATATAACTTAATCTCTTATACTTGAATAAGATAATGTTTACATACCACATCTCATAAAATACCGAGCGTCCTCTGTAAATAATATTTTATGATTTGTTTCTTAGTTTGTTAATTAAAATTCTAAATAGTAATTCACTGTTAACAGTGTGGATGTTGGTACGTTGTTTATAATTTCGTGTGTTGTCTGTATCTTTGTCAGTGTTTTCTAGAAATAAATGGAAAATCCGCCAAGAGATGATCTCTCAATGATCCAGTAATTAGGCTGAATGAAACCGGAACGCTTTCTGAAATGCCTTCTACGTTGGTCTGTTGCCAGATGAGAGAATTCTCTTCATTTGCTTCATTCTATAAACAGAACCAATGACGTGTGACTTCTGATTAGTTTTAGCAAATAGGTTGATTCACACTTGTTTTCTACAAACAATGTTCATCAATATTTATTGTTATTGCTTACAGTAGTATCTATCAAAATAGCATTCGCTTGTAGTTTTACAAAACCATTTTCAATATTGCGCATAAGCTTGCCAAACTTAGATGGGCTTTCTGACATCCTACCCACCACGTTATTAAAAAGAACCACCTTGTGTTTTATAACCATTCACTTTAATCAAGAAATATGTTTCCTTTTTTTCATTTTTTTGTATGCTTTTGGCCTACACCTCGACAGTTTTTAGCTAGTACAAGTATTACTCAACAGAGTTCATCCAACACCGAAACACACATAAACATCCATGCCCGCACTAGAATTCAAACCGGGGCCCCTTCGATCGCCAAGCGAGCTACTCACCCACTAGACGCGGTCGGTTATATATTTTCTTTGAAACTTCCTTTAAAAGACCACCTTGGGATGTACAGAGTGTGGCGCCAAAATCCGAACAAAATTCAATTTGAATTTTCCACCGTTTTATACCACTGATAGAGTCAGTCATATATCAATCGTTATAACCTCGCTAACGTACTAACATACGCTGTTTTGAAACCAAGAGCGGAGTATAATCGAAGATCTGCGATTATCGAAAGTGTTCGAGCTGGGCGCTCTGCGATAGAAATCATTCGGTTTTTCGGGTATCCGAGATCCACTGTGTATGTTGTAGCCGCGAAGTATGATGAGTCAGAGAAGTCCAACGAAGGTTTTGCAGCACCGATAAGGAAAACTTACTTGAAGGAGCGCGTTGTCAGGACGCCCGACATTAGTCGACGGACTCAGGAGTTGATGTTTGACGATCCAGGGCAGTCGATCCGAAAATTGTCATCGATTGTCGGTGTGAGTGAAAAAAGTATGCTTTGTAGAAAGATTTCCAGAACATTTCCAGAACAAAATGGTCCAAAGATTTGTCGCCTCCCAACAGCCCAGACTTAAATTCTATGGACTTCTTTGTACGGAGCGTGATTGAATAAGTCATCAACAAGTCCAGACATCCAAACGTCCATTGAGAGCCGCTATTGAGGCGCTATTTGTCGATAGGGACCCTCATGCATTAAAAAGAACTTGCGAGCACTTCAAACCGAGAAAGGGGACAGTCATTCAAGCAGGGGAAGGATATATTGACCAAATGTGTTCTTAAGGACCTTACAATTTAGTAAAAAAAAATTGTAAAACTTTCCGTTTTTACAATAAAAAATGTTAAATTTGTCCGCATTTTGGCGCCGCACCTTGCATGCACATCGCAGGGCTAGAATTACAATAAATGAAAATAAGCAGGATGAAGGAGAAGCTGAACTATGTTTTAGATATAGTTCAATAATTTATGTTTTGGCTAGTTCTTGGAATTATTCTTTCAATTATGCGACAATATACAACTTGATATTGTTTTGTGGTTTTTCTATGATATATTAGTCGAAATATCAGTCTCATTCGCATCAATATAGAGGCTAATGACTCAGTTGGGCCCTAAACCACACAAAACATTTTTAAGAATGCATCGATTCTTCTTTGTGCCCTCTTCTTACGAAGTCTGTTATCATGCAGATTCGGGTTATATTTACTGTTGGTTATGTTACAGGTTTTATTTACCGTTTCCCTTCCTATTCTTTTTAGCACATCCTCATTTGTTATCCTGTCACCCAAGATATTTCAAGACTCAGTATAATTCCATATAAAACATCTCTAGTTTATCGATGTGTTCTTTTTTAAGCGCGAATGCTTCAAAATCATTCTGCAGATCATTTTGTATCATTTGTATTTTGATGTTATTAGTCAGGCCTGCTGAGGAAAAACTATCTCATTTTTATAAAGGTCTCATGTTTTCTACTTCATTTTCTATACAGCGCAAATCATTTCAATTGTGCTGCAGATTCCTAACAAGTCGTCATTTGACTTGTTTATCCATGTATCCTGGTTTTTGTATTTTTGTACACTCTAAATGTGGACATATTGTACTTTCATTATGGTATTTTTTTTTGAGTTTTTGTTATTTACATAAATTTCGTTTTCATCAAATTATTATTTTTTATTTAAATGGTCTTCATAATAACCATATTTACAGTAATTCTAAAGAAATTTAACATTTAGCTCCATATTGCTAGTCGCAATTTATATATTAAGATGAAAAGAAATTACTACTCACAAATATATATATATATATATATATATATATATATATATATATATATATATATATATATATATATATAGCCGGGTGATAATTAGAATAGGCATTAGTTTATGGGATAATCATGATAATTAGTCGAATTTAATTGTCAAACATTTTATGTGATAATAAAAATTGTTAAATCAGAACACATTTTTCGGAGAGTTATTTTGAAACTCTAGAGAAACAACAAAATTGTGAGTGGTAAAATGATTAGCCCATTATCTATATAATATCTATATCATATCTATATAATATTATTAACTATTATATAGCCCGTTGTGTGTAAGATTTCCTTGGATTATTTCTTGATTTTAATAACTAGTGTGTTCTGTTCGAAATCTGTTCTTTTCATCGTATCATTTGTTCGAAAATTCCGCGAACGTAGAGCTGTCATCCAAAAACTGGTAATAGTGGTAAATTAAAACAAATGACTGACATTTTGAAGAATATTCAGGCAAGGATGGCAGGATATCCTAAGAAGTTTATTTAGAAGCTATTTCAGGAGACTAAATTGTCATATGAAACTTGTCAGTAAATACTTAAACGGAATTTGTTCTGAAAATCCCCACATGTGAACTAACCTGCGAAAGTTCCTTTTCTTTCGAAAAAACTCAGTATCTTTATAGCTTTTTCTCAGTATCTAAATAGGCTTGTTTTAAGATGTATTGAAGTTAAAGGAAACCACTTCGAAGATCTTTTATAGGTTGAAATGTATATAATAAATTGTTACAAAAAATTATGTTTTATAAAATACAGCCTCTTTTGATTATAAATTCAAATGACTAAATTATACAAATATTTTATATCAGATACGACTTGAAACTCCGATACAAAATACTCACGATATGATGGATCAAGTTGATATTTAATTATTTTTTCTATATCGATTTTTAACCTAACATTTTCCAACATATTTTATATCCAGTTCGATATAAAATTTTACGCCTCAAGAGACTCACAAACAAGAAATAACGTCAAGCCGGTGCATCGAGGCCAATAAAGAGTTCGTGTCCGCTTTATGTCCATAGCTTTCCATCGTGTCAGTATCAAGGTAAATATGGAAGCTCTATAGCCAATTTTTGCATCGCAGACACAGTACCTAATAAAACATCAGAAGTTATGATTTTTTACTAATATTAGTTCCTGCTGTAATTATATAAAAATCCTCATATTCTTTTAACATTTTATATGTACATTATTTGAAAAACAATATAATTTTGAAAAATGTTGAGGTGATAAGTATTTCAAAATTGTTAATTAACATGAAAACCGACAATGTTATATAATAAGAGAGTGAGAAGTTAGATGTTTTTCTGATAGATGACCGGGAGATCACAAAGGTAAATGTATTTCTGGAAAATAACTTTCGTTCAAGTAACGCTCCATAAATTAGTTTATAAATAATATAATTAAATCCAGATATGTTCGATAAAAGCAAATGTCGTGTGTTGATTAAACACGACTTTTTGGAAGCAAATCGATAAAAAGTTGAAAAAGTAAAAGATGATTCAATTTGGCTTTCCATATAAAGATGTGAAAAAAGAACAATGAGAAATTGGAAAATATAAAAAATATTTATTTACCCTTTGAGGTTATTTATTACAATTATGAATGAAAGATGATATCATATAAATGGCCGCCGCGGCTCATGTGGCATGACGTAATCCGTTTGTGAAAATTTTCGACTACTCTGCCGCACAATTCAGGTTCTATGCCGCCTATTTCGCGTCTGATCTCCTATTTCAGCTCTGCGATAGTGTTCGGTTTATTCTTGTAGACTCTGCTCTTCAGATACCCCAAAAAAAAAATCTACGGGAGTTAAATCACATGATCGTGGCGGCAAATTGATGTCGCCGTTACGTGAAATAATGAGATCTGAAATAATTTCTCCTGTTGCGTGGCAGATGGCACCATCCTTTTGTAACCAGATATCTTCTATGTCCATATCTTCCAACTGCTTCCAAAAAAAAACCTGTTATCATGTTCCGATAGCGAACGCCATGATCCTCGAAAAAATGTACACCTTGTTCGAATATCCAGTTGGCAAACATACGGTGCTGTTGATGGTTTCGAGGCTTCAATTCCTGTGTTATTTGGAGTTTGTATGGACGTAACTATAAATCTTTTGTTAAAATTCGCTGGGTAGTGGAATACGTAAAAGTGGGCCTTACGTATTCCACTGTGATCTGATTCTAGCTGCGATCGATGACGAATCGGTGTGCTTGGATTTTCGGCCACACTTTGGCGAACAATGGCAATAGTTTGCTTCAAACGACCTCTACGAGTATACCGAGGGGTTTTGATGTTAGCTACGGATCCAATTTGGTCGAATTTTTGAACCATATTCTAAATTGTCCTCTCAGTAGGTCGATTTTGCGCCCTGAAAATTTACGTAAAGCACGAAATACACTTTTCCTCGATCGTTCATTTTCATAAAAAGCTTGGATAATTTTAACACGTTGTTCCGTTGTATATTGCTCCATGACTATTTTTGTTTATGTTTCTAGCTTAGAAATCTGACATTGTCGTTGACAAATATAGTGGCCTTTCAAAAATATTTTAGAATGTAATGTAGAAACTCAATTTGAATCATTTTTTATTATGGAGAGTCTGTTCTTTTATATTTCATGGTTCATAAGTGGTTTACTGAGTTTAGATGTGATCGAACTTGCACGAGCGACCCGATGCAACGTATTAGCCGAGAGTATGTTAGAAAGACTGCAGAAATGATAAACATTTCTGACGAATGTGTCGACAGAACATCCTACATAAATATTTAGGCATAGTAAAGCCATCAGAGCGATGGATGACACTTTTGCCCACTGCCGATTAACAAAAATATCGAGTATCCACTCCACAGTTGTATTTTTATTTTTGTCTTCTACAGTTTAATCTGTTTATGTGTTATATTTTAATGTATATACCTGATGTTGAACTTTATTTTATATATTTTTATCTTTTTGTTTTTTATATTTTAGAGTTTATTTTATATTTCATATATTTTTATAGTCAATTTTATATTTTATAACTTTTTGTGTTTTGTAATTTAATCTGTTTATGTGCTATATTTTAATGTATATACCTATCCAAATCAATGTAAGCCATACACTAAATATTTAAATAAGTTGTATTTAAACATATATAAACCCAATCCTAAGAGGTTTTTTTGGAACTCGTGGCCATTGGGAAGTTACATAGAATTCGAAATTAAAAAAGTTTTAAGTCAATCAGAGTAAAACTCTAGGAGAGAAAGTCTTTTGAAAGTCCTCCCATTCGACTCCACCGACCGGTAGCGTTGGATATATATCGAGGCAGCTTCTTAGCTATTATTTTTATCACTTTCTCAAATCCCCAGGGGTTACCTTTTATAACACTTTTGAAAATTGTCAAAAAAGAAAAAACGATTTAAAAAAAAATCTTTCGGGCAAAGACAAACAGGTAAACTTATCGGTAAATCAACAGTTTATTAGGGACTGGCTATAAGAAGGAATTGTGATTCAGTGTAAAAAATTAAGGACGCGATAGGATAATTTACTTTCATTATAGCTCAATTGACCAAAATCCACAGCAAGAAAAATACCCAAGCAGCGTTGACTCATGGTGCGCTTGGCAGCGTGTTTTAGCTACAAATGCTCTGTAGTTATTCAAGCACTATTACGCTCCACTGCCGAGTGATGTTTTATCAGCTATCAAGCCCATTGATGAAGAAATTAGTAAGGATGTGCTTTTAGAGCGGTGTGTTGGTGGTTTTACACAAAATAATAATGAGAGTCTGAACCAGCTTATTTAGATAATCACTTCTGCTGGTTCAAAATACTTCCTGCTGGTTCAAAAATAGTTGAAATTGCTGCATTAATCGCTGCCTGAAGGAGTATCAGCTCGATTAAGTTTTTTGCACGGCTTGGATATCAAACTTCGCCGAAATAGCCACGAGTATGCGCGGAAAGAAGATGCACACCGCATACTCATAGTCGAGAAAAGAGCTGAGGCTAGGACTCGAGAAGCAAGAATTCATCACAGACAAAAGGATGCCCTTGACATTAAAGCTACAGCAGAACCTTTACTTTATGAGGCTGGAATCGACAATTTCATGTAAGTTAAACAAATCTCCGTTTTATTCCTACTTAAAACTAATAGCGTTTTTCTCAAAACTAAGTTTTTGAAACTTGTATTTTTCTCAAAAACGAATGCACGGATTGAAATTTTGCGCAGTTCTAGATAAAATTGACTGATTGAACGAAATATATTTTTTCTTTGATCACAATTTATTTTACAAGACAATACATAGTCTAGATTTTACCGAAAACCATACTGTTTTGCATACAATTCAGCCATAAAATTATTATTTTTTTTTTAAATCCTTCGTTTAATTACAAGCTATACTCACCTACTAACAGAAAAGATTTGGTTTTTTGATTTCTAATAAAGCTATCATGACTTATCCTGATCACCACGAAGATACCTTTTTTCTAAGAGGTCTGCGAAAACCAATTTTCAACGACTGAATTTTCAAAATTTTTAAATTTATAAAATATTTTTCAAATGTTGTTATTTTATATACTTAAAGTTTGAATAAAATAATTATTTTATTACTGAAAAAAAATTGAAAATATTTGTGCTATTTATATTTCGATATATTGTGCGATTTTAAAGCTGGGTCCACATCAATTAAATTGTGCGTATGTTTTGAATTTATTGGAACAATTTGTTTAAATTATCCGATGAAAAACAAATGGTTCGTTTGCGTGCTGTGCGGCGACTATATTTGTGTGTAACTTTGTGAGTCGGAGAGTCTACATTGCCACGTAGACACACCACATACAGTACATATAACACGCACAACGCAAATTTGTATTGATGTAGACCCAGCTTTAGAGGCGAACGTATCTCGAAAAAGCAAATATGCTTTCTAAGCCCGGAAAGGGCATGGTCGCCGTTTTTGATCGAAGCACAACAATATACCTGCCCATCCCCCGTTACAACAACGAAATTGATTAATTTACCCTACGAATTGATTCTCTATTCTCCAGACTTGACACCTTCCGACTTATTTTGCGTTGGAAACATAAATAAATAGCTGGATGGAAGGAAATTCACGTCCAATGAATAGATCATCTCCGAAGCAGAGGACTATTCGCACTTCCCACTGTTCCCAAGTCGCACCGTTTGGAAGTTATATAATAGTTGGAAAATCGTTGGAAGAAGTGTATCGAGCTAAAAGAAGGCTGCGTTGAAAATAAATAGTTGTCAAAAAAACAATATTTCATTTAAAAAGTACTTGACTTTTCACTTTACCCTCGTAGTTTTAAGAGTTGTACTATTTCGTACTACTAATATGTATAGTAATACGACCGCGTTGGCTGTCCAAGGTATTGGCCCGATGGTATTGATAGCTAGCGTGGTAGCGGGGTTGAATCGGGTCGGAAAAAAAGTCACAAAAACCACACCATATTGAATGATTAACATTGGGAGCTATTAATGTATATTTACATTTGAAAGTTAAACGGACTAAAATAAACTGTACATTTTTCTCAAAAAAAGGAGGGTTATTACAGAGAGCTAAAATTGTTTAGCGAGATTCTCCGTAAATAATATTTTCTATAAATAAAAGGCTTTTCGACTTCTCAAACGGAGCAAGATTAGCTCACATTTAGCACAGAATAATGGCCACTCAGATGGTTTGCAAAACAAAAAAGCAAAATGCCGCAATTTTTATAACTAAACGAATTAACTAATTTTCTAACCCAATATATTTCGAATTTATTAATAATATTTTGATGTGCAAGGTTAATGCAATATATGTTATGTTTTTTAATGGAGCTTTTAACCAACATCCAAATAATGCTTTTTGAATACAAAGTTCATTTTAATGATAATGGTATATTTTACATAACGAAACGTATGGCTGCTTCGATATTCCCAAAACGATTATTTTGTGACTGTCAATTATGAAAATAGTGTCATGCAAAAGCTATGTTTACTCATGAAATATTCGGAGCGCAGTTCACTTGATTTTCTAGTTAAAACATGGAACAAGATCAGATTATAAATACCATAATGTAAGCCCTACTTCATATTCAAGTCTATAATAATGCTTTTACATTCGACAAATCAAAAAATTTAACATCTATATATATATATATATATATATATATATATATATATATATATATATATATATATATATATATATATATATATATATATATATATATAGGGTATCCCATAACTTATCCGCTATAAAGTAACTGGTGATAGTAGAGATCAAAATAAGAGGATTTAGTCAGGAGAAGATATCAGGTTCAAAATTGGGGTAGTAACAAATCTGAATTTGGTACTAGTATGAGCCTAGTTCCTAGAGGGCGCTTGCTACCTACTTTGTGAGGAATTAACTCGCTTATATTGTTTTACCCTATAAAGCTAGGAATGGAAATACCCTATAAAACTGAGATATAGAACTGAGATGGATAACAAGGGAATTAAATACGACCAAAGACATGATTCACGAAAGTTTGACAAAGGACTTAAGCAAACGCAAAGTCTGTGTTAGAGTTGTTCCTCACGCCTTGACGCTGTTCGTAAATTTTTGGGAAAAAAAAGCTTGGGTGCTTCAACATCTTCCATATTCGACAGATTTATTCCCGTGGCTATTTCCTGTTCCCAAAATTCAAACTGGTAATGAAAGGAACGTTTTATGACAGTTTAATACGAAGCCAAGAAACCGTGATGAGAGGGATTGAGGCGATTCCGAAAAACGACATAACTAAAATCTATGCATATCTAGCATTAATTGAACGAACCCAGCGATGTATTGATGCAGAAGAAATGTATTTTAAATAAAATAAAATGATTTTGGCAAAATAACTAATTGTTTTTCTTTTCTTTTAAAAGTTCCATTATTTTTCCGACATACTGTGCAACTAATTACTAAATATTATTTTTTTAACTGGATATATACTTAAAAATTAATTTTCTACATAATACTGCTCGACCATATATTGTAAGACTAGGAGTATTCTTAAAATTGAAAGGGAAGTTCTTTCTTACTCATTTTCCAGACTTGGCCTTATGTGATCATCACATCCAACTTCAAATGCGGTAATTTTGTTTATTAACATAACCATTTAGCCAAAAATTATCCTCGTTGCTGAACAAAATTTTGCGGTTAAATTCTGGATTAAGTTGCAATTGATTTCTATTCACCAAACGTACGACACAAATTATGGTCTTGCTGTTTGAGTTCATGGACAAGCTGGATCTTATTAAGCACCAAACCAAGCTCTTTACGCAAAATTTTCCACGTAGTCGAATAACAATGCCCAGCTTCCGGCAAACACCGACGAATTGATAAATTTGGATTTTCATCAACACTGCCAGCAATAATGACGATATTTTCTTCGGAACATACGGCCTTTTGTCTTGTTTTTGTTTTAATATCGAGCAGCGTTAAATTACACAAAGTGTTCTCTATGTTTAGCGTACAGAACACCGATTTTGATAATAAATTTCGACAATTTGCAAGCGTTGCTCTGATGTTAAACATTCCATGATAATTTGCCAGGCTATACTGAATAATTTTGACACTAGACGCGCGCAAACTCACAGTTCGTTTGGTAGCGACCCCTATCGGAAATTCGGGCACACTAAAAAATCATCCATTATAATCAGAAATAAAAATTTTCTTTGATTATTTAAGTTGACAAGAAATGTATGGTATATTTTTCACTCACAAAAAACGCATTGAAATTCGTCGGCTCCTATTTCGCTAACCAAGCATCATTAGGAGATGATTAAAACTAAAACTCCATTCTTTAAACTTATTTTTTTATACTTTATAGCGAAATACATGTAGAAATAATTTGAATGATTTTTGGAGCGAGTGGAAAACAAATAATTTTCAAAATTTATTTAACACACAAGTTTCCTAAATCAAAATTATCAAATAGTATTTTTAACGTTGATTCTATACGAATGTTTTTAAGAAGATCATACCAGTATAACACCAGTATACCATAGTATAACACAAATACGTAATCAATCTGCTTATAACATTTTTATATCTTTAAAATTTTGTTCGTTAGGCAAATTTATTACAAAAAAAGAATCACTGAGAAATTTGTCTCCGTTTGGTTTTTTGTTTTTACCCAATGATTCTTTCTTTAAATAAGAACAGGTATTTTTGATATTTTTTGAGTTTTAGACAGTGGCGAAAAACCCAAATAAAGGAGAAAAAATTACTTTTAGTCTCTATAAACAACCTTATTTTGGCATAACTTTTTTAGTTATTTTCAAATGTTAAGAAAGATATAAAGTATATAAAACATTATTGAATATCAAAAACAGGTCTCTCTTAAAACGTAGTATACGTAGTACAGGTAATGGGAATTTGTTTCATTTTGTCTTATATGACCTCTAATCCCTACCAGCTGTACTGGTTGAAAATTTAATTGGAAACAATAAATGTATATTTCAGTATTGACAGAATATCTAAAAGCCGAGCTTCTTGAAAGCACGAGGACCATTTGTAAAACGATTTTTACAGCAAAAAGTTAAGAGGCAATAAAACGTGCCGAAGCATCGTGAAAGAAAATAACGGTAATATTTTGCTTAAATGCTCTTAAGTGCTTTAATTAAATTGAAGCAACTCGCTGAGGACTATTGTGCAAAATGTCAAATGTTACTGCTGTAAAATGAAAAAGGTAAATTATACAGATATTGGATTTTGTAATATATATTTTATTATAAATATGCGTAGAGCAATATGTACTATGAATAAATGTATAAAATTATTGTAAATATTAAGCATATTAAATTTAAATGTTTAAAATATATATATATATATATATATATATATATATATATATATATATATATATATATATATATATATATATATATATATATATATTGTGCTAACAAAAACTAGACATTAATTAATGCACACCTCCCAGTTAACGAAGGAAATAAATCTAATCCTAAAAAAGTAAATAATGAAAATCAGTTGTAAACTACTATGAAGGTGTGATTCTATATGATGCAGTATTATAAGCCAGTTGTATTTCGGACTTGCTGCTTGCTCTAACCGTCTTTTGAGAAATAAATAGACTGTATAAAAGATTTAGTAGCCTAAATACATTGTTAGCGGTGAATACCATGTACTTCCCGTACTTAATAAAATAGGAACATTTGATACTTTACTGGATTAGCAAAAGTAAATATATCCTATATATTTAAAACCATCGTCAACAAATTTGATCAACCTTGACTGGGAATTTTTTCTCATCCTTTATATTTATCGAACCTGATAACCTTTGACTCTCTTATATATGCCTATCCTATGCCATTCCTATTCCATACAATTCCATTCCAATGCCCGCTGATTATAGCGTGAGATACTCCTCCCCTGAAAGTTTCCTAGTGGTTGTTTTAGGATCTGCAGTCACAGCTGCAGTCAAAGCTAGGCCCACATCAATACAAATTTGCTTTGTGCGGGCTGTATGTGTTGTATGTGGTGTGCTTGCGCATCAATGTAGTCACACATAAATATTGTCGCCGCACGGCACGAACACGAATCATCCTTTGTCCACCAGATTGTTCAAACAAATTGTTCCAGTAAATTCAACACACACGCAATATTTTATTGGTGTGAATCCAGCTTAAAACGTCGGCAGCGAGATCATGGACGAGCTGATCTTCCCTTGTCTTAAAGACATATGTCTCCCTTCCCCATTTGAGGATTGCTACGGCACCTTGCCCCTCTACTTCATAAATCTCACTAGCGACGCCGGTCGCTTTGAAGCCTTTTTTAAAATAATTTCTTAAAATTGTCCTAATTTCGCGACTTATTTCACTTATTTTATCGTTTTTTTTAAACTGTCGACTGAATATTTTACATGGAATCATTTTAATACTAAGGAAGGAATGTTTATTTGCCGGAATAAAAAGTTAAAATCGGATTAAACCTCTGAGGAGTGAAGTATAATCCTTTATTTTTTAAGCAAAAAAAAACGTAAATACTATTTTTACAAACTAATAATTGGTTTTAATTTGGTTGATAACATAATTCACTGATTAGAAAAGTATTCACTGGTCTGATGTTCCTTAGTTATATGCCATGGTCTAGATTACGTATCTCACACTGCAAAATCTCTTGGAATATACAGTAAAAACGCTGAAAGACTACCCATGCGTCATGAATGTATGCCTACGTCATAGACATTATCTGAATAAGTTATTTTTATTTTGCCGAACGAAAGAGAAGGAGATGAAAAATCAATAAATATGTCTTCGTATATGAGATAGCGTTACAGCGTGGTAGAAAGAGAAGGTAAGAAATAATTAAAATGTGTTTGCTCGTACCGCCGGTTAAAAGTTCGTCTATTGAGTTCAGCGATCCTGTTTTAGTTGTCATTTGACTTGTTTTGTCATTATGTTTTTTAGTAAAATTGTGTTCTGTAAAGTCCAGTTTTATTGTAAAATAAGTTCTTATCAGAACTACTGTCATTGATTAATTTATTACCGGTAAGTATTTATAAAGATTCATAAAGTTTTATTTCCTTCAACACTTCTAATCTATTACAAGACATTTTATTACAAATGTTTAATCAAAATGGAATTTATATTAGCTAATTCTAAAAACATACTGGAAAATAAACAACTCTTTCAAAATAATAACGTAAATATAGAAATGCGAACTTTTACGGTACCTATTTTAAGATATTTAATTAAACATTTTGTATGATTTCAGATGTCAGGAAAAACACTGAAATCGCAAGCCCAACAATTTGTGTTCAATGTTTAAGACTATTTCGAAGTGGAAAAAATAAATGGAGGATCTTTAGAGCCTCTTTTAACCATTCAAGAGGTAAAGTAGTCTTAATTTGATTACGTTTTACTTATTTTACATTATCATATCGTAATATATTTTTAGAGAGTTAAGGCAGCATTCAAAAATATGAAGAAAAACTGTGTATTCTATTAAGAAAAGAAAATAACATAATCTAGTTATTTCTTCTCTTGGAAGAAGCAGACCTCGTGCAAATACCAAAATAACAACCCAAAGGCTTTTAGGGAAGGCATTGGCTACTTCCCTAAAATTTCGTGATAACTTGAAATTGTCCGTACAATTAACTTACAAAATTCTCCCTTCGATCTATGACAAAACTTTTCTACAATTTCATATCACACACTCGAAATGTTACGTTAAAATGTCGATTTATAACAGGGCGTTTTATATTTTCATGTTATAAATATATACAAATAAATAAACATAAATATCTATCGTTCGAGGCACCAACCATATCTATTATGAAAGTTAGCATTATTTTGACTAATAATTTTTGATTTGATTCAAATGGATAAAATTGATGGCAGTTTCGTCGGTTCAACTGTTCTCTGAACTCAAATGGTAATGACGCAAATTTAACAATAATATTTTACGCAGATAATCTAGTTTATTTTTTCCAACCCTTCAGTTACAAAATATTAGGTTTCCCCATCGGGATATTTTTAACCCAATTCTTGTTTTTTTTAAGCGGACAGTGGAAAAAAATAATCACTGTGTGGGTGGAATAAATTGAGGCATTACGTAAGAACAATGCCCACACAGATCACATGTAAAGCGGTTATTCAATTCTTATCGTTAAGTTAACGTAGGACTATCGAATTCAATAAATTCTAAGCTACAAACTGACGACTTTGACATTTTCGAACGAGGGTCTTATCAGTTTCCTTTGTTGCTGCAACTTCGCACCTACACCTACCCTTGTTAGTGAGAGGTGTTCCGAAGACAACTTCTAAATTGATATATGTAAATGTCAACTCACAATAACGGTATTTAAATAGGGACGAAACTGATTAGCTTTACAAGAACTTTAGTATTCAAACATAGATTTTGTGAATAGGTCTTCCATTTATACTACCTGAACAAATTTATAGACAATTAAATAGAAGTTGAATTGAAGCCTGCGAAATTTTCAGTATGTATTTCATTTTATAATCTATACAGCACATATGGTGTTTCAGTTTTTTTAATGGACAAAATAGTAATTATTTGGCAGTTGCTTCAGTTTATGTTGTTGAGAAACTGAATAGTTTCAACTAAAAAAAATAAAAGTAAACGTTTTTATAAAGCCGTCTACTTAATTCTCAGCTCCTACATTTCATCGACTGCAGAACCTATTCGAATGAGAATTTTTTCCGGCGTATAATTATTTTAAAAAGCCATTTTTCAGCTTCAAAATAAAATATAATATACGAGCATTCTATGAATATAAGCAACACATGAGGCACAACCATCTTTTAGCCTTTCAACTGAAAAAAAATATTGCAGAAGCTCATAATATAATTTATGGGGCTTTGGGAAATAATGTTTTTATTATATATATATATATATATATATATATATATATATATATATATATATATATATATATATATATATATATATATGTGTATATATATATATATATATATATATATATATATATATATATATATATATATATATATATATATACACATATATATATATATATATATATATATATATATATATATATATATATATATATATATATATTCTCTTGCTTTTTTTTCTTCTCAAACGAAGCAAGATTAGCTCACATTTAGCACAGAATAATGGCCACTCAGATGGTTTGCAAACCTTCTTTTTCATTCATGAATATATCCAGTAGCATACATGTATATACAAAAAAGCAAAATGCCGCAATTTTTATAATTAAACGAATAAACTAATTTTCTCACCCAATATATTTCGAATGTATTAATAATATTTTGATGTGCAAGGTTAATGCAATATATGTTATGTTTTTTAATGGAGCTTTTAACCAACATCCAAATAATGCTTTTTGAATACAAAGTTCATTTTAATGATAATGGTATATTTTACATAACGAAACGTATGGCTTGCATATTCACAAAACGATTATTTTGTGATTGTCAATTATGAAAATAGTGTCATGCAAAAGCTATGTTTTTTCATGAAATATTCGGAGCGCAGTTCACTTAATTTTCTAGTTAAAACATGGAACAAGATCAGATTATAAATACCATAATGTAAGCACTACTTCATATTCAAGTCTATAATAATGCTTTTACATTCGACAAATCAAAAAATTTAACATCTATATATATATATATATATATATATATATATATATATATATATATATATATATATATATATATATATATATATATATATATATATATATATATATATATATTATATTATTTGTCCCTTATAATTAAAAAGTTATATCAAATTGAAAATAAATTTTTAAAGCTATTACCGATGACGCGGCGACAGTTCCCGAAAAAATCCGAGCGCGTGTGACCTCACAACATTTGTTTCCTCCCAACCTCAGAAAACTGATACGAGTGTTTTAGTTTTTGATCAACTTATTCTTATTATTACCACCAGTGTATTGATAAATTTATTGAAAATGTCAAATCTAATTAGTTATCGTGTCTGTTTCGTACTATTTTGTACGAATGCTACAAAAACAACTCCAGAAAATTTGATTGATGTGATTTTATTATACATTTTATAAATTTGAATTCATTTATAATTAATTGCAAACAAATAGCTGTTTTTTAACATTTTTCGGATCGATTATCAGTATTATTTATGATAAAGTTTTAAAATAAGGTAAAAAAATCGATAATTATTTTTTATTCAAAAATCCAATTTCAAACTGGAAAATTTGACTCAAATGATGCAACAGGTCCAGGACAGCCAAACAAAGTAAGGGATTGGAAGCACTACTGGAAGAAAATCCTTATCGTACATAGTTAGAATTCGGACAGGAACTTCAAGTGACACCGCAAGCCATTTCTAAGCTTTTACGTCCCCGATTAACTCACAGCTCAGAATAAAAATAGACACTTTGATATTGTGTGAATCTCTCCAGATTCAAGAACAGTAACTTCCTGCATAATATTTTTGTAATGAAAAGTAAATCATTTACGATAACCCAAAGATGCGAAACCAGTTGTACCGTAAAACAAAATATTTACGCCAAAATTACGCCAAAATATTTACGCCAAAGTGTTGCTCTGGTCCTGCATTTTGACTTTCTTTAATTGTATCAAACGGTCACAGACGACTGTTATTAGAAGAATCTGATTCGTATTAGCGACGCTCTGAAGAAAAAATCCTTATAGTAGCAAGGAAAGATGGAAAGTCATTTTGTTTTAAGTTAACGCATGGTCATACACAAAAATGACTCTAAAAATGATCATCGAGTTACGGTGGGAGATTTTAGCATACCCGGCGTATTATCCAGACTTGGTCCTTTCGGATTTTCATCTCTTTCAATCGCTGCAACATCATCAGGTTAATAACTGCTTCGCATATTTTGACGAAGCCGGAAAAAGCCTCAATATCATATCAAGTTTTTGTCGATCTGGGATTTTACGGTTGATTGAAAGGTAGAGTAGAGAAAATGTGTAGAAAATGGTCAAAAATGTCAAAAGTAGTAAAAACATACTTAAAATTAATTTGAGAACGTACTATTTAAATGGATACGGATTCTATTATCTCCAATAAATGTTTTAGATTAGAGGACCGTGAAAAACAGAAAAATTATCACATATGTGTACTAATACATAACACCAATACAGCACTTAGAAAATAAAAAATCATATTTAAACATATAAAAATAAATACAACCCCAAGGGAAAGCCGCATCGCGTCGAACATCAGTTCTGAATAACTAAAGTTAAGCGACGCCGATTGCAGTCGAGATCTGGATGGGTCCTAATGTAGGCAACTCAAGAAATCTTCCGACACTTAGCGGTATAAGAGATATTCAATAAAAAAACACACACACATACTAAGAAAAAACTTTCAAACACGATATATCTTTATAAAAAATGCAAGTGGTGAAACTCCTGCAACAAAATAGAAATTATTGAGAAAAAATGTTGTCACAACCTTATAAAGCCTGAAAATTGATCCAAATTAAATAAATATGGTAAACTTTCCGATTTCTTTTGAGAAGCGAAGTAGTAGTTCTAAAATATTATTGGAATTCAGGGTTGCGGCCGTCAGAATAGATCAGTATATATATATAATTAGTGTAAATATATATATATATATATATATATATATATATATATATATATATATATATATATATATATATATATAAATATAAATATAAATATATAGATCCCCCTAGCTTCCCTCGGGTTATGATAATTGAGACTTTAATTATTTATATAAAAACGTATTATTTTAACTGTAGTATTGTTTTCTAGAATTAAAAAAAAAATTGCCATTTTTACTATATTTCATATCTTTTTTCAAACGCAATGAATATACTACATTTTCGTGTTGCTTCCGGCTGATAAAATAAATTGATTATTCGAACATCCAGTTCTTGATAAGCCAATGTACATTAAAAATGTTGTCCTTATGATTTATTTATCATTATAGTGAAGGATAGTTTAATAGGAAAATGTATATGCGCCATCTGTCCAGCTGCTGGTTTAGTAAGTGTTCTGGCTTCAATAATATTATTACGTAGAGATGTGATCTGTAATTGTGTCAGTTGTTTCATCAGCCCATTTTTTGAATTGCATTTATTGCACAATTTATTCATTTTACCTATTTGAACATTATTAATTATAATAAGACATAATCGAGAGTTAAATCATAACGAAATGCTAACCTACTGTTACTGTCCATTAATACTCGATTTTATACTCTAAATCTAGCGGAACGTACCCTCAGATCGTTAATTCTCTCAACATATTCAGCGTTGGTTTCCCTATTTCGAGCCTGAGTTGTTCCAATGTTCTGAATAACAAGTCTTTCAGAGCGTTCGGCGCTATGTTCTCTAGCTTGAGCTGCTGAATTGCGAGTATTATTAACATACTAACGATTCTGTCGTTCTTCCTCAGTCTAATTTAATCTACGTCTTTTTTGGGGCCTTGTGGCGGTGGTCTGTTGACTTGATTTTCTTTGATTTTTCGATTATTTGATTTTCTTTTAGACATTGAATTCGAATTACTAAAAAATTAAATTCAAATCAGTATATTTTACTAAACTTAAAGAGATTTACCACTAAACACCAAAACACTTTTTTGAACTGCTCGACGCGCATCTCTTCAAGACGTAAATCTCTTCAAGTTTAGTGTTTCACACCAAAGGTTGCAATAGAAGAATTTATCAGTATAGTTTACACTAATCAATATATAAACGTCTACTAACTACATAAATATAAATTCACCAATTAGATATAAAAAACTACAAAATATAAATGTCAAACGATATCACTACCTGTAAAATATTTTGCCGCTGTAGCATACGTGTACACTTAATTCGCTTGGCTTACTTAATACTTGACTTGACTAGACTAGACTAGATTGGCTATACTTGACTAGATCGCTAGGCTCTGCCGGCGCGACTTGGTACTTTATAGACCTATAGGGGTCTCCTTCCTACCATATATAGGCAAAGTTGCTACTGAAAATAATGAACCACTACCCCCATATCACGTCAGAAAATTAACGGAACCTATTCACGGTGGAAGAAATATAACGGTTGACAACTGGTTCTCATCGGGCCAACTCTTTAATACAATGCTCCGTTAGTATAACCTTACTATGTTAGGGATAATCAGGAAAAATAAAAGGGAAATTCCTGTATCTTTTTTGGTTGCCAAGGAAGTAGGTGTGTCAAAATTTGCATTTGATGAAAATAAAACATAGTTGTCTTTTACCCCCGGAGAAGAATAAAGCAGTTTTGCTAATGTTCACAAATAACCATTCAAATTATATAGATGCAGAAGCAGGGAAGCCTGAAATTTTCATTGATTATACTGGTAAATAGGTGGAACTTACACCTTTGATAAATTATGACACACGTGCACTATCGTGCGTTCATCCAGATGTTGGCCAATGAGACTATTTTGCGGAATGTTAGATAACAGTGGCATAAATGCAATGATCCTATTTAACCTATCCAATGAAAATAAAAAGATGAAGAGAAGAGAATTCTTGCATAGTTTAGCTTTCGATCTCGTCGAATCTTTCTTCGAGAGAAGGTTAGAAACAACAACTATAAGAAGATGTATATAATAATCAGAGGCAAATTAGGTGCGGATGCAGTCAAAGTTCCTGTGCTAATTTTAGAGAAATACGTTCGCTATGCTTTCGGTGTAAAAAACAAGGACAGAAAAAGAAAATGTGCATGCATTGTTGCCTACCGATGTTCGAAGAACATAGGGCAATGAGTGGCGCTGAATACCCATACAAAAATTTCTTTAGTTTTTGATAACCTTGCTAAAACTGGTTTTTAGATTAAGTACATTTATTTCTTTAATTTTTTACTTAATGTATACATATTTAAACTAACAATAATCTTTCTCCGTTCTGATTCGAATTTAATATTGCTTTTTCCGGCTAAACTGAAGTTCGATTTATTTTCGTATTAAATAGAACTTTTTTCTTCAATCAATAGGTTTGTTTTTTTTTATTAAGGACGTTTTCAAAACGTTATAGTTCATGTCCTGCAGTTTTTGACTATTAAAACAGTTGAAACTCATTTGGGGTTTAATACACTCCAGAGTGGGTTCGGCGTCAAAAAATATGTTTGAAAACGAAAGCTTATGTATGTTTAAGTCAATTTAAGTAAAGGGCGATTGTTTAGTGTGTCCGAACTTGGACGGCTCCACATGTCATACAGCCAACGCAACAATCGATTTAATTAGGGAATAATTCGATGAGAAAATTGTTTCGAGGAACGGACCTGTTAATTGGTCACCAAAGTCATCTGATTTAACTTTTAGATTAGTTTCTTTAAGGATATATTAAATCTTTAGTCTAAGCCGATAAGCCATCAACTATTGACGCTTTGGGAACCAACGTAACTCGGACAATTGCGGGCATATGACCACAAATGCTTGAAAAGGCGCATTGCTTGAAATTTTGTTCAAACATTAATGGCATTGGAAGTTATTTCACATACAATAAATAGTTTTAAATCATCTAATTTGGATATTGTTTTATTTGAATTTAAAGTTAGGGCGCAAGAAAAGAAGCACCTTATAATTAAATCAACTTAAGTATTAATTACTAAATAAGATTGTGTCATCGGTATATAGGGATGTATCACTTATCGCCGATGCATTAAACCAATTGAAATGTGAATTCCTTAAGAGGACTAATTATAGACGTGCACAAACGATTTCGCCCGATAATCATACGATGCTTACCAAAGAAATTCTGTTGTAAATGAAAATGGAGACAGCCACAGTATAAAAACATTGATCAACTTAAGAAGTTCACCAACTTTTCACTTATGGAATTCTGAAAAGACGTCTTTAGAAAAACCGTCAAATCTAATTTATAAAAATTCTTGAAGGCGAAATATCTCCAACTTCTAAAAGATTTTTTTCTGTTTCTTTTTAAGAGGTGATTTAAAACTCTCGCTTTTTTTCGGAAATATCGAACAGGTATTTTTGAACACTTCGTTAAGATATTTCTTTTCAAATATTTCAATTATAAACTAATAATGTGATTTGTAGGTCTCGTTATAGTATGTAAAAGTTATAAAATACATCGAAGGAAATAATTATACAAGAAAAAGCGTTATGTGGGCGTAATAAAATTATTTCAATGTTCAGTGAAGCTCTTACTGAAAATAGTATATCTGGTGAAAAGAAATTTCCTTTAGCAAGCAATAATTTAATAACAGATTTTCTCATTTTCCAGAATAAATTTAAAATCCTTCTAGACCATATAAATCCTACCTGATCAATATAGGAAAAAGAAGATTTATTTTGCAGAAGTCCTCAATTCCAAAATAATAAATGATTAGTATTTATTAGCGTAAATAAGCTGTTTTGAGAATGAGAGTCCATTTTCTGTCTTCTGCTAAGTTTACCGCACTTTTTCAGTCACAGTTTCTTAAACAATATAAAACAGTATAAACATTATAAGGGGTATGTCGAAAAAATAACGACACTTTTTAAATAAAAGAAAACTGTTACTTGTTTTGCCAAAATTATTTATTTTTATTCAAAATATGTCCCTTCCGCATCAACCAATTGTACCAAAGATTTTTCATATCGTTTTTTGGAATCGCCTCAATGACGCTCGTCACATCTTGAACTTGTATAGCACTGTCATAAAACGTTCCTTTCATGACCAATTTTAGTTTTGGCAAGAGGGAATAGTCACACGGAGATAAATCAGGTGATTAATACACAGGTTAATACATCGGTGTGTTAATATACACAGACTTGTTTTTTCACTAAAAAATTTAACAGTGACGGTCCTATGAGATGGTCCTGAGTAATGCATCTTTCGAATATCGAGCATTCGGTCCTCACTCGAACGAACGATTCGCTTCCACAAACGCTCCATAATATCCAGATAATATTCACTAGTGACTTTTTGACACTGTATAACGAATTCCCTATCGAAGTATAGTACCCCTAGAGTCGTAAAAACAAGTCAACATTATCTTCTTTCTTCACTTCTGGAAACGCAATTTTTTCGATTTCGAAAAGCCTTTGAACTTCCATATAGCACTTTAGCGCTTTGTTTGAGAATCGTACTTAAAGCATCCAGATTCCAGGAATGTGCAGGTCAGTCTGGCTGTTTTAATAAAGCCCTTATAATGTTCAACGCGAGCACTTTCTTGTTCCTCATTTAATGCGAGATAAACAAATCGAGCACCGTTTGTGAACACAAACCGTTTGTTTAAATCGATTGTCAAAATATCGTAAATGATGTTTTTAGTCATATTTAACTCCTCCGCTACCCATGCTACCCATCTCACAATCAAATTCGCATCGTTGGCGATTATTTCATGCACTTTTTCCATCAACCCATCACGATTTTTCTTTTTTGGCCGGCCTGACTTTGGATTGTCGTCCAAAGCATCAGAACCGTCCCAAAATCGCTCGAAGACATATGTACGGGATAAGCAATCATTACCAATTTTTTTTCATCATTTAAAATGTTTTTGTAAAAGTTTTACCGAGCTTGAAACGAAATTTAATATTAGCTCTTTGTTCCATTGTGTTTTTGTGTCCATGATAATTCCACAATTCAGCTTTATGCCACACAACCACAAATATTGTCTTGTACACCTTTACTTTAGTTTACCTACTAACTTACTTTTTATTAATAAATGTTTTTAGTAGTAGATTAACATAAAGTAGGATTTGAAAAATCGAACGATTTTTTATGTCCATCGTAGGACGGTCTTTGCCTCCCCCTAGGGATCTACAGGTAATTTTTTTACAATACAAGGAACGGTGGCTATCCTTTTCCAGAATCTCTATAATCTAATAATAGAGGAGTACCGCCCTTTATATCAATACTTTGTTGCCTTTTCCATTATACTTACCTATTCCTTTCTATCTCGCACTTCCATTTCCATTCCGTTATTCCCATCCCTTGCAGATCCTTCCTTACCCTCTCCCCCCAACTCTTCATTGAACATCTCTTATGTCTTGATTCCTCTATGCTCTTTTCCAATATTTTCTTAGCCGGTCTTTCGCTGTCCATTCTCTCGGTATGACCACACCTACCCTATCGTTTGCTCCTGATTTTCTCCAACATATCTGGACTATTAAAGATTATTGCTAGTTCCCCATTCGTTCTAATTCCCCAACCTCTTTTCATTTGTATGAGACCATATATATTCATCAATATTTTCCTTTTCCAGGCCCCTAACAAAAGTTCATCCTTTATGTCTAATTATTGTTGAGATCGATTTTGATTTAGATTTTAAGATAATCTATTGAGCGAAAAACTTAATTATTGCTGCAACGTTCTCTGATACTTAATTGTGCGTCGTGATTACTTAACTGAGATATTTAAAACTTCTTCAGTCTTTAAGTTATTACTAAATTAATATCCATATTTCTTTGTTTTATTCAGTTTATTCTTGTTCTAGTTATTCCTGTGTTGTACACATCATGTGAAATATTCAATAATACTGTTTTAAAAACACAATAATATGTAAAATTTGGGAGTAATTCTGGATTTTAATATATCTAGTCTTATCAAAAAGAAAATAGAAAAGAACTGTCGAAATATGCTTTTCTTTTTGTCCTGAGGAAGAGTTTTGATATAGCAGCTTTAAAAACTATACATTTTGGATTTTAAAAGTCATCTTAAATATTGAGAGACAAAGGCACGCTATATTTTTAAAATTGTTTTTAGGTGTGTATTCTATAAGAAGGAATCCAGGGACATGTTTCAGTTATATAAGCATATGTATAACTTTATATTAGATCAAGAGCCCTACAGTCTTAACGATTACACAAAATATATAAACTGAACATAATAATTTTTTTGCTATTTTTTTTTAATTAAAATAATAAATAATTTCTAAATTCTAAATAATTTCTAAAAATGTTTAAACTATTTAATCTTTATGAATACAGTTATATTGGTTCTATAGAAATCCTAAATCGCCACTGAATATGTTTCTATTATATCCAAATTCTAAGTGCTTAAGATTTTTGCATATATAAGGACGTTGAGTCTAAAAAGAAGGAGGTTTTGACAAAAATTCTCCCATGTATACTAGTTTTCAATAACCCAACATGTATCGGGCAATATGTCGTTTCGGTAAAGCCTTTGATCTTTCAAGATCAGCAAGGCAATAAATTGAAAGGACGCCCGAATCCTTATGCACTTGAAAATACTTTCTCACGCTCTGCACAGGGACAAAATAGAAATACAGGAAATTGGAAATATCGATAATCTTTATATGCGAATAAAATTAATATTTTTAATAATACTAGTCGTGATAGTTGCGACATATTTGGAGCATTATATCTTCAATTGTGTAAAAATATATGAATTAATTCATAATAATTTTTTGTGTGGCCTAAACTGCATAGTTTTATTGTGATCTTTATCAGAACACTACAAAATACAGCAAATAATTAAAGTTAGTTAATTATTTTATTTAAGTAGGAGACGCGTTAACACACTAGGAGGTATTTAGCAATTGGACTTACAGATTAAGGTGGGCTCCGACCCACGGTCATATCGATTAACCCCAGTTAACATTTCGCTCAGATTACCAACCCTTGGTTTGTGCTTAAGTCTGTAGAGGCCTATCGGCTAGCGAGTGACCAACCTAGAAGATCTCTCAGAATGCATCTGGTCTTACTGGTCTCAAACTGACATGACTGAAGGGTAATTCCTTATTGTATTATTTCATTCTTGCCTATTGAAATAAAGTACGCAAACTTGGTCTCTTCTAGGAGCACCACCCATCCACGTGCTAGGCGTAACAAGCGACGCTGCATTTCGACCTTCGAGTCACCGGATTACAGGATATGCTAACTTTCGGTTTTTTTCATAATTTGAGAAAACTTTTTTTATACAATAGTTAATATAGGTTTTGTAATTAAATTTAATAAAGATTTTTTAATACGATTTACTATTTTATATATATTTATAGGTATTTTTATACTTGTGTTATTATTCATATTACACAGGTCAACAAATTTAAACTTTTTTGAGGTAACATTGATGATAATTGGTATATGTGAAGTATTTTGTAGTCCTAAATCTGAAAATGATAAGCTAATTATTGTAACACGTGCATTGTTTTGTTACGGGGGATCGGTGGTAGAAAAAAAAGGAGTCCATATATTTTTACAATCAAATATTTATTTACTGCTACTTAAATCTACTCAAAAACATTACTGAGGATTATTTGAATCAAAAATATATTATGTGAGATATCATACTGGAACAAAGACTTTAACTTTTTCCTCTTGTGTTCAGTAGCATCATCTCTTTTTAAAAACTAACGGTAGTTGCCCAATATAGATGGGTTCCAGCATCCCTGGTATCTTGTATCATCATCCTGATATCCTGGTGAAATCTCACTCCTTATTCATCGCTTGCTGCACTTAAATTTTCCGGAAAAAATTCAAATGGAAGTGTAAAAAATGCATTTTTAAGGAAATGAGACATCCTAATATTTTATAGGCTTTCAAGAGTTCATGTATGAAGTTTTTATAGTTTTCTCTTTTTTGTTGCATAGAAATCCTTTCACTATACTTACAACACACTTCCAAGCTTCCAATACATTTTCATTTAAATTTTCTTGAAAACGGAAATCACCTAAAAGCTTTCTTATTTGAGGTCAAATAAATATACCTTCTTTTAGTTTTGCATCACCTAATTGAGTAAATATTTCTTTTAGGTACTTGACCCCTTCTTTGTCTATGGCTTTGACATTTTTCATTAGTCCAAACTTAATGTAGAGAGGTGGCAGAAACACCTTTTTTGCGCTAATAAGGGGGCACATTTTGAAGTACCAGGTTCAAAAGAAGTACAACGAGACCAATCTTTCAGATTATAATGTTCTTTTGTTGCCCTACTGTTCCATAGACACAAAAAACAGCAATACTTTGTAAAACCCCCTTGAAGGTCTAGCAATATACTATCACTTTTAAATCCTCACAAATATCCCACTGATACTGTTCATATTCATCTAATCAACTAAATTAAGTATGGTTGCTAAGTTTTCATAGGATTCTTTTGTCAGTGAACAGGCTAAAGGAATAGATGGGTTTTTGGTTCCATTATGAAGCAAGACTGCTAAAATACGCCACTCGGTGGGTACATTTTCCATATTAAGCTAATTCATTAAACCATCAATATCACAACAGACACTTAGCGATCCTTTCATTTTATAAAAACTTGAAAATGTTACATTCCGTTTTTGGTAAAGTAAACACTTTATATTTACACTTTGCATTTATATCTACCAGGTTCTAGTCTTGAAGTTCTGGAACCAATAAGTTCCGATTTTTGTTTTGACAATCCCAGATCACTTACCCAATAATTTAATTCTTTCTGAGTTATTAAGTAAGGTTCACTGGAAGGTGTTATAAATGTATCAGTAGTTTCTGGCTATGAGGAACTGGCCTAAGTACAGAAGGCAAATTTGGATAGTGATTTTTGTCCCCTTTGCTTTTTTGAAATCCCGTCAGTTATAGTGATACAAAAGTATGAATTACTTACATGGTCAATAGGTTCTCTCCACACCATAGGAACAGCAAACGACATGCAATTTTTTACGATGCATCCACTGCAGTAAATTTATGTGTGTGACACAATCAATGTGTCAATCATCAACACACGTGAGACAATCACATATGTGACACAAGCATCAAAACTTGTCCACTGGATTTTTACAAAATCGACGACTAGAGCTTTTTTGTACGGTAAACGAGGCACAAAACAAACTAAACTATAGAAAGCGATAAAAGTGTTCTTAAAGATTTGCAGAAGACTGTGGAAATACCTCCTCTAAAGTTCATAAAGGCTCGCAGAATACTATGGAAATACCCCCTCTGCGGTCTTGTGGCGATTCCTGCAATGCCCAGTCCAAAGTCAGGTACAAACAATTCTAATGAACCCATGATATAAAGGTACTTGAAAATGGACGGCATTTCTGTAAAAAGGTGTTTTAATAACTACCTAAATGAAAAGCAAAAAAAAAAAATCTGGTAATTTGGAGTTTGAGGTGTGAAAGAAACGTGTATTCGAAAATATTGTTTATTTCTTTCATCAGATCATCGATATTATCAAATCTGATTCAATTACTATAGTGAATTTACGCGGGTCATTCAAGAAGATTATCGATCTGATATAGAAATAGCGCAACTAAAGGCTCTTTCAGATTGAGCGGTTTTTTAAATTCTTGAATAAAACACAGAATTTGAGTTGATTTTAAAGGACATTTTATTGATAATAGAAAGATAATATATAACATTTAAACACGAAAGGCAATATCTGCCAAATAAACATCTCTTGCACAGTCACTGTTTTGTCAATATTCTGGATGATATTTTGGATTGCCAATGACTCGAATAATTTCATGCTTTAGTTCAGGAATCGATTGCGGATTGTTCTTATAGATCTGTTTTCCACGTAACCCCAAAGAAAATATTCCAACGTTGTCAAATCACATGATCTTGGTGACCAATTAACATCACCGTTTCTTGCAATAACTCGTCCAAGAATTTCTTCTATCAATAAATCAATTGTTTCATTAGCAGAGTAAGGTGTAGCGTATCTTGTTGGAACCACACATCCTCCAGATCAATAATATTCAATTCAGCCCACAAAAATCCAGTTATCATCTCATGATATTGAACACCATTCACAATTACAGCTTCATCAGCAGCATTCTAATAGAAATACGGCCCACTACACCTCCTGACCATAATGCACACCAAACAGTGACTCGTTTACGATGTAAAAATTTTTCATAATTCAATGGTGGATTTTCCTCACGTCACATGCGACAATTTTGTTTATTAACATAGCCACCAATTTCAAAATGTGCTTCATCAAAAAAGATTATTGTTTGAGAAAAATCTTTGATCCAAATAACAAATACATGACGTTTTGTATGATCCAGTGGCTTTAGTTCCTGTGATATATGAACCTTATATGCCTTCAGAGCTAAATCCTTTCATAAAATACGCCATGTCGTGTATGTGTATATATCATACTTCGTTCAATGTTGTCTAGGTACATAAAGATGTCTAATGCATATTCTGTGATAAGAGCAAAAGAAACCCAATATATTCTTGCAGCAATAATTGCAATATATTCAGACAAACCAAACTAAAAACACTACAGTTATAGTTATTTTGCTACAGTTTTGTTTTATTTTCTTTCAAAAACTTTCCAGTCTAATAATAAAAAATGAGATTTCAATGCAGTCTTATTATTTTAGTGCATTAAGTTCAACGTTTCTCTAATCATTCTAATACTTCCTAGAAGTTTATTTGAATTAAATCGCTTACCACAGTGGAATTGGAATTTTGAAGTGGAATGGCCTTTTTGATGTTTGGAAATAAATGGCAAGCAGAGGGGGCCGAATCTGGTGAATATGATGGATTCAATTAAATTTAATAGGGTTTTGTTTACGTACATCTACAATATTTTTTACATTTCTGGTATTTTTCATGTTATGATCTGGGTTGATCTAATAAGGTACACTTAACCTAATAAAGACATTAAATGTATACTTACATTTGTCAAATCTTTTATTTCGTCCTCTACAAACTTGCTGCAGTTTTCCTTTTTACTGAATTGAAAATTAACAAATGTAAAGTTAACGATGGCGACATGCAAATAAAATCACGCAAAAAGCTTCCATTTAATTTACACTCGAAGCGAGAAAAAGTCTTAAAGTAATGTCGTGTCACGTGCAAAGATGCAAATCCGGCGGCCACGTACTATTGCCATCGGGGCAATTTGCGAATATACATTCACATGAATATTTAATTTGATTAATCAATTAATAGACAAGATTTAAAATAGAAAGGAACAAAAAACTTTTGTGGTAGCTTAAAAATATAAGGTGGATAATAAATATGTAATACTTCTCAAAGTGTTTGGAAAAAGACGGAAAGCAGAAGGGGCTGAGTTTGGTGAATACAATTACATTTAATAGGGTTTTGTTAACGTATATCTAGTACAATTTATATATTCTTTTAGATTTCTGGTAACAATGTACACTTAAATTACATACCGTACACTTAAATTTATTAAATTTTTTATTTCGTCCCTTTCAGAATAATTTCCTCTCACCTGCGTATGTGTATGTTTGTATGTTTGTATGTACAGTATGTTTGAGAATATTTCCAGTGCTCGAAGCGTCATTAGTTCACTCGTTCACTCGTTCATTCGTCACTAGTAATATGCACGTTTGTGGTGTGAAAAAAGGTGTGATATGGAATAATAATTAATTCTGTGAAATTTTCTATAAAACAATTCGGAGTTTCAAGTTGCGTGTTTCGTTAATCGTACTAATAGGTGTTTCGGTTAATAATGTCGATTTTACTAAGAGATGGAGTTACTAATATATTTGTTGGTATAAATTAATAATGTCTATGGCCTTTTGGAGGGTAAACATACACAATCAAAAGTCAGTTCGTTATTAATTGTCATTGTGCTTAAAACATGGTTTTTCATAACTTTGAACATGTCGAATTATATATCAGAAAAAAACGTTTTGCGGAGAAGTCTAATAACATTCTTTCATTTGAAGAAAACAGCTGCTAAAAGTTGTTATCGATTGTAGGTTGAAGCTTATTGTAAACATGTTCAGAAGCTTTAAAAGTGGTTTAAACGCTTTAAAGGTGGTTTAAACGCGTTAAAAGTGGTTTAAATGCTTTAAAAGTGGTTATTTTAATATAAAAGAGAAGGCTTGTTTAGGAGAGCTGAAAAATTTTGAAGATGCAGATTTGCGAGTATCCAATAATGAAGACTCAACTCCTAAACTTTAACTTTTTAATTGGCAAAGGCATCGAGGCACCTACACGCATTGGGAAAGATCCAAAGAGAAGAAAAATGGGTATCATAAGAACTCAAGGAAAGATACATTGGAACGCGAAAACCCACATGTAAAATGTTGCTTGACAGACAGAAAAGATGTTTTACATCGAGTTGTGACAGGTGATGAAAAGTGGATCTATTTTGACAACACAAAGTGCAAACATTCATGGATGGTGGGGCATGTATACCCAAATTTTGATATGAAGATAGGGGAATGCGTCGCAACTAAAAATTTTACATTTCTTAGTATTATACACACACTTTGCTGTGTAGAGATACGAGTGTAACTGTCACACATCAAATTTTTAAATAAGTACCTAGATAATTAAATTTTGATAAACTCACCATAGGACCATGACCATTAAATCTGTAGTTGAAGTCCAACCTCCTAAATTTCTGAGCAACAAAGTCGTAGGCGACTTGATCATTAAAATTTGAAATTGATTTCACAAGTTTTTTTCAATAGATCTCGTTGCTAACGCGCACAGCCGTTCCTGGCCTATAGTGTTTCTTAGGGATGTTTTGATTCATTTTCCATAGTCGTCATAGGGATGGTACACAAAACAGTCAGCAATTCCACTGATTCACTAGATGTTGATGCTAAATTGTTTTGGATAAACATTTGTAACAGCGGCACAGCCACACTGTGTTTCAAAAAATCATTCCGTGCCTACATTACCTAGAGTTCACTTTTTAATTTTAAGTAGTTTACGTTTGCAAACAGGTTACACACAATTTTAATATATTTTATTAATTATTTTTTGGGTTTTTCGCCATCGATCTAAAACTCAAACAATATCAAAATATCTGTTCTAATGTAAATAAAGAATCACTGGGTAAAAACAAAAAACCAAACGGAGACATAAGAACAGATATTTTGATATTTTTTGAGTTTTAGATCGTGGCGAAAAACCCGAAAAAAGAAAAAATATATGAACAAGTCACAATCATTCAGACATTATTCACAATTTTAACGTCTTCATTTGGAAAGCCGGTTCGATATTCGTCAAATTTTTCAGTTTCAAATAAATTAATTATTTCAAATAAACTAAAACGTTCATGAACCTATATGGTTAAGGTATCACAGATTTCCTTGCATATCCTGACATTCGGATTGGGGTCCTCATTGTCACTAAATTTCCGTTTCTTTCTGCGATTCTCTATGATGGTTATAGATTCTTCACCAGTTAAGTTACCAAATTATTGATTAATTTCTTTTTCTATATTGTCTCTAATATTTGGAATGGCTGTTGAAAAAGTTACCAAATTCTTCTTAAGTTTAAGTGCATCTAGTTGCCTGCTTTGTAGTTGATCAAAGAGAATATCGCAGTGAGGCATTATTTTATTGAAGAAAAACAACCAAAATTTAAATTTATCATCCACCAAAAAATATATTAACCCTTGAGCTTGATTAATAGAATTTTTATCCGACCCGGCGTCCATAATTTCTTCAAAGCACGTTTGCAATTCTTCTTTGTAATGTAAGAACAGAACAGTTGTCCTTTTGGATAATCGAGAAAAGAAAGCGGCAAATGCAGATATATTTACAAAAAACACCTTTATAGCATTTTCTACTGTACAACACCTTCCAATTATTAGATTAAATTGGTGATTTTTTATGACAATTCGGTCCTCAAATGTTAATGTGACATTATTTCTATTCATATATTGCACTGAATTCATCTTCACTATTGTAATCGTTCAAAACATTCACTTTGCAACCACTCGAAAAGTCGAAAAGCGCGATGGCGAAAAACACCTGACTAGAATGAATCAATAGAAAATGTGAATTTTTTTTTCACTTCAGTTTTTGATTTTGTAGGTAGGGCACTTGTCTACGTGCCCTTATGGACCAACCGCCAGTGGTTAGATAACAAGCTAAAAAGTTTCAGACGCGAGTGTTTAGATGCTTGTTTGTGGACATTGAATAAACAATTTGTAACATTATCTGAAGAATTGATAAAATTGAATTTAAACCGATTATAAAGTACTTTGCTTAAGGGGCTTTAAATCCGACGAGCATATAAAAAGAGTTAGATCCTACTTTAAAAGCATGTTTATTTTTGTCTTTGATGGTACAAAATTTAAGCGTCGTCAAAATATTCGGATACCAAATTAAGAAATGCTACAAAATTACGTTTTGCTACAGTTTCCTTTTTTACCGAGCCGAAAATTAACAAATGCAAGTAAGTGATGGCGGCACGCAAATACAATCACGCGAAAAGCTTCTATTTAATTTGCACTCGAAGCGAGAAAATGTCTTAAAGTAATGTCGTGTCACGTGCAAAGATGCAAATCCAGCCACGTGCTATTGCTATCGGGACAATCTGCGAATATACGTTCACGTGAATATTTAATTGGATTAACCAAATAATAGGCGAGATTAAAAATAGAAGGAAAAAAACATTTCTGAGTTATTAGGTTATAAATACAAGGTGGACAATCAACTTATAGCCAATTTGAATGGTTTACCGATTTTGCATCCATTTAACTATTCACCTTTTTTATTGGAATAATTTTCGAATAAATACGAGGGCTAGTAAAAAATTTCTAGTCTAACAATATAACATAAAAGTAGGTTTCAGTTCTCAAAGCCAATTTTATTTTTCAATGCAGTGATTTATAATTTCAGTATATTTAATTCAACGTTTCTCTAATCATTCATTCTCTGAAGTTTCTTCGACTTAAATCATTTCCTATAGTGGAAATTTCTAAATAAACAAACTAAGATATATATCTAAATTTTCACTATATGTTATTATGTTTCCACTATATTCTAAATTTTCAATATATTAATAGTGGAAATTTAGATACAGCTCTTAGTCTGCTTAGTTAAAATGAATTTCCATCAAGTATTGGCAAGTTCAGTTAAATATGTGAACATTTTTGATGCTTGGAAATAACAACCATTCAGTCCAGCCATCGCTAAAAAATCTGTATAACCCGGTGAATAATAAATATATGACAAAAAATATTTTTTTGTTATTGCGAAGTACCTTTTTCACGAATTTTTTTATTCAGCTTATTCAATAACCTACATCCGCAAATAGATTTTTTTTGTTTTCCAATCGGTGAAAAAGTTTTTTCTTCCTTTAGTGTAGTTCCACTACCTTCTAGTTATTGTTCTAAATATTATTTCGCTTTCCTTGGGTAGTTGGGATCCACACCTGATCTGTAGTTTCAAAATTACACATAAAATCGGGTATGATTTTGATAAATGATACAGTAAAAGAAATTACGGCACCATACAGCTCTTTTATAAACAAGTCCTTAAGGGAAATTTTAACTGATAGCCAATACCCAATCCCCAAAGCCAAAGCTTTTTCACGCACCCTAAATCGTTTCTTCCCTAAAACAACAAACAATATTTTATTAGTACTTTCTTCTATTCTCATACAACTTTGACGTTTACAGGCTTCGTTATTCGACTAGGTGGATTATTTAATTCCGGATTTGAATGGTATTGATCTGGAGGAGATGTGGTTCTAACAGGATGGTTCCACATGTCATACAGCCAACCAAACAATCGATTTATTCAGTGATACAAATTATATCGGTGTGAATATTATTTCGAAGAACAGACCTGTTAATATATGTATATATAAATATATATATATATATATATATATATATATATATATATATATATATATATATATATATATATATATATACCAGGTGTCCCATTAAGGATGGATCGCGGCCGTATCTTGAAAACTATTTATCCCACAGCTTTGGGGAAAAAAATATTATATTAAAACTGACAGTGAGAAATTCACCAAAAATATTTTTAAGCTTCTAAAACGACCGCAAGAGGGCGTGACGAGCTAAACATTTTTAAAAATCATTTTTTGTGTGTATTTTCAAGTGTTAACCGAGTAACAAAAATTCTCAGTTATAATTAGCAAACTGTCTCCTACAACTTTGTTTTAAGGGAGTTTAACCTATTTAGATAAAAAGTCGTCTAATGTCCGTTTGCCTAAACCGATTTTCCTCAATTTGGATTCATTTAAAAGGCAATTGCTGGGACAATCAGATAATCTGGGAGATAAATTATTTAGTTTATAAATGAAACCGCGAGGTGGCGTTACATTTAACAATAGCTTTTTTGAAGTTTTGTTCAGTTTTTTCAAATCGCATGGTACATCTTTTATTACATGGTTAGAAAGGTAATTTAAAGAGGAATCATCCAGTGATAACCCGAAATCGATATCTCTGACATGTCAAGAGATATTTCGATTTTTCGTAAAGTGTGAAGGAAGGCAAACATTAGGTTAATATTTTTTTAACTTAATGCCGGTAGTAGTGAAATAATAACCGATTTTTTTCAGAAAAATCGAAATATCTCTTGACATGTCAGAGATATCGATTTCGGGTTTTCACTGGATGATTCCACTTTAAATTACCTTTCTAGCCATGTAGTAAAAGCTGTACCATATTAAGACCAATTTTTAAGTTAATACTACGGTAAAAATTAAAACTAACTGATTTTTTCAGAAAAATCGAAATATCTCTTGACATGTCAGAGATATCGATTTCGGGTTTTCACTGGATGATTCCTCTTTAAATTACCTTTCTAGTCATCTAATAAAAGCTGTACCATATTAAGACGAATTTTTAAGTTAATATTACTTAATTATACTAATAATTCGCGGTCAATAGAATTATATGCTTTTTTAAAATCCACAAATGTATAAACGAGATTTTTATTGTACGTTTTTAATGTCTTAAAATCAACTTTAGATTCAGGATCTGTTCAGGGCAGGATCTGCTCGGTCGAAAACCTGCTTGATATTCACCAATTTTAGGTTCTAACAAGATTCTAACAGATTTTGTAACAAACTGGGAGAAGAGATATCCCTCTGTAGTTATTTGCATCCGTTCTATCTCGTTTCCTATGTAGGGGATGGATTGGAGCATCTTTTTACTCTTCCGGAATCTGTTCGATTTACCAAACTTCTTGTAGAATTTTGGTTATTTCCTTGATTGTACCTGGACAAGCGGACTTTAAAAGTTCAGCAGTGATTCCATCTTCACCAGAAGCTTTGTTATTTTTAAGTCGTTTATTTAAGTCGTTATTTTTAAGTCGTGATTTACCCAATTATTTTATCTGCATTCGGTGGTAATAAATCTGGGTTTGTTTGTTTAGGGTTTAGTGTTGGTAATATGTTTAAGGGCTCAGGTCAGTTTAGTAGTTGTTAAAAATATTTGTAAAGTTCTTTGCAATTGTCTTGGTTATTAAGAGCTAATTGTCCGTTTCCCTTTTGGAAGCAAAGACATTGACGTTGATAGCCTACTAATTTAGTTTTAAATGTTTTATAAAAGTCGTCCAATGTCCGTTTGCCTTAACCGATTTTCCTCAATTTGGATTCATTTTAAACAGTCAAATAAAATTAATAGCGCAACAGTCTAATAATTAACAGAATCTGAACTTTAACGCCTTTCTAAATATTCCAAAATGCCTTCCATCCTTAGAAATGCAAACATTTATTTTTCGACGAGTACTAAAACAGCAGCTTCAATTTCCGCTCTTGAAATGCTGGTTATTGAATTTAGAATTATTTCAATCATGTTTTCTCGTGTGGTAGGACGAGTTTGAAAAACAAGGTCTTTTGGTTTTCCCCACAAGTAAAAATCGAGGACTGTCAAGTTCGGCCACGAAAATAAACTACCCCGTCCTATCCAACGATTTGGAAACGAAGCATCCAAGAAGTTTCGACCCACCTGCGAGAAGTGGGCAGGGCATCCATCATGCTGGCACCACATTTGTCTTCTTGTTTCCAATGAAACATCTTCCATTAGTTCTGGTAGTCCATTTTGTAAAAAATTTAAATATGTTTCACTATTCAAATGTCCATTAAAAATAAAGAAACCAATAATTTTGTCTCCCAAAACACCACACCATACATTCACACTCCATTTGATATATATATATATATATATATATATATATATATATATATATATATATATATATATATATATATATATATATATAAATATATATATATATATATATATATATATATATATATATATATATATATATATATATAAATATATATATATATATATATATATATATATATATATATATATATATATATATATATATATATATATATATATATATTTTATATATATATATATATATATATATATATATATATATATATATATATATATATATATATATATATATATATAAAGTATATTATATATATATATATTATATATATATATATATATATATATATATATAGTATATATATATATATATATATATATATATATATATATATATATATATATATATATATATATAGTATATATATATATATATATATATATATATATATATATATATATATATAAAGTACCTGACTTATGGAAAAATGCAGAAGTGATCCTTTTACATAAAAAAGGAGCACAGGAAGATTTAAAGAACTACCGTCCAATAAGCCTCCTATCAGTGATGTACAAAGTTTTAACTAAGATAATTTCTAAAAGAATATTAAAAAAACTGAATGATGCACAACCAAGAGAACAAGCAGGATTCAGAAGTGGATTCAGTACAATGGATCACATCCAGGTTGTACAGCAGGTCATAGAAAGGCACAACGAATACACCATGCCACTGTGCTTAGCTTTTATCGACTACGAAAAAGCATTTGATTCCATCTCAAAGCATCCGATAATGGATGCACTGCTTAGTCAAGGTGTAGAGAGAGCCTATGTAAACCTATTAGAATCGATATATGATGGAGCTACAGCCACAATTCACCTTGATGATCTTGAAGTGGGAATTAATATAGAACGAGGTGTACGGCAGGGTGACGCAATATCGCCTATTCTTTTCTCGGCTGGCCTTGAAGAAGTATTCCGTAAACTGGATTGGGAACAGGATGGGGTAAAGATCAATGGTGCAAACTTAAACCATCTTAGATTTGCAGATGATATTATTCTCATTTCACAAGACCCAGAGGAGCTGCAAAGACGCATACAAGAACTGCAAAGGGCTGGCGAACCATTTGGCTTGAAAATAAACCTGAAAAAGAGTCAGGTTATGTTCAATAATTTCGCTCAGGACAGGAGAATTTCAGTTTTAGGAAGGGATTTAGAGATTGTGGACAGCTTTGTATATCTTGGGCAGAGGATTTCCATGGAGGGGAATACCGCCCGGGAGGTGGAACGGCGTGTTAAATGTGGCTGGCAGGCATTTGGTAGGCTCAACATAGTGTTTAAGAGCAGACTCCCACTTTGCCTGAAAAGAAAAGTATTCGATCAGTGCGTTCTATCCGTTATGACATACGGAAGTGAAACCTGGACACTCACATCGCAATCAATTCAAAAACTTCGGGTGGCACAGAGGGGAAAGGAAAGATGTATGCTTGGCATTACAAGACGAGACAGAAAGTCCTGCGCATGGATCAGGGAACAAACAAAAGTCTGTGACATCATTGGAAGAGTAAAACAGTTGAAATGGAGATGGGCAGGCCATATAGCGAGGCGATGGGACGACAGATGGACCAAGGCAATCCTGGAGTGGATACCGCTTGATCGCAAACGTCCGCGAAGAAGACCGAAAGCACGATGGACTGATGACATCGTTAAGTATATTGGACCCGAGTGGCAGAGGAAAGCCCAGGACCGTGAAGGTTGGAAGCTTGCTGAAGAGGCCTTCATCCTGCAGTGGATCGATACGGGCTGATGATGATGATGATGATATATATGATATATATATATATATATATATATATATATATATATATATATATATATATATATATATATATATATATATATATATATCAGGGAACAAACAAAAGTCTGTGACATTATTGGAAGAGTAAAACAGTTGAATTGGAGATGGGCAGGCCATATAGCGAGGCGATGGGACCACAGATGGACCAGGGCAATCCTGGAGTGGATACCGCTTGATCGCAAACGTCCGCGAAGAAGACCGAAAGCACGATGGATTGATGACATCGTCAAGTATATTGGACCCGAGTGGCAGAGGAAAGCCCATTACCGTGAAGGGTGGAAGCATGCTGAAGAGGCCTTCATCCTGCAGTGGATCGATGCGGGCTGATGATGATGATGATGATGATGATGATGATATATATATATATATATATATATATATATATATATATATATATATATATATATTGATATTTACAAAAATAATTGGTAGGAATTTAGTGACTCGAACGGGTTTAACCTCATACTAAAGAGGCGTCAGACGTTAGCATGTCTCCACCCTTAAGGGGAAGGCAATAGTGATCAAAACAACTATGTCTAAAATAAATAAATATCCAAGGTAGACTCTTTTTTAAATAGATTTTAAGCTTTCACCTATTTATGTTAAAAAATATTCTTTCAACATTTTGATTAAATATTTAGGCAAATAGAAAAGTTCATTAATCCCTCTTTTTTTTATTTGTTTATTTATCCAAGCTTTATAACCCATATTCTCTTGAGATATATTATTTTTTGGATTTATAATAAATATAGCAATAATTTTAAAGTTGTCGAGTAACTTTTAAAACTAATTCGTTTTAAAATATACATTTATTTATTCGATATCCAAATTTAATAACACACATTCCCTTGGGAAGTAGGTTTTTAGTTTTCAGACATGTTTTCTAGAACAATTTGTAACAAGAAATTTTTTATATGTGATTGTTGAGGAACCCTTTCTCTTGAATTAACCGTAGTTAATCTTGTTTTAATTACAAAAAATACCTTTGCCAATCTTAAATTCATATATATATATATATATATATATATATATATATATATATATATATATATATATATATATATATTTGTATATAGTAAGAGGGTATAGTAAGAGGGTATTTGTAAGAGGGTCGCTATTATGTATGGAAACGGTCAAATATATCTCGAGAACCCTTTCAGATTTCTTAATGAAATTTTGCAAACAAACATTAGGAAATGTTTGCCACTTTTTGAAAATATTTTATTTCTTTTACTTGTCGCATGTTTGAAATCTAAGGCTAACTTGATTTTTTTAGTGACAACCGTACTTGAATTTGCCATTGTTGGAATTTGGCTTTGTTTCTGAATTCAACGAGGTAAATATAATATATATATATATATATATATATATATATATATATATATATATATATATATATATATATATATATATATATATATATATATATATATAAATATATATATATATATATATATATAAATATATATATATATATATATATATATATATATATATATATATATATATATATATATATATATATATATATATATATATATATATATATATGAGCATTTTGTTGATTGCTTGACTGAGGACGGGTCCCACCTATCCCTTCCATTGGAGGGCACATGTTTTGTCTCTTAATGTTTAGACTCTTCAGGGCACCGACATGTGCTCTCTCGTCAAGAATCGAAAGACCCCATCCACAGTCAATAATCCATACTTTTCGCCGACTTCTCGTCGGATGGCGGGTATTTGCAGTGATAGAATTGTTTGGACAACGTCCAATGAGACAAAAGTGCTGAGTGTCATCAGACACCCAACTGCTGGGTTCCACAATCGCATATGGAACTCTCATATATATATATATATATATATATATATATATATATATATATATATATATATATATATATATATATATATATATATATATATATATACTTTTTTATTGGGCCCGAATGTTCAATAGGGGTCGCTGTGAGCTTGCGAGCGATTCTGTAAATCTGGGTCTCAATAGTCTAGCAAATCATTATGGAAAGTTTAACCTTAGAGCAGCGGTTGCAAGTTATTTAAATATGTTGTCAAAATCAGTGTTCTGTGTGCCAAACTTATGAAACTTACTTCGCGAATTTTATGGTATTCATAATCGCCCAATTGAACGACGAATTCGCCCAATCGACAAATTCCAAATGCATTTTACACTGCTCGATATCAAAACAAAAACAAAACAAAATAAATGTGCGTTCCGGAGAAAATATCGTCGCTGTTGCTGGCAGTGTTGATGAAGATGCAAATTTATCAATTCGTCGCCGTTCACTGGTAGAGGGGCTTTGTTATTCGACTATTTAATTTCAGATTATTTTATTCCGAATTTGAATAGTTTTGATCTGGAGGAGTAGTTTCAACAGGATGGCTCCATATGTCATACATCAAACGCAGCAGGAAATTTATTGAGGGAACAATTCGGTGAGAAAATTATTTTGGGTAACGGTAAAATCTACTTGAAAAAGTTGTCGGAAATTGGATTGGCAGAATGCGCTTGGTCAGAAGTAACCACGCCGGATTGTTTTCAAACATTAATGCTATTGAATGTTATTTCACATAAAAAAAAATAGTTTTTTCTTTTTTTGGGTTTTTAAGAGAGGTATAAATATAAGGAAGAGAAGGAAATATCACAAAATAAGTGGCAAGACGCAGCGCGAGAAGACCTAAGGAAACGGAACGTCACTAACTGGGAGAATATTGAGATAATTGATAAGTAAAAAAGAATGGAGGGACATTAATACGCAAGCTTTAAGCCTACAAGTCCTGTAGAACCTAATGTATTAGTAAAAGGTATAATTTAGTAAAAAACTGTTAATCGAACCACGATCTAAAACTCAAAACTTAAAAAAATTTCAAAAATATATGTTATTATGTATATAAATAATCACTGGGTAAAAAAACAAAAACAAAAGAAAGACAAATTTCTTAATTATTCTTTTTCTGTAATAAATTTGCATAACGAACAAAGTTTTAGAAAATATACAAAAATTTTCTAAAATAAATACAAACTTTTGAACGTTAACGTTTCGAGAGATCTTCTCCTCCCGTTTTCAAAACAAATCTAAAAAATTAATTATATTAATTTCTATATATACTGAAAAGAAAGGAAGTAAATATATTTTGTGTACATGTCAATGATAGTTACATTGACAATAATAGTTTTTACTGACAGTGGCATACTACTAAAAATTATATATAGGTTAGGTTTACTGTGTTTTTATTGTGTATTGAAATACTTGAACGTTTTTAAATGTTTCTTTAGAATCGGGAACCATATTGAATTTAAATCTACCGAAGGCATAGCTATAGAGTTATTTATATTTAAATTAATTGTAATGGTTTCTTATATTCTTTTGTATTTTGTTACCTATTCTTTTAATACTGTTTTTGAATTATTCCAATTGATTTTATGTCGCGATTCTCATGCGTGCTGATAAATTCTAGATTTATTAAAATCGTCCTTTCTAAGAAGGGTTTTATGTTCTTTTATTCTAGCATCTAACGGTCTAGATGTCTCACCTATAGCCTGTACAAAACTAAAACCGTTGCTCGTCATCGATTACGCTATTAAAGAACAGCAGAAATACCACTACAAAAATTAGATAAGAAAATAATCAAATGGAATCTATTCAATACATTTTAAATTTAGCGGCTGTGTTCGGTTGGCAGCATATGCGACGTTTTCGGATTTAAAATTTGTCTTGTTGATATTTATTAACACGTTTGAAGGTTATCTAATTTGTATCTAAACGTTTACTTTCATTTTAACCTTGCGATCGAAAACAGTTTCTTTAAGAACTTAAGTCGAGCCTGTAAAATGCCAAATCATTTTAATAGTCGTTGTCAGGAGTTCGTGGCATCTCTGATATACTATTTTGAACAAGAACGAGACAATAGTGGTCCATTGTTACCCTTTGCGGATGTTACAGAGGTATGTCAAATTAATTGCTGATACTTGAGCAATTGTTTAGTTTGTCATAGTTTTTTTGCATGTTGCAGCAGCTTTAAGGTTAGGTATGTCCACTGTTAGTAATATTTCACAAAAAGTGAAAAACAATGAACTTTTAAAATCGCCTAGAAAACGAAATTTTATTAAAAGGGTTACCAATACTGCAGCTTTGGATACAAGTTCTATTCGTGACATGGACTAAAGCCGCCATTCAACATTGGTTAACTAATAATAATATAGCTTTTTCAATCGAAATGCTTAAAACTGAAGTATTAAGAATTGTAGCAAAGTATGTACCACAACCAAATGTAGTAATGTAAATATAAATGTAAAAGTAAAAATTTTCGGAAATAAACTAGCACGAAGATATTTAGTAGACAACTTGGCAGAACAATATAGGCAGAAAGTTTTACGTATTCCCCCATACCACTTCATTTTCAATCCAATTCAACTTATTTGGGGAATTGTCAAAAATTACTATAATAAACACATGGGTAGGAATGGTAATACATAGAAAGACTGTATAAAGTTGTTATTCCTGAGATATGGAAGAATACGATCAAGCATACCGAAAAGAAAATAATGAAATGGTATGCCAGAGAGCATATACTGGATCGAAAAGAAGTTCTTCCCTTAATTATAAATACTGCAGATGATAGCAGTGATTCCAGCCAGTACTTTTCAGAGTCCGATTAATTAAAATAAGTGCATGCAGATATTTCATAGTTTTTTCTGTTTAGAACTTGTATATTATATATCAATAAATGTCACTGATAATTATATAATCTTTTTTATTTTAATAACCATTCAAATATTAAAACATGTCGATGGTTTTTGAACGAAGCATTTTATATGTGCTGAATCTATCTAGAGATACTAAATCAAGGACACTTGCAAGACTTTCAACATTTATTATAATTTTGTTACTTACTTTGTAATTTGCATTTAATTTGACGATCATTTTTTTAATTGAAAATGATTCGCTAAAGTAAGGTTATGATGTTTAATTGTAATCTGGCAACAGCGCCGCCGAAATTTTGATCGCGTGCTTAATGATGTGCAACGGTTTTCATTTTGTACAAGCTATACATAAAATTTTTCACATTCGCAGGGAATTTTATAAACCATATTTTTGGTATTCTGTTGTGTGTTGTTTGGTTTGGTTTTTGTTAATATAGATCTAAGAGTATTTTTTGTTTTAAATGTCGTACTTATGTTGTATTTATTTCCTATTCTTTTAATTTTATCAGAAATACCGCGGATGTAAGAATTGTGATGTAAGAAATTGTGAAGATGTAAGAATTGTGAATTGTAAGTTGTCTGTTATCAAAAGTTTTAAATGATTTATCTATGAATTTTTTTAGGTAATTATTTTTTATTAAAATTTCTTTGATGTCATTTGTTTCTTTTTGTAGTGTATTATTGTCGGTACAAACAAGTTTTGCTCTGTCACATAAACTTTTAATTACTCCTATTTTTGCTGATTTTGAGTGATTGGATAAAGAAATTGAGATACCTATCTGTGTTTGTAGGTTTACTGTAAACTGTAGTTTTTAATGTGTTGTGTTTTATTATTAAAGTGTCGAGGAATGGTCATTTATTCTCCCGCTCTAAAGTAAACTTAATTGTAGGTTCTCGAGAATTTATATCTTGTAAAAAAATATTTAGATCGTAAATGCTATGTTGCCATATAGCAAAAATATCATCAACATGTCTAAGACATATTATTGGCTTTTTAAGAGATTTACTTAATACGTCATTCTCGAGTTCCTCCATAAAGATATTACTCATCAAACGAGAAAGAGAAGAACCCATTGCCATTCCGAAATTTTGTTGATAATAATCATTTTCTGATTGAAAATATGTGGTTTTTAAACATAGAGTTAATAATTCCAAAATTATATTTATGTTTAGTTTAGTGCGGTCTTTTAATGTTGTGTCATGTTCTAATCTCTTTCTAATTATTAAAAGTGATTTATCAACTGGTACATTAGTAAATAAACTCACCACGTCAAAACTAACCATTCAACATTGGATCGAAATATTAATGTTGAAATTTTTTCTAAAAAATCTGACGAATTTTTAATATATAAATTTCTTTTACCCGAAAGTGGATTTAAAATGTTTAATGCTAATTTATATTTTAATAACTAACTTTTAGTAACTAATAAATGTTTTTGCTCATTTATAAGATGGGGAATCTATATTATTAACTATAGGGCGATTTTTGGTAGACCATAAAAATGAGGTGGTTTACTATAATTTGATGCAAGTTGTGATCTTTCTAGATCTGTAAATTCACGTTTGTGTTTATATAATGTATGGTCAATATGTTTCTCTATTTTTAATGTAGGATCTGTAGGTATTTTAGTGTAATTTCCCTCATCAATTAAAGTTTTAATTTCGTTATTATATTCTGTAATGTCCAGAATAACTCTGGCGTTATCATATACCATATTATATACATAATAATCACATTGCATATTGTAAACCAACGTGAATTTAGGTTAAAATATCCTAATCCTCCAGCGTCTATTTCTTTTTATTCAAGGAATTTCAAGAATTCAAAACAGTTTGGAATAGGCCCCGCATCAGAGGTCTAAGAACCATACGAAGCTCTGAAAATACTGCACATATGGACCAAAGTGTGGTGGAGCCTCCAGAAACGTTGATTCGACGTTGTGCTGCACAATTGGGAATTTCTTCACGTAGTTTATTTGAATTTGCTACATTTTGAGAAGTGACTTGTACATTTTTTTCTATACTCAAGAACAGCATATATGCTAAAATCGCGGCATTAACATCAGATATATTGATATGTGCCGGGTCGATAAGTTTACTAAAGTTAAGGAAAATATGCTTAAAAGCGCACAAAGTTACATTGCAGCTAATAGCTCACATTTGATTGACGTAATGTTCAAAACTTAGTTAATAGGATATTTTAAGAAGAAATAAACATATTATATAAAACAAAATTGTTTTGTTTCTATTAAAAGTTATAAATAATCGGTGTTTCGGTTAAAAGCGTTGATTTTTTCGCTAAATTTGAGCTTTTATTTCCATAACAAAATAAATTAGCTTAATAATTAAAGTACTGGTCATCGTTAGCTATTAGTTTTTCCCATCTTTCTGCCAAAAGAAGTTTTGGTTTTTCAGGCCAACCATTTATCAAGCCAAATGTTCACTTCTTCGTAAAAATGTAAGTGTTATTATAAAAGCCCGTGCTATATCGATCGAAGAAAGTGGTAGTCCGAAGGGAATAACACCGGTGAATACGGCGGCTGGAGTAGGACTTCCCATTTAACGTTTCCAAATAGCTTTTTACATATTTTGCAACATAGAGTCGAGCATTGTCATGTTGAACAATGACTTCGTATCTTTGGGCGTATTCTAGTCGTTTTTCCTGCAATGTTCATGTTTCATGTTTATGTCAATGTTTAATTTAATCAATTGTTATCGGTATCGATCGCCAGTAATCGCCATCGACGTTTCAGTAGTTCGTAATACACAGCTCCCCTACTATCCCACCAAATACACAGCAAAGCCTTCTTTTCAAATATATTGCGCACTGGTTGTGATGTTAAAGGCTGGCCTGGGTCTACCTATGATTTTTTGTACTTTGAGTTGTGGAAATAGATCCACTTTGCATCACCTGTCATAATGCGAGAAAACTTTTCTTTTCTGTCTGGCACTCAAAATTTCAAAAATGGTTTTTTGCCTTTCAGTGTGCTTTTTCTTCAATTCATATGAAACCCGTTTTCCTCCCTTCTGAATCTTTTCCAATGCATGTAGATATTCGGGAATGGTGGATTGCTAACATTCAATGTTGGCCAATTGTTTCAACGTATGAATTGAGACTTCATCCAATATTGTTTGTAAATCTGTATCCGCAAACTTTTCCCGCTGTCCTGGACGCCCTTTGTCTTGTATATCAAAATTATCACTTTTAAAGCGTTTAAACCATCGTTCAAATTTTTTTTATATTAAAGCATGTTCACCATAGGCTTCAATCGATAATCGATAACTTTCAGCAGCTGTTTTCTTCAAATGAAAGAAGGTTATTAAACTTTCCCGCAAAACACCTTTTTCTGGTATAATTCACTTATCCAAGCCTATAAAAAACTATGTTTTTTGTACAATGATAATTCATAACGAACTGGCTTTTGATGGCATATATTTACCCTCCAAATCGCCATAGATGTCATTAGGCTATACCAATAAATATATTAGTAACACCGTCTCTTAGCAAAATCGATATTAATAACGGAATCACCATTCATTTAAATGGTGGCGTGACACTTGCGCCACCCGTTATAATATTAGTTAATTGCAGTACCAACATTTTAATTCATGAAAGTACAATTTTTCATTTCTAATAAATATTAAACACAAAATTAACATGCAAATAAAATGTAAGGAGGTTTTCATTAAGTCCCTTTATATATTTTTGCGTTAATATACATCAAAAGATTATATATTAAAAATTAATATTGCTTCCTTGAAAACGACCCAAAATAATAGACCCTGTTGAGTGTTTCAAAATTTTAATATAACTTTGTTTAGCGGGGCAATATGCTGTGGCATAAGGACTTTCACCTTTTAAAATTACGCGTATGGCTGAGAAAGAATTTTACGCCGAGTGACTCCAAATTCATCATATATTCTTTCCTGTCGGAAGCTTTAAATAATGTTGTGTATACATTGTGGCTCATAATAAGTGTTACTAAAATGTTACCTTAGATACAATAGAAAAATAATATACACAACAATTAATGATGTCACAAAATTGATTCAATTTATTTGAAATATTGATAATAACTTTAATTACATTATAAAATTACATACCAGGTATGTGAATATGAAACCGGGATTTTTGTATAGAAAATACACCTTTATTGTATGAAAATGATAAGAAATATTTTATTCGAAGTATTGCCCATCACTAGATATACATTTTGCCCACCTGTCTGACAATTTGTGGATATTACGCCAAAAAAATTCTGCTCTTTTGAGACAAACCAATCGTCGAGCCATTTCGTACATTTTCGTATGAAGTGAAGCGCTGCGCAGCAAATGGGTGTCCCATCGATGCAAACAAGTAGTAATCGGACGGAGCCAAGTCTGCTGAGTAAGCCGAATGCGAAAGTATAAACTAAACGCCTTAATCGTTTCCTTGATCAGTTTTGCTGTGTGTGAGTGTGCATTATCATGAAGCAAAATTACTTTGTGTTGTCTTTTTGATATCCTAGTCGGTTTTTGCGCAAAGCATGATTCAAATCGATCATTTGTTGTCGGTAGCATTTAGTATTAATGTTTTCGTCAGGTTTTAGGAGCTAACAATAGATCACACCCTTCTAATCCCATCAAACCCAGAGAATTGTCTTCCGCCCATACCGATTTGGCCTTGAAGTTGATGTCGAGGGTTCGCCTGGAGCTACCCATGATCTTTTACGCGTAGAAATCTCAAAATCTCTTTTCATCGCCAGTCAGTTCGATGGAGAAATGACTTTCTTTTGTACCTGTCTTTTATTCAGTGTATATGGAACCTATTTTCGTATCTTTTGGATCTTTCCCATCGTTTTCAAAAGTTGTTGCATTTGAGCGTCATCCTCATCCAATAATGTTTGCAGTTCGCTGTCTTCAAACTTTGGTCTTTTACGTTCTTCGGTTCTCACGTCAAAATCGCCCCTTTTGAATTTTTTAAACCACTCAAAGCACTGGCTTTTACCAAGAGCATGCTCACCATAAGTTTCGACAAGCATTCGATGCGATTTTGCAGCAGCTTTCTTTAAATGGTAAAACAAAAACAATGCTGTCCACAAATGGTTGTTTCCAGGCACAAAATTCAATATGTTCATCGCTATTACAAACTATGCTGTTGTATGAAACCTATATCGTTTTGAGTTGAAAATCTTTGTCAGATGTCAACAAGGAAATGGCGCCAATGACGCGGTTTGACGGTAACTACATTGACATCTAGGTCCATCTATGGTCAAATTTCGGACAACAACAGACTAACAACAGAGGAAAACGTTCTATAAAAAGTTTTTGTTGTTTAATTGGTTGTCAATATTTTTATTCTGTACTAGAGAATGAACGGAGGAGAGTAAGGGCGAATCCCCGGCGCCTAAAGACCGGAACCCATGGACTAAGGTATGGTAACACCTACAGTAGAGTTCCGGTTTCTCAATAATAGGAGAGTTTGTCGTGGGCCTAAGAGTCCTACCCCGAAAAACATTTGCTGCTACGAAACCTGATAAGAAGTGTGTAAATAGAGTAATGAGATTAATTTCAATCCCGTGAATTCTGAATATCGGAAAAAGAAGTCTGGTGAATAAAACTGCTGGGAAACAACAGTGATATTTTTACTTGGTAAAATATCGTTAATTGAAATCGCTGTGTGGCAACGTGTATTGGTCAAAATTAGATGAACGGTTGTGTAAGTCAAGGACAATTCTTACCCTATGAATCTGACCGTCAACCGACGATCAGAATGTATAAGATCCCGAATTGTGTGGACATTTTCATCATTTCTTGCGGTTGAAGGCCTTCCGCTTCGAGCTTTATCTTTAATTGAGTCTTGGTCTCAGAATACCTCCAGCCATCTGAAAGTATGGTCTCTTGACAAAACACTGTGTCCATAGGCTTGTTGAAGCAAAGAAGTTTTGTAAAAAAAAGCCTGAAACCAAACTTGATATAACATCGTTGTTCGAAATTGCTGTCACTCATTTGCAGAACAGGACAGAACAATTTGCCACAAAAGCTAATAATCCGGTTTGCAAAAAGAATAGCTACGCACCACCAAATGAGTCTACGAAGTGCAAACCCGTGTTGAAAACGCATGAGATGTGGTGACAGATCGAATACTATGCTTTCAGTTCCATTCCTTTGTTTGCACTGCTCGTATACAGTGTCAGATTGAATTGATTGATTAATATATCGACCCGATAGAAGGTGAAGGTTGACGAAGGTCAAGACGCATTAACGTGCTGTAGCACCACAGGATAAATAAGAAGAAGAAGGTATGTTGCCACTGAGCAAATCTGGATAACACCACATTATTTCAAGCATATATCCGAAACTGAAACGAGATGAACTATTGATATGAAACAAGCAATGTTTCAGTAAAAATGCGGAACGCTAAAATTAAAAGGAAACGGTATGTTGAAACACAGTTTTACAGAAAGTTGACAAAGTCAACTTTCAGTGCATGGTTTAAGAAATTTGAATTTGCGATAATAATTCACGAATTACAGTTCATACAATTTTATTTTTCAATATAACTACTAAATGGAAAAAAATCTTTGTTTGAGCCAATTGTTATTTATTTACAGCGAAGATTGTACTTCTGTCGTCATAAATTAAGTTACCGTAAATATTCATTCAGCTTTGGGAGCTGAAAAAAATAAATTTCGCGAAAGGATAGACTTGGATAATAAGGAGTATGTCCACAAATTTGCAAACTAGCGTTTTGAATGGCAGTAATTGAAAGAAAATCTTGGTAAAACAAAACGCCCTGGATTAATTTTTAAGCATTTTTTTTCTTACATACATTCACGAACTTTCGGTATATTCGGTCCTCAATTTAATCCTCGTCCTTTATTGACTACCTTTGCCATTCATATATGAAAAAAGTAATACAAGCATAATCGAAGTAATCTTCGTCACTTTTTATGCATTTTTGTGAGTCTAAGGCAAGATCCCAAATGAATCTAAAAAAATCTAAAAATCAGAATCAGAATCTAAAAAAAATCAACCAAAATTGAATTGAATCAAACCAATATCTAGGTTTCCAATCCATTCCATCGCTGCAGCTTCGACCCTCGTGAAATCGTTCAAGCCCTGATTAGATTGTAAGGGGTACTCCCCAATACTGTGTCTTATGGATTGTTTTAGTGCATCATAGTCACAACTCGAATATTCCGCAATACCATATTTATAGAGCCAGTCAACACATTGGCCACATCCAGTGCGGATTCTATTTAATTTAATCCACAGTTTTCTGTTAAGTTAGATGACCGCAGTATTACAGTTGTATCTCTCAAACTATTCCCGCTCTGGTAATTTTCAATACGTAATATTTCTGCAATTTTGGTTCCAAAGATCTCTTAATTTGGTGTTACCTGTGAACAGCTGTTCAGCATGCAGTAGTGGCGGGTTTCTTAATCGAAGTCTATTACGTCGTAGGATAGGTAGGTCGTAATGAATGGGCAGTTCTAGGTTATCTTGTATAATGCGGTATTCTCTGAGCGGCGCCTCCGTTCTACGAATAGGGGATGGGTAGGCATTACTTACCAAATAAGCCAATAGGTAGGAGTGGGTCTGATTGTTACAGTGATTATTCGCTTAGTATTGTTAAGTTGCGCATCAATTAGATTGGTATGATAACTGTTCAGCCACACTGAAGCACAGTATTTTGCAGCTGAGAAAACCAGCGTGAGAAAGGATGTATGCAAAGTCTCCACTGAAGCCCCCCAGGTTGTACCACACAGTTTTTGGATGATATTGTTTCGTGGTTATATCTTGGCAAATGTATTTTCAAGATGTTTTTTATGCGATAGAGTGCGATCGAGCGTGATTCCAAGATATTTGGGATACTATGCCGGATAGTGTTGCCGTCAAATTGTACCTATAGTTCGGTCGGATGGAACGAACATACTTCAGTCTTACTGATATTGGGCTAGATTCTAGTTTTTTAAAGTAACAGTTAGCTAAGTTAGCTAGCTTACCCACTAGCTCTCTTCTTGTTTCGCCAGACCAAGCTCTATCGATTTACAAGCAAGAGCAATATCGTATACGTAGCAGAATTTCGTTGAACTAGTACTGAACTAGTTTGAAAGGTCAGAAATATAAAGAGTGAAAGGAAAAGGGATTAGGACTGAGCCCAGTGGTAGACCATTATTTAAAATCCTTGTTATACTTTTACTTTCATTCAAGCAAACCTCAAAGTATCTGTTGCTTATCATGTTATTAATAAGGGCTGCAGTTGTTCCGTATTCAATCACTTTCAAGAGTTTACACATCATCCCGTCCCTCCAGACGGTATCGTATGCTGCCATTAGGTCGAGGAAGGCCACAGATATCTTCAGTTTCTATTGGAAAGTGGCCTCTATAAAAGTTGTTTGAGCTAGCACCTCGTCAGGTCTGCTGCGTCGCTGGTTCAATGAGGTCTGAATCTCGTTTTCTCAACTAGAATTTGTTTTAGAATAGAGCCACTAATTCTTTTATAAATAAGTCTCTCCAAGAGTTCATATGAGCAGTTAAGCAGGGAAATAGGCCTGAAATTCTGGGGGTGATCTGTTGATTTTCCCGGTTTCAGAATAGCCACAATTTTTGTTTTCTTCAGTTCATTGGGTGTCCTCAAAAACGTCCTCAAAATGGTGGAGAATAAGCGGGTCAGCCAGTGTTTGGCATTTTCGCCAAGATGTACAAAAATTCTAGGTGTATATTATCAAACCCAGATCATTTACTACTTTTTATCTGGTTTAGAGCAGTTAAGTGTACAACAAGCAATTTCTTCCAGCACTGCTTCTAAATCTTGATACCCCATTTTTTTGGGTGTCAGACATTCAGCGTCATACAGTTCAGTACGATACAAGTACGGTACGAAACAATATTATCTCCCAAGTCGCACAAATCATTTCCTGATTTCCCGCAGCATATTTTTTAGTTGAACGGTACTACAAATGTTGTTTTTCGAATGACATCGCGTCTACAACTGATTTTTGATGATATTTTTATGCAACTCCCGTATACTATACCTCGTTTTGAAGCTGAAAGATGGCACTTTAAAATAACTAGACGGTGGGAAAAATTGGCTGAGAATTATGTTGAGAACCCACCAGCGTAATATTACTTATACCGATGTGTCTATGGCGCTGAACACATTGACATTATCTCTGTGTCAAGCCGAGAATGTCTCAAACGATTCGCATATTTGTAGAGAAAGAGGTAAAAGTTGATACAAAATGGTATCTGAGTAATACATTGGTTAATAATTCCCCAGTGTGACATGTAGATGGCGTCACTACGAAAAATCCGACCAGTGGTCGATCGTGCTGATCTTCAAATGTCGTGTGTCAACATTGCATGACAATCTGTCTTCTAGATTCTGAGTTGCTGTGTTTTAAGTGACGCTACTTTTATTGTTTTCAAAGCAATGGAAAAAAATAAAGCATTGTTTTTTGATCAAGAAAAATATGGTTGAAGCAAAACAATGGCTTCATAAACATTATCCGGAATCTGCCCCATGAAAAACAACCATAATTGATTGGTATACTGAATTCAAACGTGGTCGTACAAGTACCCATGATGCTGACTGAATGCTCTGGACGTCCACATGAAGTGGTTACGCCAGACAACATCAGAAAAATTCACAAAATCATAAAGTTAAGCTGCAGAAGATAGCAAGATATCGAAAGGAAGTGTTTACACCATTTTGCATGAATATTTAGGATTGCGTAAATTGCTATCGAAATGGGAATTTGCTCACAGTGGACCAAAAACAACAATGTATTGATGATTCTGAGTAATGTTTGGAGCAGTTTAAGCGAAATAAAAAAGATGTTTTCAAGCGATACGTGACAATAGATGAAATGTGGATCCATCACTACACTCCGGAGTCAAATTAGCAGTCAGCGGAGTAGACAGTAAAATTCAACTATCGGCAGGCAAGGTTATGGCCTCTGTGTTTTTGGAGCGCCCCTGTCTGCCCATCAGTTATTGTTCATCGATTATCTCGAGAAAGCTAAAACTATCAATAACGTTATTGGTGCGTTTAGAGACGAGATAGCAAAAAAAGGCTTCAGGTGAACAAAAAAAGAACTGTGAGAATACGAGAATATGGAATGCACTGTATTTTCCAAATCAGACCCGCGGCGACTATTTCGTGTTTGCAGACCTCAAAAAAATGCCCACGAGAAAGAAATTTCGCCCCATTGAAGAGGTAATTGCCGAAACTGGCTATTTTGGATAGCCAAGTATAAGGATATTTTGAAGGCAAAGACAAATCGTAATTTAAAAAAGGTATAACAGTTAGAAAGGGTTGGAATGATTGTATTGCTCTTCAAGGAGAATATATTGATGAATAAAGTAGAAAGTGTGTTTTATTTGTCAGACCGTGGTCTTATTGACCGATGTATTACATTATAATCATGTTCTTTTCCACACTTAAATTTTTTAGGAAGTGTAGGATGGGATAATTTTTACAAAAAGGCTTTATACTTATGAAGCTGAAAGAGGTTATATATAATATTAAGAGGCTTTTGCCTATGATTTAAAATTATTTAGCACTACAGTGTAATTCTACCCATTATGGAAAATATAAATATTTACAGAAATACAATTTCATTGGAAACAGCACCTGCCTGTTCAATTTAAATTAAAAAACTATTATATATTCGTTCCACACTCATTAAAATAAAATAGCAAACCTACCTACCTATATTTAGCTGACTTGAAGCTTAATTAATTTAAAGGTTGTAGCCTCTAATTTGGAAATAATAAAATTGTTTCCAGAAAAAAAAAGCATAAAGCTTGTGCTATAATTTCATTTTTACGGGTCGTTTAATGTCGATGTCATTTTTAGATTTACTTTAAATTAATAGAAATTAGATTTTAAAGAATTGTTGTTTAGTTCCGAAGTTTGTATCTGTGTTGAAACCACAAGAAGATGACAAGATGAAACCAGAAGAGACAAGATGGTATCGGTAATTTTCCAGCTCAATGCATTTCTACTAATGAAAATATTGAATTTCCTATAACTTCAGTAGACCAGAATACCCTTAAACATTCTAAGATAAGGAGAAAACTATTAGACTTTCTGGGGGCCTACTTTAAATTTTGGTTTCAGCTGGATTTTAATCTATTCATATGAATTCTAAATGTCAACATTATTTAATTTTTTAATAGTTGTAAAGAAAAAAAGTAGAGTGTAAAGTAGTTGTGTCCAGAAAAGAACATTTTTGTCATATGCCGCAATTTTATTTTAACACGTAAAAATATATGTGTTGTGCATTATGATAAAAAGTACAAAGTTTTGGTTTCCGCATTTTTTAAAATTTTATTCAAAGTGCACCAAACTCTTGCGGATAATCTAAGCTTAAGAAAAATAATCCTTGATGACTGATATTGAATTTAACCAACGATGTTTTACATTATTTTGAAAAAGTTTCGTTAAAACATGTATACAAAATACAACCTCGTGACCACGCTGAAATAATATCGTGTTTATCATGCCAATTAGTTAATACGACGTTGCAACTTTCATTTTATGTCTTATGTATGGCCAATTTTAAATAAAAAAATTGTTTTAGCAATGTTCATGAGTTTATTTGAAGTTATTCGTTAAACAATAATCAATTATCATTTTCCAAATATGCTTTTACACATATTTGCTTTAAATGATAATTATGTCAGCTTTTCGATTTGCCGATTTAATAAGTGCAAAGTTTTTGGCGAATACCACGAAAATTGTTACCTCTACCCCGTATATATATATATATATATATATATATATATATATATATATATATATATATATATATATATATATATATATATATATATATATATATATATATTTGTGGAACCCAACGGTCGGGGTGTATAACTCCTGACTACTGAACTACTGAATGTTGTCTCGTTGGACTCAGTCTAAAGAAGTCAAAAATCTCCATTTATAAGCCACTCGACGAGATGTCGGCGAAAATATGGCTTGTTTGATTGTGGAGAGGGACTCCCTATTCTTGGCGAGAGAGTATATGTCGGTGCCCTGATGAGTCTGACCACCATCATAATTGCTGGTGGTCAGGTGGATTAAAGCTGCATAATTTAAAACTAATCTCACAAAACCGTAGCGGGGTATAGTTTTCTTTTTTCGTATCGAACACGCTATATGTTCATCCATTTTTCAATTCTACTACTGATTCTAAACATATTTCGAGAAACATATCCTATACCTAAGCCCAATGACCATATTGATCATATTGACCCATATCGACAATAAAACTTTCCCGTTCGATTTTTTCCCTTTAATGCTTAATCCACCCTGCTAACTCGATTCGTCTTATATCTGTTACAATCTGTTTCCTCTTGCTCGCAGTCTTGCTCTCAGCCTGGTATCCACCGGTTTCCAGTTCATAAGGCCAGTGCAATACTTTCCTACTGCTTCCTGTGGATGTATCCATACAATTTAATTATCTGTGCCTTTATGTAACAGTATGGGGTAATATGTATTATATTTTCTTCATTGAGTAACTCTGATTTGGTGATTAGACTTCGGTAGTCTTCTCGTTGTTTCTTAGGTTGATATATTGTCATTACTTTCCTCTCGAAGATTCTGTTATTCTTTCTCTCTGGTGGTAATGGTTTTTGCTGCATACATTATAGTAGGTCTTATCATTGCTTTATAGATTCTTCTGTTTGTATCATATTCATGCTTCCAACTTTCACGGCCCTGGGTTCTCCTCTCCCCGTCGGGTCCAATATACTTAATGATGTCATCAGTCCATCGTGCTTTCGGTCTTCTTCCCAGACGTTGCGATCAAGTGGTATCCACTCCAGGATTGCCTTGGTACATCTGTTGCCCTATCACTTCACTATATAGCCTGCCCATCTCCATTTCAATTGCTCTACTCTTCTAATGATGTCACAGACTTCCGTTACATACATCTTTCCATTCCACTCTGTGCTACCCAAAGTTTTTGAATTGATTGCAATGTGAGTATCCAGGTTTTATTTCTGTATGTCATAACAGGTAGGACGCACTGATCGAAGATTTTTCTTTTCTGACAAAGTGGGAGTCTGCTCTTAAATACTATATTGAGCCTGCCAAATGTCTGACAGCCACATTTTGCACGTCGTTCCACCTCCCGGGTGGTATCCCCCTCCATTGAAATCCTCTGTCCAAGATATGTAAAGTGGTCCACGATCTCCAAATCCCTTCCTAAAACTGAAATTCTTCTGTCTTGAGCGAATTTATTAGACATAACCTGACTCTTTTTCAGGTTAGGTTATGTTCAGGTTATGTTTTCAGGTATTTTTAAACCAAATGGTTCGCCTACCATATGCAGCTCTTGTATGCGTCATTGCAGCTCCTCTGGGTCTTGTGAAAGAAGAACGATATCATCTGCAAATCTGAGATGGTTTCAGTTTACACCATTGCTCTTTACACCATCGTATTTCCAATCCAGTTTACGGAATACTTCTTCAAGGCCAGCCGAGAAAAGAACAGGCGATATTTCGTCGCACTGCCATACACCCCGTTCTACATTAATTCCCACTTCAAGATCATCAAGGTGAATTGTCTCTGTAGCTCTATCATATATCGATCCTAATAGAGTTACATATGCTTTATCTACCCCCTGGCTAAGCAGTGCATCCGTTATGGCATGCTTTGAGATGGAGTAAAATGCTTTTTCGTAGTCGATAAAAGTCAAGGACAGGGGCATAGTGTATTCGTTATACCTCTCTATAGTCTGCTGTACAACCTGGATATCATCCATTGTATTGAATCAACTTCTGAATCCTGCTTGTTCTCTTGGTTGTGCGTCATTCAGTTTTTTTAATATCCTTTTAGAAATTATCTTAGTGAAAACTTTGTACATTACTGACAGGAGGCTTATTGATCGGTAGTTCTTTAAATCTTTCTGTGCTTCTTTTTTATGATAATGGGACACTTCTGCAATTTTTCCATAAGTCAGGCACTTCCTGTTCCTTGAAGCATTTTTAGTATAATCTTGCCAGTGTTTTACGTAACGTCTAACCACCAGCTTTTAGCATTTCGATAGTTATACTGTCCTTTCCTTGAGCCTTGCCTGTTTTCATCGATTCTATAGCATTTGTTACTTCCTCCATCTTTCCCGGATATATATATATATATATATATATATATATATATATATATATATATATATATATATATATATATATAGATATATATACATATATATCTTTACTACCTGATAATTGAATTCATATTTTTTTGTTTAAACTAAATTATAAAAAATAACTAATGAAAAGAATTGCGTTGTATTCGCTTAAGGAAAAATATTAAAAATAAATCATTGTTTTAACATTAAAGCGAAAAATCGAACGGAAAGATTAGAAAAGTTCTATTGTCAATAATAAATCACCACAATAATGGGATTTCTCCAGAGAAATCTGAGAACTTTCCTTCAGTAGTAAATAAAATCTTGTTCCGCTTATTCTGAATATTCTATCATTTTGTGTATTGCCAAGGTATCATATTGCAGAAAAGTCTAAGGTTCTATGTTGTAATTTTATTTTTAAAATAAATCTTCCACAAACTCTTTGAAAAGTATCTTGAAAACTTTATTATACATTCATTGTTTGATAGAAATTGTTAGCAAGGTAAAAATATGCGTCTCAGGAGATTTTCCTCAATCGTTAAGGTCTAAATAAAAAAGCAGATTAAAGATGAAATTTTTATGGAAGTTTTTCCAATGATTTCCCAATCGGTCTACATCTAAAATCGGAAAATATAGGCCAGTTTATGTTGTTTTGATAATACAATGCCCTAAACATATTGTTGTAAAAACATTCACAACTGAATGAAAATAAAATTTCCACTTAAAACAAGTATGCATTATAAATTAATGTTTGACTAATACTTCGCATTGAGAGCATAATCTATATTGAAATTACATAGTTAGTACCCAGAGATGACATAAAGACAGCTCTAGAAAAGGCGCTCTCCCGCGTTTCAATGAGATTCATAAGGGGTTCGCCCTAAAACGAGGAAAGAGGAAGAGCCTGGAGCGCAAAGAAATCGAAGGCAAAAGTACTGAAAATTAATTTTTATAAAATTGTACAAAATTGGTTCCAAACGGTTTAAGTTTGGAACAAATCTGAAAGTTTGGAACGCTTGATAACTTTTCTTTACATATTTGTATAGTGTTTATCTTATTATGTTAATGAATCTCAATAAGATCACATATAAAATTACGATAATTTTAAATTGCAATAAATTTTGAACGGTTTTTTCAATCGGTTAGTCAATCGATTTAAAATTTTCAGTGTGGCTTCAATTGAATAAAGAATATTATGTTATTTTTAAACGTTTTGTAGCATTTTGACAAACTTCCCATACATCTTTAAAGTTTAAAATATTTATTAAAATTAAATAATATTTAGAGGCTTTAATTTAATTAATTTAATTTAATTAATTATTTTAAGTATTATTAAAAATTCCATGTTCGTTCTTCTAAAAATTTAAATCAAAAATGTTTTGCCGAAAAGTTAAAATCAAGGCACATTCACAACCAGAAGTTGGTTAAAATTTTTTGTCCGATTGTACCTCCGATACATCCTTAAATGATTTTTTTTATCGACCATCTATATACGTGGATGAATCAAATATAAACCGGAATTGTTTTATACATATTTATCATTTATAAAATAAAACAAAAAAATCTATTGACCATTTTTCAACATATTCTCCACCACGCTCTATACATTTTTCCGAGTGGTTTGGAAGCTTGTGAATTCCTTGCTCGTAGAAACTTTAAATTTGGGTTATCGGCCAATTGCGCACGAAGTCCTCAACATCTTAATCGTTGTCGAATCGTAACCCTCCAGTATATCTTTCAAGGGCGCAAACAAAAAATTATCACAGGGTGACAAATCTAGGCTGTATGGAGAGTGTTGAAGGCTTCCCAATGCATATTCTCTAATTTTTCCGTGGTCAAACCCGAGCCCATCGGACACAGGTTTTATTGAAGCTAAAATGATTTCTGATGATTGTTTGAACACTTCCAAGACGAATACCCATCTTTAAAGTGATTTCATAAATAGTGAGCCACCGGTAACCTTCGAAAAGGTGGCGAACTGCACCAATGTTGTTAGCAGTGATACTTGACCTGGGACGTCGATTATGACTTATATTTACCACACTTTCTCGTCCACTCTTAAATTTTTTGGTACAAATAAACACTTGGGTCTTAAACAGGATATCGTCCCTATACTGAACCTTCAATCGAGGTAATATTTTGGATGGTTTAACGCCTTCCTTGGTTAGAAACTTTATTATAACCCGTTGCTCAACGAACGGTGGAACCAGTTGCTCATTCATGGCTGTACTAACAAAAAAACTGAGTGAAACAGCTCACCGAGCGTTTCTTCCACCCTAATACATTGCACTGCAACGACCTACAACAACAGCCTGTAGTGTTTAGAAATTATCGGCCGCTACTGGTAAGATCATTTTGGGCGAATTGTATTTGAAAGCGCACCTGTATTGTTCAGGAAAAGGACAAGACAATCTAACTTCAAATCTCGATAGCTCGCCCAGCTATGCTTAGGATTATTTTTTCTGATATTCTTGTAGAGGGTTTTATGACCCGGTAATTAGAGAATCCGGTCAATTTGGGACCAGGCCGTTGTAGAACTAATTATTTCGAAGCCCAACCTTTACCGAAACCAGACTCTTTTTTGGGGCCACTTTGCACAGTACCCGGTCAGTACAGCTTCCAGACTTTTTGGGGACCCCCGCATTATGACATAGAATTACCAGTAGGCGTACTCATGGTATTTGTATACTCCATTACTGGATAGAAAAGTGGTGGAACAATCAAAAAATAAGGCCAGATAATAAATTTTTAATATATTTTAATTTTTTATATATTTCGAAATTTAATATATTTATGTTTCACGTTTCTTTTTTTAAATTGCCTACTTCTCTGGCCACCATCAGGAAATAGACAGTCTGGCGTTCGATCAGATTTATTATAGTTGATTTTGAATATTTTAATTGATTCTCTTTGATACTTTTAAGTTATCTCCGCTTGCTTAATATTGTTTGAGTAGACTTAGTACCATCTAATTTAAAGTTACTGAGAACTAGAGACAAGCTCGTGTAAGTTAGGGGAACTTGTTAAGTTTTCTTTTTTTTGATTTTCCACTGTAGGGTTTAGTGAATCACAGTCTCTAAACCTTCTTGTGTTTCTTCTTATAGTTTTATTTTTCTTTTACCTTTTAATGTACCTCAGTTTACTTTTTTTTTATTGTACTTACGTGTATTAAAGTATAAAATTAATTCAATAGTTTTTTTAAAGATAGATCACTTCCCAGTTCAAGAATCTACTACTACATAAGATAATTTACCGAAATGGCGCCCTTTTGACGTGCCGCATCATCCCGTCCAGGACCTTCTCCCCGGTGCCTCCGGCAAACGGCTGCCATCGCAGTAGCCACGATTTTTCAATTGGTTTTATAAGAGAAAAATTTTGGTGACAAGGCCGCTCGTAATTGGCTGAGGAAAATAATTGTAAAACTCCGGTTTATATTTGATTCACCCTCGTGTTTTCATTGTACCCTCCTTTTAACTCAATACACTTTGCCCAATAATTCTCTTGTTCAACTTTTTTGTGTCTTCTGAAAGGTACGACCAGTTGAACTCTACAAAACTGTCCTCCGTTTCAAATATGATTTCAGCATTTGATGTGAATATTTTTCCAGCGAGCTATTTCTTTTTATTTAGAAAGAGAAATAAGTCGGAGAGGACCAAATCCAGAGAATGGGGTGGATGCAGCATTAATTCATAGCGCAAAATGATCAATTTCGCTGTTGCAATGGCGGACAAAGGAATGGGTGTGCATAATACTTCCCTATGATTGTATTTCCTTTTTCCAAATAGTCAATGACGATACGGCCTGGCAAGTCCCAGAAAACAGTGGTTATGACCTTCGGCTACGCTCTTCGCCTTCCTAGGGGCTCGGTCGCCGGTTAAAAACCACTGTTTTGATTATTTTTGCGTTTGTGGTGTGTACTATGATGCATCCAAGTTTAATCAACAAATTTGACGATAACCGCATTGCCAACATCATCTTAGGCACACTACAGATCAGTAACTTTCTTGGATAATAATATGTCCTGGATATTTATATTTTGTTCTTACATCTCCATTCGAATGAACATGTCTTATCACTAAAAACAAACACATAAAAATTGCATCATAGAGTGTTTGTCTTTAGTGATAAGACATGCGCATTATAAGACTCTCAAAAGGTGCAGTATTCAATCGCTTTTTCTCTGTCAAGATGATTCCCAAATATTCCTTTCATAAGTGGTTTTAGGTAATAATTCCTAACAAAAATTAATGGTATAATAAAACCAGGGGTATATTTTTGCCTTTTTGACGAAGTCTGGGACCGATTTCTGAGTTTACATGATTTGTGTTGTCACACATAAACTTCACCCTATATACTGCATACCGTTTCTACTTACAATTCAAAACAACATATTACCTACGAAAGGCAGAAAGATCTGTATATAAGACCTCCATGTGGGCTCTTGTTAGCTGAAAGATAACCTCAATGTTGGGTTAAGACTGCTTTAAAAGTTGAAATTTTCTATGACTGATCTGAAAAAAGATCGGAACAATTTGAATAATAATGATAAAGCAACGACTTTATATGAAAACGTGCACCTGTAATATCCCTTGGTCTAGATATAGGTCTTACAATATTCAAAAGAAGAGTGGAATGAGTGGGTTAGCTCAGAATCTCAGACATTATCGTAGAATATATACACAATTTAGTCTTTTACCTTCGCCGATCGGCCGAATTTTCAATTTTGGGGGAGTTTGGACATTCGGTTGCACGACATTTTCTTGAATTGGTGATAAAATTCTCCCATCAAGACCACCCAACTTGATACCTCCATACATTTTTTATACATTTACGAGGGTTGTTCAAAAAGTTGTTAGGCAGATCACGTATGTATAAATAAATGACTATGACATTTGTCAAGTATGATTTGCTAGATGGCAACACGCATTATATACGACGAATACAAGAGGTATTATAAAGTATTTTATTTTATGAGGTTAAATCCCGATGGATATTCAAAAAAGTTTGATTCCACCATAAAGGAATTTCCCTTCGTTTTCGACGGCAGAAAAATGGGTAACTGAATTTAAACGTGGTGGTACATCTATTGAATATGATGAATGCTCAGAATGCCCAACAATCCTTACCACCGACAAAATAATTACAATAATCTACAATGCGGTATTAAGCGATCAACAGCCGAACTCTTTCATATGAACACACTAAGACGCATTTAATTCCATATTATATAACAGTAGATAAAGTATGGATTAACTATAACAGGTCAGAGATGAAACAGCAGCTAAAATGGTAGGCGTTGGGTGGGAGAAGTTGAATGTGCCCCAAAGGAAGCGAAAGCAGCTCCATCGGCAGGTAAAATCATAGCTCAGAAATCAGAGTCACATTTTTTACTACTGAATAATACTACTCGGACTAAATGTTCATATCTGATCAAAATAAATGAGTATTTTTAATTTAAGCTATTTTATTAATATTTACTTTAAAAGGTGAGGTGTATTAAAACGTTGAAAAGTAATTGGTCTAAATGTATTGAATAGTAAGGTGACAACGTTATTTTTTTTTAATTTCCAAAAATCTTGCGCATTCTTTAAACTTTCGATCAAACGGACAGAGATCTAGCAAGTCGACGCCGCTGGTAGTCCCGCATGAATAATCCTTCCATTAGAGGTATGTACATTAGCTGGCCAACCCTACACAGGCTTATTCTTTAGTATTTTTGTAGGGACCCGGTCATTATAGAAGTAGGTCATTTTAGGGCCCCGTCATTATAGAACCGGGTTATTTTGGAGCCAGCTCATTGCAGAACCCGGTCAATGTAGACTCCAGACCTTTTAGGATCCCCGCTTTCTGGACATAGAACTGGTTAGTAATCGACCATCTTGGTAACTGGACAGAGGCTCGACAATCGAACAGCACCACAAAAGGATAAAGCCAGATATTATTTTATTAGTATTTTCATGAATATTGTCACTACCACCATTTAATAATGTTGGATAATTTACTCTAATTTGGTTTAGTTTGGTTTAATTTACATTAATTTGCTTTAATTTAATTTAGTTTGATTTAATTCAATTTGATTTAGTTTAGTTTAAGTTAAGTTGGTTTCAGATAATCTAATTTGAATTATTTTGTAAGTTAAACAAGAGCTCTTATATGATAAGAATGTCTGTTAAGATCAAACTCAGCGGCGGTTTGTGGGGGAAAAACAGGTGGGTCACGTATAACCAAATTTTGGAATGAGGATATGGAAATGCGTCGCAACCAAAAATTTTACATTTCTTAGTATCATACATTCACTTTGCTATGTAGAAATACGAGTGTAACTGTCAGACATCAAATTTTCAAATAGGTACCTAGATAATAAAATTTTGCTAAACACACCATAGGACTATGACCATTAAATCTGTTTGTAATTGAAGTCCATTCTCCTAAATTTCTGAGCAGCAAAGTGGTCGATGACTTGATCATTAAAACTTGACATTGACTTCACAAGTTTTCAATGAATAGTATAGCTAACGCGCATAGCCGTTCCTGGCCTATAGTGTTTTGATTCGTTTGAGGGTAGAGAAACATCTTTCGCTTTCCACAGGCGTCTTAGGGACGGTACATAAAACAGTCTGCAATTCCACAGATTCACTAAATGTTGATGTTAAATTTTTTTGGATAAACATTTGTAACAGCGGCACAGCCCCACTGTGTTTCATAAAATCGTCCCGTGCGTACATTACCGACGGTTTTTTTTTAATTGAAGTAATTTACGTTTGCAAACAGGTTACACACTGAAAAACTGGGTTTATTAACATGCCTGAGCAATCTATCCGTGACCTACGAACCAAATGCCTCCGGTGAACGGCGGCCGTCGCTACAACGATGGTCACACATTGATATTGTAAATATAAAAACACGTTATAAATGCTAACAGCAACTATTGAGGCCTTGGAAACCAACATAACTCTAACAATTGCGGATATAAGGCCCCAATTGCTTGAAAACGTGATAGGAAATTGAATCAACAGAATGCGCTCTGTCAGAGGTAGCTGCACTGGACATTTGTCCGAAATTGTTTTCAAACATTAATACCATTGAATGTTATTTGACATAAAATAAATAGTTTCGAGGCAACTAATTTGGTTACTGTTTTGTAATATTTAAGTACAATTAGAGGCGTTTGTTGTTATTAGCCTTCCTTTGAGCCCATACTAATTTCATTCTTTCGCTATGAGCTTTTTTCCTTTCGTCAGACCAAGTTGTTCCAGTCTTCCCACATTTCTCTCTCTGGCCAACCTTCCAAACGTTAACCTTGTGTCTGAAACAGCCTCTATCCTGAATTTCACTTTGTGTAATATTTGCTGATCTTAGGTCCTCTTTAATTGCCGCAATCCATTTAATTATTTCTACTTTAGCTCTACTCCTATTTTCATAAAATTCGACTATTTGTCTAGTTAGCCTACTCGGATTCATCCGTTTGATGTGTCCGTAAAACTTAAGTCTTCTTTTTCTCATATCGCTATGTATATCTGTGTATTGTTTGATTTCTTGGTTTTCTCGAAGTCGGTATGTTGTGCTATTTATTTGTTTGGGGCCTAGAATTTTTCTTATGATTTTTCATTCCTTCTTTTCAATGTCCTCGATGTCCCTCTTTCTATTCAAAATGAGTGTTTCTGCAGCATATAGACATTCTGGCTTAATAACCGTGTTGTAATGTCTCAGTTTTGTGTTTTTAGATAGGCATTTTTTTTTGTAAATATTTTGTGTAAGTCTCAATGCCGTTTCCATTTTTTGACATCTACCCTTATTGGCCGCTTTTTCCAACCCATTTTCCATGATTATTTCACCCAAATATTTGAATTGAGAGACTCGTCTGATGTTACCATATTTTGTTTTTAGAAATGGTATTCTTAGTCTGTTGCAGGTCATGTATTGTGTCTTTCAAAGGAAATTTCAAAGGAGTCCTACCTTTTCTGCTGTTTCTTTTAGGATTTCAATCTGTTTCTGTGCCGTTAATACATCTTGAGCTAAAATTGCTAGATCATCAGAAAATGCCAGACAATCAATTTTGATGTTGGTTCTCCCCAGTTTAATGGGCTGGTCAATATTCAGTGCCGACTTTTTTTCACGCCACTCCTGTATTACTTTTTCTAGAACACAGTTAAATAAGAGTGGCGAGAGTCCATCCCCTTGTCTCACACCAGTTTTAATTTTGAAAGGCTCTGAGATGTCACCCATGAATTTAACTTTTGACCTCGTGTTAGTTAACGTTGCTTTAATAATTGCCAGCGTTTTCAAATCTAGTCCTTGTTCTTTCAAGATTCGGAATAAAGATTCGCGGTCAATAGAATCATATGCTTTTTTGAAATCCACAAATGTACAGACGAGATTTTTATTGTACACTTTTTGATGTCTTAGAATCAACTTTAGATTCAGGATCTGTTCAGGGCAGGATCTGCCCGGTCGAAAACCTGCTTGATATTCACCAATGTTCGGTTCTAACTGTCCCTGTGCTCTGTCTAGTAGACATTGAGATAGAATCTTGTAACAAACTGGGAGAAGAGATATTCCTCTATAGTTGTTTACATCCGTTCTATCTCCTTTCTTATGTAGTGGATGGATTAGGGCATCTTTCCAGTCTTCCGGAATCCGTTCAGTTCGCCAAACTTCTTATAGAATTTTGGTTATTTCCTTGATTGTACCTGGACCAGCGGATTTCAAATGTTCAGCAGTGATTCCATCTTCACCAGAAGCTTTGTTATTTTTAAGCCGCTTGATTTGCTTAATTATTTCCTCTTCATTCGGTGGTAATGAATCTGGGTTTGTTTGTTTAGGGTTTAGTGTTGGTAATTTGTTTAAGGTTTATTCATGTTATATACATGTTACATGATAAGTTATATACATGTGTATATATATATATATATATATATATATATATATATATATATATATATATATATATATATATATATATATATATATATATACTTAATATATATTATATTAATTATTTATCTCATTATAATAATGATAGTAAAGCACTGAAATAGAATTATTTTTTATAAAACTATCTGAAACTAGATCGGTCATTTACTTAAACCTTTTCCCCTTATATGACTTCTTAAAAATGTTCTTCCTGATTAAATTTTATCATATCAAAGAATTATTATCTTGCAATGTGGATGGCGAAATCAAAATTATATGTAATCCATATTTCGACATTAATTCCTCAAAACTGTCAGGTTTTATATGGTACATGAAAAATTTTCAGATCTAGAAAGGACAAGGCTTGTGGTAGGTCAAGGCTCGATAATTCACAATACGCTATTTTCGAAGTATGAGAATAGAGCAGTTTTTGTCCTCGTTCGTTATTATTTTATTATTAGAATATTATTTTTAGAATAACAAATTCACGGGCCGCGATGGTCAGTCGGTCTAGTTAGCCGCCTGGTAACCCAATGGTCCCGGGTTCGGGTATGGTATTTTTATATAGTCTACCCGGCTTTAAAGGAGCTTTAAAAAGTACTGGGAAAGATAGACACTAAGTGGTCATAATAGCCGATGCATCTAGAATCACAATCTAAAAAAATAATACTAACAAATCCATTTACTACACGATGGTGCAAAAAAACTATTACTAAAAAAATTAAAAAACTGTTGGTCCTTCGAAGAGTTCACGGATCAACAAAGAAAAGAAAACTTTTGAGATTGTTTTTGATTTTTCAAAGTAATTACGTTGCAACTCAAAGTTTTCATTCCAACGACGTCCCATGATGTCTGGCAATTCTGCAATATAAGGAGTTTTCCTCACTTTAACCATTTAGTAGTCGCGCGCGGACTGTAGCCCCGTACCGGTTTTGTTTCGACAATAATTTCCATAACACTCTCCTCCAAGTATTGCACTTGGAGGGGACTCAGTACCTTCCGGGAAGAGCGTGTATTAATAGGCGATTGAATGAGCCAAGGAGTAATTTCGTGCTTTGATGAATAATTCGAGATTGCGGACTGAGAATCCGCAATGACCACTGACGTAACAAAACATAATAATTTATTTTTCTGTGTTCTTTTGATAAGGTATGTTCTTTTCGCTATTATTTGTTGTCACTGTTACACAAATATGTTTTTAGACTGGCGTCCTATGAGAAAAAAAACAAGAGCGGCTACGTAAATTAATGGAACAATGTTTCCAATATAATGATGAAGAGGAATTATCCGTTGATGAATGTGATGAAGAGAAAGAAGACGCCATTGAACTGGATATACATAAAACAGATAATAAATCGGGTATTTTGCAAGAAACTGTCAGTCCATTTTCATAGGTAAAAATCCAACTACCAAATGGAGGACACAATGTACTCCAAAAAATGTGAGAATCCGATCAGGAAATTTAGTTACTCATTTAACCAGTCCAAAAGGAATTGTTAAAGCACTAAAACCCCCTTTGTCAATATTGCGGTATTTCTTTCCATGAAATTTACTACAGATTATTGTTTGGGCTCTTGTATTTGGTTGGGGTAATGAAAAGCAATCACTTGAACACTGAAGATTTTTGGGGTGTAGATGGCACTGGTATCGAGATATCTCGGCTTACTATGTCTCCACAAAGATTTCGATTCTTACTGCGACGTTTGCGGTTCGAAGAACTCGAGAAGCTAGAAAGTCTGTTGATATATTGGCAGCGATTAGAGAAATTTTTGAGCACTTTGTAAAAAATGTAAAACTGCATTTACACCCTTTTATTACATAACAGTGAACGAAAAATTAGAAGCATTTAGGGATAGATGTATTTTCGGTTAATACATACCCAATAAACGGAACATTGACAGAATAAAAATGTATATTCTTTGTGACCTCAAAGTTTTTTATACTTGTAACTTGGAAGTATATGTTGGTAAACAGACTGCGGGTCCTTGGGAGGTAAATAATTCTCCAGATGTTGTGAAAAGGATGTGTGAACCCATAAGAGGAAGTTGAAGCAACCTAACTACTGATAATTGGTTTACCAGTTTTAAGCTGATAGAAAACCTAAAGAAGAATCGGAGGATGACTCTCGTAGGAACGGTAGGAACGGACCATCAATTTATGCAGAATAAAACGCACACAAATCTTTTTCACGGTTAAATGTTGTATAATTATGTATACACATACGCTTATAATTAAATTTACTTATAATACGCTTATAATTAAATTAAAAAAACTTATAATTAAACGCATACATACGCTTGTCATACTAATGCTCAGGGATACCTCAATCTCACGGTATGTTACATGATGACATTGCTTTATCAGCTCACGCACAGTATATACGTTTTCTGGCACTACAACCGATTTTTAGACGACCTTCGTTAAATTTGTCCGTGAGCGAACGATGCTCACTATTGAATTCACTAAACCAGTGATCGAAGTGAGTTGATCAATGTACTGTTGTTAAAATAATCCACGTCGATCGATCCAAGTCGTACTAAATCATCGCAAGAAAATTGTTACGAGTTAATTCCATTTTTTGACTGAGATGAAATTTTCAAGTCACTGAACAACACAAATAGCGTCGATATAACAAAACGTTCTGAGTGCGTATACACTCAACAACATCAAACTTTACAGTTTATATGTCTGATCGCACCGAGCAACACAATTGTTGCCAATTCCGGATGAATAAATAGCAACCTAATGCATACTCGTAAGCATAAAGATTAATACAATTTAATAACATACATTTAATACATAGAGCAACCAAAAAATCCACTTATTCCATTGGAGACAATCGTCGAGGTAGGTAAAAATTTCCCATAATTGCAACGGGTATGATTCCTTAGAATAAAATCGACTATCTAGTACTTTTTGGTAGAACCTTTATTTTATTAAACTCAAGAGGCCAGGGCAGTCCATTATTCCATTAATGGCTTTGTATAACAAAAAATATCGACTCTATCCTTGCATAGAGACATAGCATCCAGTCCCAGCACACCTGCCACTTCACGAATGAACCGTACACTCATGGACGAATCCAACCTGTGTAAAATGAACATAAGAAATCTGTTCTGGACCTTTTCTACTCTCCCAGTGTGCACGGTACAATATGAGGACCAAACACGAGACAAGTACTCGAGGACAGAACGTACAATAGCCTGAAGCTAGAAAGATTCTTTGAGTGTTTTGCATTTCTACAGATAAACCCTGACATTTTATAAGCCTTTTTAATTATGTTTTCTTGCGTTATATGGAAATCCATCCCGGTATCCATAATCAACCCCAAATCCCATATGTAATTCACACGAGAACAGGGTTGCTTATAGAAAAATTAGTCGGGATAGGGAAGAAAAGGCAAAGATACCACTATTAAAAGTAATGTGTTTACATTTGCTGATATTTAATGGCAATTTATTTATCATACATCAATTTCTGATTTTATCGAGATCCACATATAAAGCCACTACATCTTGCATCTTGAGCACTATATGTTTTTCTGAAAATCTTTATATCATCAGCGAAAAAAAAAAACATGATTTAGCGATTTCAAAACTTAAATTGTTTATGTAAATGTCAAATAAGACATGGCTTCCCAGGGGTACGCCTGAGCTAACGATGATCTCACGTGATGAATATCTCCAAATACAAACAATACAGTCTAACAAATTATTACTGAACCCGATAGAATTTAGTTTTCCAACAAAGATATGATAATCAACAGTGTCAAACGCTCTTGAAAAGTCAATATATACATATAGCCTAAACCTGACACCGATCCTCCAATGCACCCATTATATATTGGGTGTACAAAATTAAGTTAGTGGCGGCAGACCTGTCCGTACAAAAACCGTGCTGCTCAGGCATCAGAACAGTACCTATTGAGTTCTTCAGTATATCACAAATTATTTTTTCGAACAGATTTGAAATACAGTTGAGGCGAGAGACAGATCTATAATTTCTCACATCGCATCTACTACCGGGCTTATATATCGGGGTTATATATCTCTGTTTCCATCTATGTGATTCTATATGCAAAACAACCCCGATCGAAGCGACAAGTTAAAAGAAAATGAATGGGTTTGACTAACGAATACACACAGCTTAGGAGAACCCTTATTGACATTAAGCTTCTGAATGTGAAACTGTGTCCTGAACTGTGTCCTGAATCAAAAACTGTATCCAACGATACAGCGACAATAGAACCCTGCACTAGTAGACTTGTAGATACCCTGAAAGTTATCGGAAAACACATTAATGCTTCTCTTATTGCTTATATAATTCCAAAATGCCAGTCCAGTATATTTCTACATCAAATAAACCTATTTTTCACAACAATTAAAGATTTCAGTTCATTACAGAACCAACTAGGAAACTTAGGAATATACACTGAACTTAGAATATGAATGAAAATAACATTGGAATAAGTGTATTGTAGTAATGGAGGATTACTTTGAAGGACACAATATAAATTTGGATGGATAAATAAAAGCTTCGTATTTTATTTAAAATATCACATTGTTATTTGATCATAGTAGCAGTATGGGTTTTATTGATGTTTTCATCATTCATTAAATAATACGATCATAGGTTATATAAAAAATACAAGATCAATCCAGTTAAATAGGTTTTCATGGTGCTGCATTTTTTTTCTCTAGTACATACATAATTAACTATTAAAATAGAAAAAAATATCTTAAAATATATATTATCTGATAGATTATTTGCATTGAGGTCAAGGCCGGTAAAATATAACCTGGAAGCCAACCCATCAATTGCGTAATATACGAAAATTTATTGAGGTAGTATCGTTTGATTAAATTTTAGAATGAGATTCATATACCTTGTAAGGTAACTAGACCATTTACCGTAGAAAATATATGACTCGCAAGATATATAGTGCTTCTGTAATTGCATTAAAATATAATTAAATTTTCTAGAAATGTAAAATATTTAAACATCAATTACATAATTGAAGTCATGGTAAGGTAATTATAAAATTAAAGTTAATAAGAATATTTTAGATAGAGCCCGTTTTAAACTGGCACAATTTTTTTTGACTTGCATTCATATAAATATTATTCTAACAAGAAGTTTCTTGTTCCACATATTATGAGCATACTATGTTATGCTGATAATGCCAGGAGCATAATTCTATGGTTTTCTCGATTGTAAAATTGGGTGAGCAATATATAATTATAATAATATATATATATATATATATATATATATATATATATATATATATATATATATATATATATATATATATATATATATGTTATATTTAATTGATGCATATATATAATATATATATATATATATATATATATATATATATATATATATATATATATATATATATATATATATATATTTAATAGATGCATAGATGCAATCTCGAGATATGTGTTTAATTAGTTGATGTAAAATTTAACTCTTAACTACGACAGAGTTCAATTGATAGCATATAATGTATAAATTTTCCACGCTTGTGCTATAAACATACATAAACATTAACTCGTTAACAAGTCCACAGAATTCGTCATGTAAAAAAAAAACAAAAAAACGTATAACCTCATGTTACCTTAAAATATATTTCTATATTGTTGGTTTCAATTTTATGTGTATTGTGAATTTTAAAATTGAACAATCTCCCTATTACAGTGTTGGCGTCGATTTCAAAATTCAATTATAACTAAATAAACATTTTCTGTGAATTTTATTGAGTAATCAAGCAACCTCCTAGAACTAACACTAATTTTCTAAAAGAATTGAGCCACCAATCAAAGGATAGTAAATTATAATTTATTAGAATATTGATTTATAAAGATATGCTGTTATTTAAATGACTGAAGTAATATGAAACTATAAAAAACACAATATAAAAAACGAATTTAAATCGAATGATAAAATTCCATTTTATATAACATTTATTGAACCCAGACAAGTAAACATGCAACAGGTTATTTTTATAATTTCACTGAAAATCAATTAAAATTAAACCACAAGCTAAATAAAAAAGTATAGTGACTAATCAATTTTATTCATTTGCATGTATTTCACCATCGTACGTAATCACTCCTCATACCACTTCTATACTCCATTTTTACTATTCCCACAAATACCGTTTATAGCAATGTTGGTACAAATAATAATTTCAGTTAATTACCCTGGTAAACACATCATTATTAGAGTTACCGAATACTTGCACCTATAGGGTTTGGTTTGGTAGTCAATATATAGAGGTTTTGACTTATTTTGTATTTTTTATTTTTTCCATGTAGATAATGAACAAAAGTGGACTCAAACTTTCTCCCTACTTAACTCCTTCTTTTGTTATACATTCTTCCTATTTTGCATCATTTATCAGTTTTCGGTTAACATATCATTTATTCAGGCATTCCTATATCTTTTTGCGTGGCCCTCGGTAAAACGTTTTTCCCAAATCTATAAATGCTAGGTAGACAGTTTTATTTATTTTCACTGTTCTGTTTATGATTTCTTTCAGTGTAAATATATGGTCATGAGTACTCCCTTTCGGAAACCACTTTGGGCATTTGACAAGGTTGATTCTATTTCTCTCCTAAGTCTTTTTTCTATATTTTCTTGAAGTAACTTTAGTATTGTACTGAATAACTCCCACTTTCAGACTCTATTAGGCCTTTCAAATCTTCTGGTGCTTTTTCTTCTTTCCAGACTCCAGAAGCATCTACAATCCGCCTTCTCCCTTGTTCTTCGCCATTTCTGCTGTAATTTTGTCCATCCCAGGTGCTTTTACATCATTTAACTTTTTATCGCTTCCGTTAGCTTTTCTATTTTTATCTGCTTTTTTATTTTCTATTTCTTGTCTGCCTTCCTAGTTCTCTGTTGTTTCGTCTATCATGCTCCGTATGCCCACGTCGTGTCTTGTCTAGAGCAACTCTTCGAAATATTCTTTCCATCCCTTCTTAACCTTTGTTTCTTTTCTAGTGATCTCTCCCTCCTCATTTTTAATTACTAAGGTATTAACATTTTTATTCCTCTTCATTCACGTCAGCACATTAAAGAATAATTTCTTGTACCCACGACTATCTCTTTCCATCTTCCCTGGTTCTTCTCTTTGATTCCAATACAATTTGTTTTAGCTTTGTTCTTTTTATAGGCTTTATGTTTCTTATTGGTATTATTACTTAAATATTCCCGCCATTTCTGCTTTTTAATCTTTAATTGTCCACCATGTAGTTAGCTTTTTTATTGTTTCTAGTTGTTCCGCATACAATTTTTGCTATTTGTATTAATGTGTCTTTAAAAATTTTCCACATTTCTTCTACGTTTATATTCTCCGTTGTACCTTGTAGATTTTTCCCAATTTCCCCGCCACTATTTCTCTATATATTTTTGCTACTTCTTTACTCTTTAATTAATACGAGTTAATTACTTCTATATTCGCTCTTCTATTACTTCTACTTTCTTGTTGATTCACTTTCACCTCTGGTATCAGTAGATAATGGTCAATATCTATTTCAAAACCTCTATTAGCCGCCACATCTCTTATTCTATTTCTGTTTTCTATTTCTACCAGTACATAATCTATTATCGACTTTTCTCCTCTACTCGATTCAACTAGAATATATTTATGGATTTCCCTATGCTTATAAAAAGTGTTAATCTCTATAATAATCACAGAGTAGTTTGTTTTATATATTGAACATATTAGTGCCTTTGTCCATTCTTCAAGCAATCTCATATCTTTTAGATGAGATGGTATATTTTTTGTAGCTGCTTTCCTCCCTCTTTTCTGTCTCTACGCCAATTTTATTTTCACGTGGTTTATTGATATTTTTTGGGTCCTTATTTACAATTATATTTATTCCTCTCTTAGTGATTCTATTATTATGTAAGCATTTTCAATAGTTTTTCTCTTTTTAGTCAATGCTGTGGGAAAATGAATAAATAAAAAACGTGAAAATCAATTTTAGTCAGTAATGTGGAAAAAATCACAAACAGTTCCATGAGATAAATGTGAATCTAATAAACTGATATTTGTTAAAGTTCTGACCAAAGGAAACACGAAAAAGAAGACTATTATTGTGGAATAAAACAAGTTTTGTTTTTTCTTCAACGGTAAATCAAAGGTCACTTACTAATTAGGTGTTCTTAAGTTGGTGAGTGTTTCATTAATTTTTGGCGTAAAGATTACAGAAAAACTTTTTGCAGTATCTTAATGCAGGTTTTGTTAAGATTGCAGGCATCATCAGGATGTGTAAAACCCTAAGATTTAATTAAAATAAGATTTAATTACATCTTAATGGTTCTAATATGGTTACCGAAACCTGCATTAAAAGATTGCAATATAGCGATTTGGAGTTTTACGAAAAATCCTCTTACTTTAAAATTTCATACCAAAAGTTTCAATATAAGAATTATTATTTTATTTTATCTCATTCACCAATATCAATTTCTTAAACGGCCTTATATGTTTAGATATTTCCATGATTATAAAAAAATTTTTACTTTTAAGGGGTTAAAGTATTATGCCTCCAATGCCCATCTATTCCGGTTTTAAATATTGTTATTTTCTCAAATACACTGTTTTCAAGAGAATGACCCTCTTCGTAGTAAAGTTATACACATTTTACAATTCCTCTTGATACCTATGCGTGCTAATTGTTCTCAATGGGAGCTTCCTTTAAAGTTGGGTCTACATCAATAAAATTTAGCGTGTGTGTTGAATTTACCGGATCAATTTGTTTGAATTATCTGATGGACAGCAGATGGTTCGTGTGCATTGCTGTGCCGGTGACAATATTTGTGTGTGACAGAGCGTCTATTTTCCGCGCAGATACACCGCATACAACACATACATACACAGCCCGCACAACACAAATTTTTATTGATGTGGACCCACTTTTAGAGTGCACTACAACATGCGTCGCTTAGAATCCTGTCCAACTAAAAACGAGCGCCATCTAGAATTAAACTCTATTTGCTCTAATGATGAGTATTTAGGAGTGGTTTAGATATTCAACTCGTCATGATGGACGTATAAGCGTTAAACCAAACCAAACCTAATAAATTAATATTTGTTAATGTTCTGACCAAATGAAACACGAGTGAGAAAGAAGGTTATTGTTGTGGAATAAAACAAAACAAGGTCTATTTTTATTTCTACAACAAATCAAAAGTCACTTAATAATATTAGAGTGTTCCCAAGTTTGTGAGTTTTTCACTAATTTTTGGTCTAGATTACAGCCATCTCACAATAATTTAAACTTCGTTTATATACAAGATTGTGATCTTGCACTGGTATGAGTTCTTGTTCTTAAAGGTTTATTTAAATCATCGCTTCGATTTTCTATACTTAATTCACTCGATATCTCTCAACGAAACCGATTTATTTCGTATAACTCTGAATAACTCAATAACTCAAAATATATTACTTCTTTAAAATTCCAACAAACGCACATCAATACTTTCCTCGGCGCAGATTTGCTTGTTCTTGACACTTAAATCAATCCAAATTGATGCGTTACATTTCTGTCCATTCTGTATATAAATTTTTATTCAGGTTTGCGTATTTACAAAATTCGATAAAATAAAAATGGAACATTTATTTTTCTGACAGTTTAAGCAGTCGTTAATGGCAATAAGAGTTTAACCAACCTGAAGCCGCAAAAAATATTCCGAGACAATTAAAACTGGCTGTTTAAATAAACCACACTGCGAAAGCTTATAGAGTTAAGTAATAGAAATTGTAAATTACACGAAACAATGTAAATTAATTCCATTTTAATCATTTCATTTAAAATTACAATTACATTTCATAAATGTTATAGTAAATTATAGTAATAAAAGAGATTTATAGAAAAAGAAATGTACTTATGTTTAAATTCCGATTATATAAAAGAAATGTTGAAAAGCTTTATTGCAGTCGCTTAATGTAAGTTTTGTTAGGATTCCGGAAATCATCAGGATATGAAAGACTCAAAGATTTATTTAAGATAAGATTTAATTACCTCCTAATGGTGCTAATATGGTTAGCAAAACTTTCGTTAAAAGATAGCAATATAGCGATTTGATATTTTGCAAAAAAATCGTCTTACTTTAAGATTTCATACCAAAAGTTTCAATGTAGGAATTAATATTTTATTATATATCATTCAGTAATATTAATTATTTACTAATATTAATATTGATTGTTAGTTATTATTAATGTATGGAATAATTGCTTGGGGTGCGTCAGTAATAACGTTGTAAATAAATTAAACATAGTCCAGAATATCGTCCTGAGAGTCATTTTGGGAAAGAATCCCAGATTGCATACTGTTGACTTATATAAAGAATTAAATGTCCTTACACAGAAACAACTATTTGTGTTTGCATCTATATAAAATAAATATACGTGCTTATTATTTTCATAAACATAACACTAGAATTTCTAATTGTACTAATATTATCCTACCTAAAATTAAATCTAATTTGTATTCCAGACACTGATACATTGTTTCCTTGATATTTGCTATTAAGTCTAGATTTAATTTTACTAATTTCACTAAAATCATTCATGTTAAAAAATTTATCAGGAATGCTATTACGGGAATACCATATAGTTAGTAACCCAACTAGCATATGGTTTAACATAACAGCATATGGTTTTTGGTTATATATATATATATATATATATATATATATATATATATATATATATATATATATATATATATATATATATATATATATATTTACAATTGTAATGCTAATGTGTCTTACATCAGGAAAATTTGAATATTTTAATAAATCACATTGTAATATAGTGTAATCACTCTGAATTGTAAATGGTTGTATTGATGACTGACTGTGTTATTTTACTCCAACTCCCAACACAAATTTACTTTATGAGAGTTGTGTTTATGGGACTTCATAACAATATAATTGTGCTATAAGGAGAATTTTTAGTTGCAAATTCAAAGTGTATTTATTATAGAGTGTATTTATTGTAAATGGTTGCATTGTATACCATTTTTGTTATGGGCGAAATAAACGTATTTATTTATTTATATATTTATTTAATTTCACCGTGTGATGTGATTCAAGAAGTGTCGCTTAAAATAGTGGCCAACAAAAATAGAAAGTTTAAATGTTTAGGTGATTATGATGGGCGAAAAAGTGTAAAATATTTTCGCGACGAAGGGCAATGTTTAACTTTCGCATTAGAAAGCTATACCGCTATCACTGTAATAGTTATGATAGTAGGAATTTATACTTGTGAAGCAGGTCAGCACGAGTAACCATCAAAGGAAATATTCGGTGTCCGGCTTGTACCTTTCGGCTACCAACTCACTTTTTAGGAATCCAAGTTGTCCCCTCGAGTCCTACATGAATCGGAAGGGCTTCTCTCCCCCTTGGTACTCATGTTCGAGATCTTGGGAAGGGTAACCATCCAGATCGTTATAGCAAATTACACTTTACTGATTACTGATACCAACGCCTGTTGCCCAGAGGTGCATGATTCTTAAACACCAGTTTAAGCGTTGTAAAGTGGGCCGTAGATCCGAATCATCAGAGGAGGTTGGAATTTCGTTCGTTATGTAACCGAAATATAGCAGCCCACTATTAGGCTGTATCATCAAATCTCGCCTTTCAGTAAGATATCATCAGACAGCATACTGTTCATCATACACTGTGATTGTTATATGAGTTATCTAAAGCGCCATTCGTCTGACCGGCCACAGCATCTTATCCGGCGCCCGTAGTTTTAAATTAGAATGAAGCATATGTATATTTCGACATAAAAATGTTGACCATCTTATATCATATAACCATATATTATATTATTATAACAATCTAAGTGGAATTTCTGCGTAAAAATGAAAGTTATAAAATATAGTTTTCATAGCTTGTGAACGTTTTTGTTTTTCAGTATTAAACTTAGCTCGTACCCATATGTATTACGTATAAGTTAAATTTCTGTTCCATCATTTCATTTTCTCGAACAATAACCGAAACCATGATAGATATGAATACATTTTAATAACATATCAACTGTAAGTTTATTTATTTGAGAACCATATCGGAAGTCTTGAAACTAACTTTCAACCAATATTTCCAAATTATTTCTTACGAAAACTTTATTTTTATTTTACATTATCGTTTTAGGGACAAATAATATTATATATATAAATTATATATATATATATATATATATATATATATATATATATATATATATATATATATATATATATATATGTATATATATGTATATATATATCCTGCTACCATAAATATAAGGAATCACAGATAGGATTGGCAGACTACTAAGGAAACATAAGATCGGAACAGCCGCACAAAACTGTAGCAAACATCCTAAAAACCTCCAAAGACAAAGTAAGACTGGAAAATCATGGGGTGTATAGTGTATCTTGTTCCCACTGCAACAAAACATACATAGGACAAACAAACAGAGGAATATCGGCCAGAATACAAGAACATAAAAACAACTTAAAAAACAAACAAACCACTTCCGCTCTGTTCCAGCACCATCTTCAAACAGGACATAAAATCAATTTTGAAGGAGCCATGGAAATAGCGAATATTGAAAACTACAAGGTCTAAACAATCAAAGAAGCCATTGAAATAGAAGAAAGGGGTGAGCTAAATACGCGAAACGACGCTTGCAATATTCCAAATGTATGGAAATCCCTTCTAAAAAAAGAAGAAACGCGGCAACGTGGCCGCGAGGTAAAAAAATCAATAAACGGACGCCTGACAGCGTTGCCGAGCGCCTGAACTACCCCGATATAATCTGCGCAGTCGTCGACCGGGTATAAAAGCGAGCACAACGACCCGTGCACGTCAGTTGAACTCTTCAGTCGAAGCGAACAGCACTTGAAAATGCCAAATGAGATTTTGGAGAAACGTCGTGATTCTTCACAGAATCAACGGATCGACACCCGTAATGATATAGAAACATTATCTACCATCCGAGAAAATATTAGATGTTGCTAAATTTGCTAGTCGCGGGCCAGATTGATGACACTGGCGGGCCGTAGTTTGGAGACCTTTGATATATATAATATATATATATATATATATATATATATATATATATATATATATATATATATATATATATATATATATATATATATATATATATTGTTACGGTTTTATTTGCTTACCAGGTTTGGTTGTATTGTGTTGGAATTTCAGTTATTTAGACTTTCCATATTTTGGCATTTTGGCGAAGGTGCTGAAATGGAAATGGAGTACATTTTGCGTCGAGCTTGGTGCGTGGTTATTTTGTATATCCGGTACTGCGTAGTAAGTCGGGATACAGGACCGTACTTTGTTGCGACAGTATCGAGAATTTGTGAGAGTTGATTACGTATTTTCTTGCTCATATTTGAATAGGCTTTACCAGAGGGTCGGTACCATGTTTCGTTAGTTTATATTTATTTTAGTCCTGGAATTAACGCATTAATTTTAATTAGTCAGTTTTATTCATCTCAGTCCGGTACTGGTACTTTGGTTGATTGGCAGTACTTTAGCGGAGAGCTACAAAATTACTTCGTGGGCTTGATTTTGGAAGGAACCATTTTTGGTCTCCTCCTTTCAGATTCTCTTTCCGACCACCTTCGAGAGCAGTCGACAGTGCAGCAATAGGTCTTGACCCAGTGCAGAATTTCCGCTGATTAGAGTTTTGGAGTTCGGGATATTTTGGGAATAGTGCCGAGTTTATTTGTCAGCTTTGCTGGATTTTTATTGCTAACACACTGCGAGCTGCCCCGGAAACCTATCGAGGTATATTTTTGGACCATCGTAGTTAGAGAACCCTCGTGGCAGTACAATTATTTGTCGTCCGACGAATAATTCTTTTTTATCCCAGATAGGGGTAAGAATAATTTAACCTAATTAAAATATTTGCCACAATAATTATAAAACCTCTTTCTATTTTTTTTTTGGTAGTGGATTGTTCCCTAATTTCATATTTTCCTGTACACGTGGTTAATCCGGGTGAATCTTTGGCTTCTTTCCACGCACGTCATTGGGTGTCCTCAAAGTCCTCACGACCCACAGGAGCAGACCCACGGGATATCGGAAACCGTAAGGGGTAGACAGACCAACGTTCTGCCTCACGTAGCCTGTGCGACACTCATCGGGGAGTTTCGTGGATTGACTGACCAAAGATAAGTTATCATCTTACTAGTCATATTATATTAAGTTTATTACTGTTTCTTATTTACAAAACATCTTTACTAAAGTGCCTGTATTTTACTAACATAGTTAATTTCTTATTGTAACCAAAAATCCCTCTCCTGTTCTTTGGCTTCCACGATACTGTTTTTTTTAATGATGATAATAAATGTTTAAGTACCGAATAATGTTTTCTTTTGTCGTCTGAGAATCTTATGTTCTCTGAGCAGTAATTAGCCCTGGGAAATATTCCCCATATTAATATATATTGTATTTTTTTAAGGGTACTTTTTTTGAAGCCCGAAACGGGTAACAATATATATATATATATATATATATATATATATATATATATATATATATATATATATATATATATATATATATATATATATATATATATATATATATATAACTACTACTATATATAAAAAAAACTACGCAATGTAACTTCTTCCTCTTGCCTATGGCCATCAAGAGCCATCAAGCCCATCAAGAGCCATTGCCTCTCCCTAGAGATATCCTGTTATGTTTATTTTACATGGAGCGGTGACCATCCATTTCCATAACCTATTTATTCTAGTTATAGATGAGGGCCGCCCTTTTGATCAATGCTTTCTTGCCTCTTCAGTAGTCCTCGCTCACTCTTTTCTATCTATCGATCTCCTTTTTCATTTCGTTATTCTCATGGCTTGCAGATTCTTCTTCACTCCCTCCCACATGTCTTTGGTATTCACTTCAGCCTTGATCTCACTACACTTTCCCAATATTTCCTTTGCCAGTCTTTCACTGACCATCCTATCGATGAGTACCCACCAATTCAGTCACGTATTTCTGATTGCTTTCACTACATCTGGACTATTAAAGATTGTTGCTAGTTCTTCATTCGTTCTAATTCTCCAATCTCCTTCCATTTGGATGAGGCCATATATTTTTCTTAGTATTTTCCTTTCCGAAGCACTTAATGATAGTTAGTCTTTATTTATTAGAATCCACGTTTGCAACTTTTATAATACTATTGCTCCAATTATTGTTGAGTATATCTTTATTTTTGTATTTCGCGATATATAGAGTTTAGATAAACTAAACTTATAAACAAACAAGTGTTGATAGTGGGGAATCTCAACCGGGGTAAATCGATAAATGCTAACCATAATTTGCATCCCACATTAAGCTTCAAGTCTAGTTGATAAATAACACTAATGATTGATCAAGTTAAAATAAAACTAAACTAATCCTAAAAAAAAATATTACAATATTTACAAACTAAATTAACAATCTCAATTTTCATGCCCTAAAAGAGAATACGAAATAGAATATACGAAAAATAGTTTAGTCTTGACCTATCTCACGCGTTGTAATTTCTATGATAGAAAATCTGTTCATATTCGTTGTAAAACTGACATTTATGTAGCGCGAATATCCGAATATAAACCCTGTTTAATTTTGCCCTGGATCTGTCCGTTTTAAGCATCATATTAATTCCTAGAATGTGACAAAATTACATAAAGAACATGGAAGTTTAAACATAAGGAAAATTCAGGTCTCGCGTTATCATCAGAAACATAATTATATAATGAAGATAAGCTTACATATTCTGGCTGACATAGAAATGAAAACACAACTAATTTAATATTACATTTTTCTTATTTATTGCATGAAGATAACATCTAATAATAACAAACTATGAATATTGCAGAAACTTCAAGCAGTGGATTTATGGACAATAATTAACACGAGTATTAAATACTCTAGGGCTTGATCGAATGATATAATCGATGTTTTCTTGAGGCAATACATTTCAAGCTACATGTATCAAACTTAGCAAATCTTGGGGGTCAAGGTAAAAACTAGATTCCGTAACCCCAAAGAAATCTAATGATATCCTAAGTATCTACAGTATGTAATAAGTGAAGTTCCTGGATATCTTGTATATAAATCCAGAAATTGAATGTATGCCCAGATAGCACCAGGCTTAGCCTCGTACCGAATATTTTCTCGCGCCAAAACCTTTACCCCCACGAGTCATACGGCAATGGAGGAACGAAAATATATTTGTGGTGACTGCTGTACAGTTGTTTTGGAGATGGCTTACCCCACCTCTCAAAGATATAGAAAAGGGCGAAAAGGGCAGCTAGATGGTCTCTAGTTTCCCCTTCTCTCCAGTCAACTAATTCAGTCTGTTGTCAGCTTCTCAGTTGTTAGCCTCTGTGAGTCTCAGTGATCTCAGTGGTCACTGGCCCATACTAAACAGTTGTTCAGAGTCTGGAATACGAGTGCACAAGTTCCAGTAGGACGACTGGATCTCGGCTCTGATAGAGCAGTTTCGCCGATTGTTGTTTTTGGATAATAAGTAGATTAATAAATATCCTCATTGCCCAATATCCAATTGAGTACCGCCGTGTCTTGGCCATTAGGACCCTGGACAATAACGGAGACTGAAAGCATGGTACGCCACCCATCAACCACTCGTCATCAACCTTCATCCGCTAACCGTTAGCCGCCAACCGTCAATCGCCAAACACCATCAGAGGGTCCATTCCCCCACTACAATTATCCTTTTATTGAGGCCATACCGAAAAACAGATGCGTACATATATAGTTAAGAATTGTGTTGGCTATACTTATTCCCATTTTGCAATTGTAAGGATGAGTTGGGCTCGTTCCCGGTCAAGCACCTAAGAAAAATGTTCATTTAGGCGGAGACGCAGGTTGCTGTGTGTTCGACATGAGATTGTGGAACCCAGCGGTTGTGTGTACTTGACACTCAGCTTCTGTTGTCTCATTGAACGCTGTCCAAAGGAATCTAATGTTACATATATATATATATATATATATATATATATATATATATATATATATATATATATATATATATATATATATATATATATATATATATTTATTTGTGTGTGTGTGTGTGTGTGTGTTTGTAATGGTAGACAAATTACATCAGGAATTCACAACGATCTAGCCAAGTATTTGGCATAACAACATTATTGTATCATTGCCGCCTAAAGTGACATTATATTTTATTACTTTAAATTTACTTAAGTTAGATAAGCTTCCTGTTCTCGGGTTAATGGATAATCGGTCTAGACTGCTGTAGCAAATCTGTACTAAATTTTTTATTCTGATGCCAGTGCCTGTTGCCCAGAGATGCCTGGGATAAACATGATGTTATAGGTAAGCATCGAAGAGTGAGCCGTCCACCATTTATAAATTCGGACATGAGTAGTCTGGCTAATTAGTAAGCATTTACCTCTCAGTTTCAGATGTGGACTCCACCGGTTTCAAGGACACCACCATCAGGCTCCACATGGGTGTTTTGGCGGATAAAAAAATGGCTATAGTTGAAATTTTTCCACAAGATGAAAAAAAATCGTCCTCATTTGGTTAAGAGAAAAGTGCTGTTTTACCATAATAATGCAGCTGGCCATTTGTCCGACGGTGCGAAAACGAAATTTAATAATTTGCGCTACGAATTGATGCATGTCCACCCTATTCTGTGAACTTGGCCCCTTCTGACTTTCTTTTTTCAAACGTGAAGAAATAGTTGTCTGGTAAGAAATACGCATTAATTGAAGAGATTATCGCCGAAGCAAAGGACTATTTTGCGGAGTTCGACAAGTCCTACTTTGTGGAAGATACAAAAGTTAAAAAATCGATGGGCGAATTATTAAACAAAGCATTCTAGCTTATAAAAACAGTTGCTTCACCATTAACAAAAATTGTATCATTTAATACTTTTCACCTGATGAGTCTTCGACAAAAATATTTTAAATGATATTCTGATATATACTGAGTAGTCACATTTCTATATAAGTCAGTAAATTTTTGTTTATTTTCTTCTGAATTCTTTAAAAATTCTTTCAATTTCAGACTCTTTATTATATTTATGGACATCGAAATAATTGGTACTAAACCACAAAAACAGTATTTTAAGTGACAACAACAATTAAACCGATAACACAAAACCACTGCCAAAGTATGTCAACAATCTGCCATTTTTAATAGTTTTTTAAATTTATTAAGCTCAGTCATGTAAAAATTATAAACTTTGTATGATTTAAAAAATTCCATCAACCAAGAACTCAAATTGATTCATGTATAGTCGACAATTTATCGGCCAACATAATATTACGATTCAGTCTACTACGGTTTCATAACAATATTCTAGAATATAAAGCTTCAGAGAATACAATATGCTTGCCTGAGGTTTCTATATGGCTTACCCTTTAAATAAAATACCTCATTAGATAACGGTTTATTTTTTGTAAAAAAATATGTGGTTTAAAAATGAAATTTAAAGACCAATTATTTGGCTTATATTTTCTATCAAATACCCTATGTGTATAATACCAATAATCGAATAAATTCCTTTACTATTTCGATACCACTAAATCTGAGGCTATTTGCCATTTGGACTATTTAGAAAATAATTTACGGGGAGGGGTGTGGAGGTTATTGTTCCTAATATAGAAGGAAACATCTAGAGGTAATGAAATAATTCTATTTTTAGACACAATCTCCCAACACGCCTCCACATTTTCGTGTGTCGATAACAATGATCTATGTTGTTGAATAAAAAATTGTACTGTCACCCATACATTCATACTTTTACTTATTTTCGACCACAGCAAAAATTAAGCTATCTAAAAGTATCTAAACAAGCGTTAAGTATAGTAGTCCACATTAATGCCGACAGTTTACGGCGAGAACATCCGCGAAAATAGAAATTTCACACACACTTATGGTTTTCTCTCTTTCGTCCATGTATTGGATGTCAAAATAGCAATAGTTATGACTATTTGCCTCTTACTTCACACACACTGAAATATCATGAATTTGCTTTCACTGTTTTCGCCTGAGCTGAACCATTTGAGTATAAATTACTGATACAGATCGGAAAATAAAACAAGAACCCGGCAAGCATCCGTAAAACCTGTCCACATTCTTGGTCTCGGTCTGTTTCGGCTGTCATCGACGTAAGTGTAGACATAGTTTTAGGAACAATAATTCGTAAATTACCCTTAACCTTCAAGAGAAGCACTGGATAAGGGATACCCCTGGATGAATTAAAAGTGCTTTTCCCTTTTAAATGGTCACGTTGACGGGATGACTTTGAGTGGGGGAAACATTTTACTATCCTTGCTACAGATCCCCCACTATAACCATCTTAAGAATGTGAATATAAATGGAAGTCGATGGGTATACGCCACCCCGTCCTGTTGTTGTGTCAGTGTTTTACCAAGAATAAAAACCGTTAAATAACCTTTTTGCATAAATAGTATGTTTTTTTCGATCTTGACACAGTTTGTGGTAAATAAATCATAAATATTATATTTTCTATACTATTTTTATTGATTGATTTTTATTTTTTGATTTTTAAATTTTTAATTTTTTAACACTTATTTATCGGTTTCTTTCGTTTTCTATTTGGCTCAAAATGAACACGCGTTTTCGTACTCGCTATGCGTCTGAAGTAGAAGCGTTATATGAGGCAGCTGATATTTTCGACGACAAAGAGAGTGAAAGCGAAACCGGATATCAAAATAAATATTTTTTTTTAAATAAAACTAAATTATGTAGTAAGTATCTGAAAGTACATTAAGTCCCCTTTTAAATGCCGTTGGAAGAAAGTTTTTATATATTAATTTCGCCTATTTTTGTTTTATTTTTGCTATTTTTTTCAATGGTTTTTGGAATACTATTATAAATTCGATAGTAGATATAGTATTTTTCTATACTGATTGAGGTTTAAATTTAAAAAATATAATTTAAATTGGATAATTTAATTAAAAGATATTAATAATCAAAGACATCGGGAAGCACAGAAGTGTTTCTCTTGAGGGTATTTCTACTGCTTATTCTTTGCACAATATTTATTATTAATGACAGAGGCTCTATGGCACTTCTTGCGGTGCTTCTACTGACACGCTCCGCAACTCTGCTCTTAGCCTGGTGTTCTCGGCGGCTGAATATTGTGCCCCCGTATGACTGATGCTCTCTCATCAAAAATAGGAGAGAGCATATGTCGGTACCCTGAAGAGTCTGAACACGAAGAGATTAAATATATGCTCTGCAATTGAAGGGATGGGTGGGACTCCAGTCTCCAGTCAAACCACTAATAAAATGTTCATTTAGGCGAGGACGCAGGTTATTGTGAGTTCCACATGAGATTGTGCAACCCAGAAGTTGGGTGTATGACGCTCGGCTACTATTGTTTCATTGAACGCAGTCCAAAGAAATCTAACACTTCATGCACACGCCATCCGATGGGAAGTTGGCGAAAGTATGGGTTGTTGACTATGGATAGGGTCTCCCTATTCTTGCGAGAGAGCATATGTCAATACTTTGAAGAGTCTGAACACCAAGAGACGAAACATGTACCCTCCAATTGAAAAGATGGATGGGGCTCGTCATATCTTCCTATAGAATGTTGCTATAGAATGTCAATAGCACCGACCAGTTACTGCGTATAAGGATGAGCAAGCAAAATTATTACAGAAAAAGACTCACTGAGAAATTAGTCTCCGTTTTATTTTTTACCAAGTGATTCTTTTATTCACATAAGAACAAATATTCTTGAATTTTAGATCGTGGAGAAAAACCCAAAAATAGAAAAAAATACCTAATAAAGTGTGATTATTGCGTAATCCATAATATAGTTTAACACATGTTTAATGGATTCAAAAGTAACCGAGAATCAATGGAAAAATAACATAAAAATGACACTGAAAATACTTCTAAAATTGTCAAAAATAAAGAAATCCCAAGTAATCTTACTTGAAAACATATTCGTGTGATATGGTTTTATGTGATTATTTTCACTTTCCAACGCATGAAAATCTAGGAAGGAAACTTTCGGTTACTAGGATATCTTCTTGCGTGAGGCTGTCTTACTTACAATACTCAAAACTGGCTCTAAACGTTGTCTTGTTGAAGATCGAATTTATTTCGAATAAAATGAACCTACAATAAAAACTATTTTTCTAACATTTGCTTTCTTTTTATATAACCTAAATATAATTATTTTTATATTCATATGTAACTTCTCATATAGTATATATTGATAACTCGAGGTGAATAACATCAAAAATTATTACCGAGATAATTCAATAGTATTATTGTCTGGGCTAAAAGGTTGTTTTGTTGATGATATTAAGTAAGATATATGAATTTCTAATTGGCACTATAAATTGTTGAAATTCTATTGTTTGAGGAAAATCATTGTTACAGCAACTCAAGGCATTCATGTTTTTAAGTTAATTTGGATTTGAAAATAAAACAATATTACAATATACAAATATAAATATACAATAAAATAATATATAAATATATAGTTACCAGTTTTTTATAGTAAACTAAACGAACTAAACGAACGTTGACTAGTTGCGATATTTCATTTGAAATCAATAGGTGCTTCAGTTAATAACGTCGATTTTGCTAATAGCGTATTGGAGAGTAAACTTACGCCATCAACATCCGTGATTAGTTGTCATTATGCAAAAAAACATAGTTTCTCATAGCTTTAAATATGTCAAATTATGTACCAGCAAAAGACGCTTTGCGGAAAGCTTAATAACGTTATTTCATTTGAAGAAAACGACTGCTGAAAGTTATCGATTTTTGGTCGAAGCTTATGGTGAACATGCCGAAAAAAATATGTGAACGATGGTTAAAACACCTTAAAAGTGGTGATTATGTTATTTTTTGTAAATGTCTACACGCATTGTGAAAGATCCAGAAGGAAGGAAAATGGGTTACATATGAATTGAAGGATTGTGAAATTTTGCTTGACACACAGAAAATAAAATGTTTTTTTGCATCGAGTTGTGACAGGTGATGAAAAGTGAATCTACTTTGACAACCCAAAGCGCAAAAAAATCATGGGTAGACCCAGGCCAGCCTTCAACATCACAATCAGTGCGCAATATATAGTCCCTGTCCATATTAATATCTTATGCGCATTTCGAGTTACTGTATGAACTATAAATATTTACTAAACCATAGTTTAACATTTATCTCAAACATAATGCTAATAATTTTTTTTAATATTTTATATATTTTTAAGTATTTGGTGCGTCTGCTATTTCAAGTGTTATTTTCTCGTGCATTTGAGTGAAAATATTGACAAATATTAATTAAATTATTGAGTTGAGTAAGTATTTTTTGCTTTAATATTGTAGTCTAACGTATTTCGTAATATGAAAAAGGTTTTATATGATTTTAAAGTAACTTTTTAGGTTACCAGTTACCTAACCTTATATTTGTTGGTGGTCAATATAGCCCACAAAGTGAAAAGGTTCACAACCTTAACTCCTAAACGTCGGGATAAATGTGGCAGAAAACCATTAGTAACTCCTCACGCTAGCGTATTTTGGCCAAGGTGGTCAAAAATAATAGAACGGCCATAAAACATAAAATGGCCGATGCTGGAATTGATGTATCCATTTGTACAGTGCGACGAAGATTGATTGATTTGGAGTTGAACAGTCGCCGACCAGTGAAAAAGCGAAAGCTTACGGACGAAATAAAGAAAAAACGTTTAGAATGCGCTAAAATGTACCAAAGAGTTACTGAGAACGATTGGGAAAAGGCACGTGATAATATTTAGCAGGATAAAAGACTTTTTATTATTCTAAAAATTTTAATAAATTGATTATCTTATTTAACAGTTTTGCTTTAGTGGTGAGAGCACCATTCAAACCTTAATGAACAAAACCCAATACGTGCGATGAAGACCTTCGGAAAAATATCATTCAGACTGTATCATAAAAACTCAATACTGGTGATTAGCAGCAATGGTCTTGGGAGACTTTATATTGTTCAAGGGACCATGAGACAGCAGCAGTACATTTCGGCCCAAGAAAATAGATTGATACTTCAATTGAGAGAATGGTGCCCTAATAATGAAAATATGATTTTCATGCAAGACAGAGCGCCATATCGCATTGCGAAATCGGTGAAAAAATTCATTAACGAACAGAATATTTAGTTGATAGACTGGCCTGGAAACTCACCGGACATGAATCCAATAGAAAATGTCTGAGAACTTTTAAAATGTGAGATTGTCAAGGAAAATATCACAAATAAGACACAATTAATTGAGAGAATAATTTTTCATTGAAATCATAATGAACACCTCAAAGAAATGTGTCTTAATTGCATTCGAAGTATGCCTCGAAGAGTACGCGCAGTCATAGAGGCCAAGAGCGATAATTCAAAATATGAAATAAAATATAGATTTGTTTGCCTATGAGATTATTATACTAAGTGATCAGTGTAATAAAGAAGTCTTTAACATATTGAGTAACTTTTATCATCCAAACACAAACATTTTTCTCAAAATGATCAAAAAAGGTTATTTTACTTCATTATTTCAAGTAGTCACATTAACATGGACATTGACTGTACATGGAAAGAAGGCTTTGCTTTGTATTTGGTGGGATTTAGTAGGGGTGCTGTGTATTACCAACTGCTGAAACCTGGTAAAATGATTACTGGCGATCGATACCGACAACACTTGATAACATTGAATTGAACATTGAAGGAAAAACGACAGAATATGCCTTTCAACATGACAATGCTTGGCCCCATGTAGCAAAATGTGTAAAAAACAATTTGGAAAATGTTAAATGGGACGTCCAATCCCACCTGCCGTATTCACTGGACTTGGGCCCTTCGGACTACCACTAATTTCGATCGATGCAGCACCGACTTTCAGAACAATACTTACTAAGAACTGAAAATTTAGCTAGATGAATGGTTGGCCTAAAAACTAAAAGTTCTTTTGGCTCGGAATCCTTTCTTTGACGGAAAGATGGGAAATAGTAATAGCTAACGATGGCCAATAATTTGATTATTAAGGTAAATTATTTTGTTATGAAAATAAATGCTCAAATTTTGCGAAAAAATCAACATTATTAACCGAAACTATTAATATGACTAAAGTATCTACCTCTTACTGTGAAATGGGCGCATTTTGCTGAATTATTTAATTCGGTTTTCTTACAATCATTCTGGTTCTATCTAAACAATGATAATGTTTGCATGTTGTCTTTAGTTCTTAACTTTTTAGTTTGCATGTTCTAGAATCTTTTAATCTTATCATAATTTTAGTTTCGGTGGTATTTATGTTCATGTTCATTGTCTTTGCCGTTTTATTGAATGCATGAAGAATTGTTTTAATTTGGTTTTCTGCTTAGATAATTAATACCGCTTCGTTAGTGTAGCACACCATGTGAAAAAAAAATCCCATTTTGTATTTATCAGTTCTAGTTCTCGATTATTTTGTTAAGGATGAAAAAGAAATGACTCGATCTGTTTCATTCGAGTTGTGGTATTAATTTCCTCACTCAGAGTAGGTTTCATTTTTATGTTGATTTTGTATTTTTGATTTATTTCTATTTCAATAACGTTTCTGTTTCCGAACTGTTTCCGAACTGTTTAAAAATCGTTGAACATATTCATAAAACATATACATACTAGTAGGTTTATTAAATCATACAGACTTTTCGTTAATTTGTCTCAATATGAAAACTGTTTGAACAGTAGAGTTATTCGTTCAGACTTTGTTTTCTCTCTTTACCTCTTTATCTCTTTACCAATTATAAAATCCTACACTATATCCACTTTTAAATTAAAAATTATTTCAAATATTCTTTTTAAGTTCCCTTGGCCAAGCTTTTTGGTCCTTATTTATACAGGTTCTTTCATATTCGTTTGTTCAAATTTTGGGAAGACTTGACTTTTGGATAGACTTAATTTTAACATTACAAAATACGAAAGTGGTTGATCGGTCTTTATTTCTTCCAAAATTATAGGTAAATATACAAATATGGGCTTTTTAGTTTTTGTTTTGAAAATGAATGAAAATACACCTAACCTTTAAAGATAAATTCTTTTGAAGATGATGTTGATAAAATTTTTCAGAAGCTATAAAAATTTTACACTCTATTCCAAATTGTATGTCTCCAAAACTTCTGATTGAAAATACGTATATAAAAAAAATAATTTCACAAAAATCGACAGTCCTTGCGGATATTAACCATGTAGACTGAAGAGTGATTGAAGGTGTCCTAAAAGAAAGTTTCTTTTTGATATATAGATATAAATATAAGAGAGACATCCATCAAGAAAACTTTTATTAATTATTGAAATTGACATTTTAGGAAATTACTTTATAAAATAATATCATCCAAATGTAAACCTTCACGCTCACGGCCCTCATCTACATGAACACCAATATTCCTTAGGACGGCCCGGCATATAATCTCTGGAATAGCTGCTATTTCGTGTTGGGTATTTTCTTTTAAGTACACCAAAGAATGGCATAAACTTTTGATTTTAGATAGCCCCACAAGAAAAACTCCATAGGGCTCAAATCAGGACTACGGAGAGGCCACTTTATATCACCTGTTCTGGATATCGAATTGTATGGAAAAATTTCTCGAACTCGTGGCAGAAATTTGTTGCAAGTGCGTGACGTTGCTCCATTCTGCTAAAACCATGTTCTTTGATTATAACCAGCAAAGTATTACAGTTCAGGTACCAAAAAATTGTCCAAAATTTTCACATAACGGTCTGAATTGATGATAATTGCGCGTCCCCTGCCATCTTCAGAAAAGTACGCACCCATTATTCCTCGCCCTGACATTCCAGCCCATAGAGTAATTTTAAGTGAATGTAGGGGTTTTTGATGCTTGTATTTCGGGTTTGTTGCACTCCAGTAACAACAGTTCTGCTTATGTACCAGGTGTCCCATTAAGGATGGATCGCGGCCGTATCTTGAAAACTACTTATCCCACAGCTTTGGGTAAAAAAAATTGAACTAAAAATGATCATGAGAAATTCACCAAAAATATTTTTAAGCTTCTAAAACGACCGCAAGAGGGCGTGACGAGCTAAACATTTTTAAAAATCTTTTTTTTCTGTATTTTCAAGTGTTAACCGAGTAAGAAAAATTCTCTGTTATAATTAGCAAACTGTCTCCTACAACTTTGTTTTATGACATTTTACCATAATTTCACGAATAGAGGGGTGGGGGGGAGTTTTACCTATTGAGATAAAAAGTCTTCTAATGTCCGTTTGCCTTAACCGATTTTCCTCAATTTGAATTCATTTAAAAGGCAATTGCTGGGACAATCAGATAATCTGGGAGATAAATTATTTAGTTTATAAATGAAACCGCGAGGTGGCGTTACATTCAACAATAGTTTTTTGAAGTTTTGTTCAGTTTTTTCAAATGGAATGGTACAGCTTTTATTACATGGCTAGAAAGGTAATTTAAAGAGGAATTATCCAGTGAAAACCCGAAATCGATATCTCTGACATATCAAGAGATATTTCGATTTTTCTGAAAAAATCAGTTATTATTTCACTAATACCTGCATTAAGTTAAAAAAATATTAACCTAATGTTTGCCTTCCTTCACACTTTACCCAGGCTTAGGACTGGTCCAAATTCTTCGTGCCATATTAATTTGGAGCGTGTTTAAAGGCCAACGGGCCAACAACGAAGATAATAATAATAACAGTCAAATAAAATTAACAGCATAATAGTCTAATAATTAACAGAATCTGAACTTTAACGCCTTTCTAAATGTTCAAAATGCCTTCCATCCTTAGAAATGCAAAGATTTATTTTTCGACGATTACTAAAAACGGCAGCTTCAATTGCCGCTCTTGTAATGCTGGTTATTGAATTTTGAATTCTTTCAATCATGTTTTCTCGTGTGGTAGGACGAGTTTGAAAAACAAGGTCTTTTAGTCTTCCCCAAAAGTAAAAATCGAGGACTGTCAAATGCGGTGAGCGCGCCGGCCGCGAAAATAAACTACCCCGTCCTATCCAACGATTTGGAAACGAAGCATCCAAGAAGTTTCGAACCACCTGCGAGAAGTGGGCAGGGCATCCATCATGCTGGTACCACATTTGTCTTCTTGTTTCCAACGAAACATCTTCCATTAGTTCTGGCAGTCCATTTTGTAAAAAATTTAAATATGTTTCACTATTCAAATGTCCATTAAAAATAAAGGGACCAATAATTTTGTCTCCCAAAACACCACACCATACGTTCACACTCACTCTATTTTGGTGGCTGATTTCTGTGGTGAAGGCATTTTGAACATTTAGAAAGGCATTAAAGTTCAGATTCTGTTAATTATTAGACTGTTGTGCTGTTAATTTTATTTGACTGTTATTATTATTATCTTCGTTGTTGGCCCGTTGGTCCGTTGGCCTTTAAACACGCTTCAAATTAATATGGCACGAAGAATTTGGACCAGTCCTAAGCCTGGATAAAGTGTGAAGAAAGGCAAACATTAGGTTAATATTTTGTTAACTTAATGCAGATAGTAGTGAAATAATAACTGATTTTTTCAGAAAAATCGAAATATCTCTTGACATATCAGAGATATCGATTTCGGGTTTTCACTGGATGATTCCTCTTTAAATTACCTTTCTAGCCATGTAATAAAAGCTGTACCATTCCATTTGAAAAAACTGAATAAAACTTCAAAAAATCTATTGTTGAATGTAACGCCACGTCGCGGTTTCATTTATAAACTAAATAATTTATCGCCCAGATTATCTGATTGTCCCAGCAATTGCCTTTTAAATGAATCCAAATTGAGAAAAATCGGTTAAGGCAAATGGACATTAGACGACTTTTTATCTTAATAGGTAAACCTCCCCCCACCCCTCTATTCGTGAAATTACGACAAAACAAAGTTGTAGGAGACAGTTTGCTAATTATAACTGAGAATTTTTCTTACTCGGTGAACACTTGAAAATGCACAAAAAAAAAGATTTTTAAAAATGTTTAGCTCGTTACGCCCTCTTGGTCGTTTTAGAAGCTTAAAAATATTTTTGGTGAATTTCTCATGATCATTTTTAGTATAATTTTTTTCCCCAAAGCTGTGGGATAAATAGTTTTCAAGATACGGCCGCGATCCATCCTTAATGGGACACCTGGTACATGACCGTTGAGATGAAAATTAGCGTTAAATCACTGTTTTTATAAATTTCTCACTCACACAACACACTGTCTGCTCCCGAGAAACGCTCCATACCGATTAAATTCCTAAACGCAGTGCCATCGATTGACATGCGCCCCGCGCCCCTCATAGTTGTTAGAATAGAATAGAAATAGAAAGTTTCTTATGGGACACTACTATTTCAGTAACTTTAACATTTCTAGAAGAAAAGCTTATATAATCCAAAGGGCGAAAACTTTATATATCCTATTCAAACGAGTTAAAGTACTTGATTAATTGGTTTCCAACGAGTTTAGCGAATAACAAGCACAACTGTCATTTGAAATGGTCTCTCTGGAATATGGGGCAGCATTTCTAGTGGCATTCGCGACCTGTAATGCGAAAATGATTATGTATTACAATAAAAATAAGCGTTCAATAATCTATTTAGGATCTTCTTGAAATTGATTTTGTTTGTTTTTGTATGACAACATTGCATATCTGATTAAACTAAAATGCGCCTCATGGTTAAAGATATTTATATTGTAAAGTTTACGAAATTGAACACGCTATTCCATACTGCAGTACAAAATGTTTTACTTTTTTATATAATAATTCCGATTTTTAATGTCAAAAGAAAAAAAGCTATTAAATATATACTAGATTGTTTAATAAAATAAAAATTGATACTATAAAATAAATTTACAGATTATATATAAAATATTTTATTGGAGAGAATTTTGACAGGTTAACTTTGAGATAACGTGGCTAATTTCTATAGTAAAGAAGATGTCCATGAAGTTTGGAGTTAACTGAACAATTAATTGTAACATTTTTGTAATTAATTGTAACAAATTTGTGTTGGCATCCTTAGTGGGGGAAGTTAACTAAAGTAAGTTTCCCGTAAATTGGTAAATAAATTATTATTTACAGTTCCTTGATATCTGCAAGCATAAATACGAAAACAGTAAATAAATTTTGTGGATTTATTTTTTAATATTTAGGTTTAAAACCTACTAACTTTACATATACGTAAATAAAGTAGTAAGACTGGTGACATAGTGTTCGAACTGGCAAAACCTTTGAACTCCGTATAGTCTTTTCTAATATGTTATGAAAATTAAGAACAAAAATTTCGAGCAACGGTACGCTATCAAGTTTTGTTTTAGAGTTGGGCATAATGCGACAGAAAGTTTTGCAAAACTTTAACAGGCCTATGGGACAATGTTTTGTCAACAGCCCTGGTTTTCAGGTGATTTGATTTATTCTCAGAAGGCCGAGGCTTGATTGAAGATGAACCTCGCAGCGGAAGAACTTCATCTGCAAACGGTAAAATAGCATTTTTCCCGAAAAGCTTTTGAAAAATTTCGACAAAGGTTTATGTGAGACATAAACCAGAAAGAATCGGAGTCCCGGACAAATGAAACAGTTTTTCGATCTATAGGTTTAACTTATATCTTTGACTGCATTTATTGGTTTGCTAGCGATTTTAAAATATACTTGTTTTTAATTGTTATTTAGGCTTTCGGTTTAGGTTTTCGACGTAATACTCATATATCTTTACATAAAGATATGGAGGCTCAAAGGTAAGTTCAGAATAAAATATTGAAGTTAGATTAGGGTTCCTTTTTTTGCATTCGTTTCTATAACCTTCATTTTATTATTTCATTCATGTAGGGAAAACAAATTAACGTGCCAAATTTCTAGGAAGAGATATTCCTGCATGTCCGCAAATAATCTACATGTAGCAACACATCCGAGGTTAGTAACAATAAGAAAGCCCTACATGATCGTCTATTTTGTAGGATTAGTATAATAATATTCAAGAAAGCGCGAATAGACAAGAACAAAATTCGACCCTCAATTTGGAAAGTAATCGTATATGAAAAGTCTTATACGTATGAAAGTTTTACAGGATAATCTCATTTGTAGATGGCCGAAGAGCACAGAAAATTGTGTGACTAAAAGCTTTCCACGCAAAAAATGAGATAGTTAGCAGCTGAATTTATTTATATTTGCAAATATTATTAAATTAAGAGTCTAATGTGGTGATTTGTAAAACATGTAAATCGTCATCGCTTTAAAAATACTGAAAACCTTAATCAAAACAATAATGTAGTATAGGTGGATTTTAAAAAAATATTATTAATAGAATTTAGGGTGATGGTTTGAAGAATCGGTGTGGTTTTAAAAGGATTGCAAACTTGAATAAAAAATTATCAAACTATTATAGAAACAAATTTGTATATAATTTTGGGTAGTGATTGTTTTTATTCTAAATTAATGATTAACGTAGTTAACATATTATAATCTATTGTAATATATTATCCATATTATCCTCGTTGGTGAAAGTTTGTATATTTAACAGATTATTCAAAAATATTTTCTCAAACCTCACGCAGTTAGTAATCATAATATGTTGTCTTTTACAGACTATTGTTATCATTGCTGTAGCATTAGTGATTTTACAATCACCTATAATACATGTACAGCTCTGCAGGCCTTTAAGGCCTTTGGCATAATCAGCTATAATATCAACAAAAATGTATTAATATTCATTTAAAAAATAATAATAACTAATTACTATTATTAATTTACAAGTTTACATCAAGTTTTTATAATAGATATATAATTTAATATTATAAATCTATGACCATAAAAATATCCATAACAAAATATCCACCAACAATAATTTTGACAGTATATACACAGATAAAAACCGTTGACAATATTGACGTGAAAACACTTTACCATAATGACGTCACAAACATGGCAGCCAATCGCGGCGTGTTCATAGACACGTGAATTTTTTTAATTTTAACTCATTCATAATTAATTGTATTTTTTTTAAGTTTTTCGCATCGATTATCAATATTATTTATGATAAAGTAAAAAATCGATATTTATTTTTTATTCAAAAACCCAATTCTCCTTACTTTATTTACACTCATCGTATATTCAAAAATGTATGAAATTAAATTGGGAGCTCTCATAAAGTATTTCTACAAAATGCATTTATCGCCACATAAAAATTTATAATGATATGAGTGATATATTGGACGATTCAGTCTTTTTATATGAAAGAATTAAAAGTGGTATCGGGTTTTAAAATTCGGAAGAAAGTCTTGTGAACCTACACACGAGAAGAGTTTTGGAAAATATTTGGTTCACGAGTATGATCAAATTATTATAGCAGCATTTCTAAGAGAAACAGGTAATTTTGAAACGAGTGTTAAAGAAAATCCACTACGAATTGGGAGGTTAGAAGTCTCAGCTCGTTGGATACCTAGAATGTATACGGCTGATCGAAAATACGGAATATCAACATAGCGACGCTCTGCTCAAGTGGGAATAAAACGATGATTCCTACAGCGTATATTTAAAGTTAAGTGCCGTAGAAGCAAATTTGGCCGTAGTTAACACAGATCCAGAAAAATGTATGGAAAACTTTGTACAGTCCATAAAACCTGGGAAACTGAAACTATCCAACAAATGATAGAATGGTAACATTAGGGTTCCCAACCTCCATAAGATAATGGATAAGTTGTTCTATAGTTGATTACATATCACCTGAGATCACCATCAGAAGATTTTATTATATACATTTTGTTCCACCAGAATAATCCCCAGTTCTCAAATTTTCTGTCTCAATGGGAACTGATTCTAAATTATTTGAATATTCTATCAATTGAATCTCTATGTGGGAGAAAAGAAAGAAACTTGTTTAACCATCGTAAATATGTTCTTCAATATTATTTTTATTTTTAAATTATTATTATTAATATTTTTATTTTTAAATTATTATTATTATTATTTTTTTTTTTAATTATTATTATTATTATTATTATTATTTATTTTTATTTATTTTTAAATTTTCTGAAGAGTGGATTTGTTGAAGCTATAAGTTTACTTTTTAGAGATTCAGAGATAAAAATTTTTTTATAAATGTGGAATTAAACAAAAATATTTATTAAATGTTAAGCAAATTTCAGTTTATTTCTTAGTCTGATTTTTACAGAAATATCTGAATAAGAGTTTGCTCATTAGGAGGTGATACCTCAGTTATTTTATAGTTTCGGCACAATGAGGCTAGTAAATGACGCCCGTGCATATACAGGACGGCGCAAAAGAAGACTCCCCAATTTAAGTTTAATTATCTTACTTTTGGTTTAACTTTTTTTTGCTCTTAATTTCTAAATAAGCAAAAAACTCAAGAGTTTGGGAAATGGTGTGCTCTGCTCTTGCAGAACGAATACATATTGTTACAATTTATTTTTAAACTGGAAGAAGCATTATTCCAACTCAATATAAATTTTGACGAATTTTTGCCGTTAGAGATGTTCCTTTCAATCGCACAATATTCAACTTGGTAGCCAAATTTTTATAGACTGAGCCAGTGGGTGACGCTAGAACAGAAACCAGGCCATGAAGAGCAAGATCAGCAGACAACATCCAACATATAAGAGAATGCCTTCGGAAAGCTCCAAGAATATCAACATAGCGACGCTTTGCTCAAATGGGAATAAAACGATGGTTCCTTCAACGTATTTTTAAACAATTCGATATGCATCCGTACACAATTTCGCTAGTGCAAGAGCTTAACCCCCGTAATTTAATGATGTGATAAGAATTCAGTTGTACCTTTTCAAATATTGCAGATGTACATGAAAATTTTGTTAAGAAATTGTGGAGTTCATATGCACCTAAGTAGATTTGTAACTAAACAAAATCCATGTTACTATGGCAATTTCTCCACAAAGAATTATTGGGTCTTTCATTTTTGAAAACAAAGAATGACGAGCAGAAACCGTATATGCAGAGCGTTTTAGGGCAAATATGAAAGCGCTGAGGTCTGTTGGTTTCAGCAGGATGGTGCTACAAGGGCAACAATAACGCTTTTGAAGAAACATTTTTACAATTAATTAATTTTAAAAAATAGTGATCTGAAATAGATACCAAGTTGTGCACACATCAGCGCCCCTAACGTTTTTTTTTGGAGTTACCTTAACAGAGGAGTTTACATTAAAAAGCCAAAGATATTGGAACATGAACATCAATTCGTGAACACGAAAATGTCCATTTAACAGACAATAGTTTCCAAAACTAATTTTTAATCCATTAAAAACTTCCGAAACCTTACTTTAACTGCCGGTCGCGTTGGTGCGGAGGGTAAGAGCAGCGGCCTGCCGCTGCTGTGCCGAAACCACATTGGAGCGGTAGTTGGTTCGATTCCAGCGCTTGAATGATTGTTTTTTTTTTCTTTCTTCTGTCTGTTTACTTCCTAAATGTTTGTGAATGTTTCTAGGCAAGAGTGTAAAATTCGACAACGAATTACCACTCAGTCACGCCAGTTAAAGGGTGGGTAAGGTCAGATGCCTTCTGAGAAGTGTTCTACGTTGGTCACTCGCCTGTCGGTAGGCTTCCTGATAGACTTATAGGTAGGCACATAACCAAGGGTTTGATAGCTTGAGGGGGCTGCTGACCTGGGTTGTCGATGGCTGATAATCGTGGTTCGGAACCCACGTTGAGCTATACATCCAGTTGCTAAATAGCCTTGTAGTTGCTGATGCGTCTCTAACCGTAAATCCTTTCCTTTTCCTACTTTAACTTTCGAATCTGATAGTTTTCTGATCTGATTTAGTTTTTCACTTTAGTTTTCTTTTATATATAATATATATATATATATATATATATATATATATATATATATATATATATATATATATATATATATATATATAATAGATATATATTCGTGGCCAAAACACTATGTAATTAATTTCTAATTGAATTTAAGTCTTTAGCAATGTGAAACCTGTTTTTTTTTATTCTTCAATTGGAACCTTTGGTGTGAAACAATAAACTCGAAGAGATTTACCACTATACACATAATCACTTTTTTTAAACTTCTCGAAACGCGTTTCGCTAACCAGGTCAGCACCTTCAGGAGATGATTCGATCTATCAGATCCAATCATTATCATTGATCAGAATCAGAATCATTGATCAGACAAAATCATTTCCTGATTATGCTAAAATGGTTAGCGAAACGCGCGTCGAGAAATTTAGAAAAAATGATTTGATGTTTAATTTTAAATATTCTTGAGTTAAAGAATCAATTTAATTAGGCAAAGAATTTGCAAAAAACATCTTATTCAGAAACAATAAAAATAATATGTCCGAGGATTACCCTGGAAGACCAGCGCTATTACCAGATGACAGTAACATACCAATAAGCTCACAAATAAAAATTAATAGAAAAAATGCAGTTTGCATGTTATTAAATCAATGTCGATATTTTTAGTAGATTAACCAAATTAAGATGCATTTTTTAAGTATAATTATTATCATTACTACAGTGAGAATGCTGGGAAGGAAAACCATGAAACAGGGAGTCCTTAAGATTTTTTACAATGTTTTCATTTATATAAAATTAAACATCTAATTTCACATTTTCAATCGCATCACAATATATAACCATGGGGTTATCCCATAATTGTAAGTCAAGTTAACAACTATGGATACATCGATTTCCTGAAAGAATGTCTATAAAATATTAAATGAGAAGTTCATAATAAAATTCCTGAAACATTCTAACTAGGTGGAAATTGTTTCTAAACTTTTCAAACTTACCCTGTCTACGCCTTCGATAATCGTCGGCAATAACCCGTTAGTAACCGACACTGTCCGAACCGCGGTCCGTACATGATGGTTTAAAGGCGGCAACTGAAACTGAAATTTGCTGAAACTTCTTCGTATCGCACGAGGCGCGACTGAAACTACCGAAGTGCGCATTTCATGTGTGTAACTGTGAACTTCCCCTTTGCCACAGTATTGGAGACGAGACATTTTTTGTCTGGCGCTACCATCTTATTCCGAAACACGGTATACATTTAGTAGTTTTTCTTTGTTGGTCCTTTCGAAACCGAGTTTCATAAAGAAAATTTACGGGTTTGTTGCCTTGTCCATGATCAATTTGGATTTTTATCAGAGTGGGAATCTTTTCTTCCTTTTTTGTTGGTTTTTTTTTATTTTTCGTCATATATTTTAATTATTTCCTTTATCCATATATATATATATATATATATATATATATATATATATATATATATATATATATATATATATATATATATATTGTCAAAATCTGATTATCAGAATGCAGAAGATCCCGAATTCTGTGGACACTTTTTACGGGTGTAGTACACAACGGGTTTATCTTCAATCGAATCTCAGCCTTCTGAGAATGCTTTAAACCATCGGAAAATCTGAGCCATTAACAAAACACTTGTTCTCTAGTCCTGTTGAAGTTTTGTAAAAGTTTCCGTCACACTGTACCCTAACCTGAAATATAAATTAATATCGCACCATTGGTCGAAATTGTTGTCACTCCTTTTCAGAGCACATTAGAAAAGCTAAGTTCATGAATTGCTACGGATCACCAAGCTGCTTCCAGAAGTTGAAACTCATTCTGAAGACGCATCAGATGTTGACATATCTCCCCGCCGAAGCGAGGAAATAAAAGTGTTGGTAGATCTAACGCTACGCACCAGTTTCATTATTTTATTTACATGTATTTACGCGATGTACTATATTTCTTTTAAGATGAGCAATAGCATTGAAAAAATCGGAATAAAGAATATTTGTATAAAAATTTTGTTGCTAAACCTTATTTTTGTTTTCTGTTTTTACAATACGAATATTATAACCGCTTGCTTTTTGCTGAATGCGCTATATTAATTATTTTTCATAAAGCAAGATGGAAACATTATTAAAATGAAAGAAAAATCAAAATTTAAATCAGTTAATTAAAACGAGTAGCTTGAAAGGATAGACACAAATACTTTCGAAACTTCAACTAACCTATATTAGAAGAAATATTTGGAAAAAGTATGTAAATGTTACACTGTGTTATTTAAAAAAATTCCTATTAATAAAATTGAAATAATCTACAAGAAGTTTGGCGAACCGAATGGATTCCGGAAGACTGGAAATATGCTCTAATCCATCCACTACATAAGAAAGGAGATAGAACGGATGTAAACAACTACAGAGGGATATCTCTTCTCCCAGTTTGTTATAAGATTCTATCTCAATGTCTACTAGACAGACCACAGGGACAGTTAGAACCTAACACTGGTGAATATCAAGCAGGTTTTCGACCGGGCAGATCCTGCCCTGAGCAGATCCTGAATCTAAAGTTGATTCTAAGACATCAAAAAGTGTACAATAAAAATCTCGTCTGTACATTTGTGGATTTCAAAAAAGCATATGATTCTATTGACCGCGAATCTTTATTCCGAATCTTGAAAGAACAAGGACTAGATCTGAAAACGCTGGCAATTATTAAAGCAACATTAACTAACACAAGGTCAATAGTTAAATTCATGGATGACATCTCAGAGCCCTTCGAAATTAAAACTGGAGTGAGGCAAGGGGATGGACTCTCGCCACTCTTATTTAACTGTGTTCTAGAAAAAGTAATACAGGAGTGGCGTGAAAAAAAGTCGGCACTGAATATTGACCAGCCCATTAAACTGGGGAGAACCAACATCAAAATTGATTGTCTGGCATTTGTTGATGATCTAGCAATTTTAGCGCAAGATGTATTAACGGCACAGAAACAGATTGAAATCCTAAAAGAAACAGCAGAAAAGGTAGGACTCCAAATTTCCTTTGAAAAGACACAATACATGACCTGCACCAGACTAAGAACACCATTTCTAAAAACAAAATATGGTAACATCAGACGAGTCTCTCAATTCAAATATTTGGGTGAAATAATCATGGAAAATGGGTTGGAAAAAGCGGCCAATAAGGGTAGATGTCAAAAAATGGAAACGGCATTGAGACTTACACAAAATATTTACAACAAAAAATGCCTATCTAAAAACACAAAACTGACACATTACAACACAGTTATTAAGCCAGAATGTCTATATGCTGCAGAAACACTCATTTTGAATAGAAAGAGGGACATCGAGGACATTGAAAAGAAGGAAAGAAAAATCATAAGAAAAATCCTAGGCCCCAAACAAATAAATAGAACAACATACCGACTTCGAGAAAACCAAGAAATCAAACAATACACAGATATACATAGCGATATGAGAAAAAGAAGACTTAAGTTTTACGGACACATCAAACGGATGAATCCGAGTAGGCTAACTAGACAAATAGTCGAATTTTATGAAAATAGGAGTTGAGCTAAAGTAGAAATAATTAAATGGATTGCTGCAATTAAAGAGGACCTAAGATCAGCAAATATTACACAAAGTGAAATTCAGGATAGAGGCTGTTTCAGATACAAGGTTAACGTTTGGAAGGTTGGCCAGAGAGAAAAATGTAGGAAGACTGGAACAACTTGGTCTGACGAAAGGAAAAAAGCTCATAGCGAAAGAATGAAATTAGTATGGGCGCAAAGGAAGGCTAACAACAACAAACGCTTCTAATTGTACTTCGCGTGGTCCATCAGGGCCCATACGTGAATAATAATAATAAAATTAAATAATAAAAATAAAACAAAAACATTTGAGAATAATCTAAAATAGTGTATACAGTTTTAGAATTAGAATTAGAGGGTCATCAGCAACTGGGTTATTTAGTGATAGGACCTTGGAGGTTAACCCAAGGAAGGTTACAGTGCATAATTCATAAACATCTGGTGTAGTAGACTTCGTAACTCTGTGCACGAAAATATTCAAAAATATTTTGATATTATCTAACAATAACACATTTTTGATAAAATAATATCTTAAATGTATTAGTTTCGATTGATTGCGCGGTTGGCGCTTGGTGAAACATATTCAATAAATATATTCAAGATATTCTCTGAAGTCTTTCAGTCTCGTGATCATTTTCAGAGAGTTATGTATGAACTAAACTAAAGTTTCGAAGTTCTGTCGAATGTAGGCCGTTTTTTTTTCTTAGACTGTCTCCTTAAATTTATGACACTTTCAATAATTGTGGTATTTCCGAAGTTTTGGGTGTTTATTACCATCGTATATGGCTTTTTTATTATTATTATTATTATTTCAGAAAGTTCGAACTAATTTAACAGCCTGCATTTATAGCAGCTATGTATTCATTTCGAATCAGAGCCGGCTCGTGGGTTTTTAAAGTTAGAAGGTGTAGAAGAAAATAGTGCTGCTGAAGTTTTTTTTTGCTTTCCGCTTCCTCCTTTTTACTTGTGCTATTGAAACCCTATACAGGAGGTGAAAGGAAAACATTCTGTATTGTTACTACTTACAGGAACATTGGAGGATGGGTTGTTGCTTGTTGCGCATATAAAGGAATGAATAAATAGGTACTTACCGTTTCCCGAAGAGTAAACCATTCAAAAAGTTTATTGTAACTGCAAATCAACAGAGAAAATTCGAAGAAGTTCGAAAAAAAACTTTTTAAATCAGAAACCTTCATGTTTTCCATTAAAGTTGATTATTTTTATTTAAAAAGTACTACTCAATGTGTACACACGCAGCAAATCCCAAATCAAAACAAGTATTTGCAAACGAAATAACCGACGCGAGACACATCAAACGCTCCGTATCCGTCAAATCAGCGTTTAAAACTAATTACCGATACGCTCGGTCCCAGGGAATCTACGTCCAAATAGCTAGTTTTACAAAACACTTAATCCCCGAATTCTTGTAACCAACAAATCATGTAACGAGAAAAGATGACATAGCATACGGTCGCTGGAGGTAGAAGTCCGACCAACGATGTAAAAATTATGGCGAAAGGATGAATTTTTTACCCGCATTATTTGGTGTGATGGGTCGATAAACGTTTTTCTACATTTGGAGATTTTAATTTTTAATATCTTAAAATGAGTTAAAGGAAATAAACTGAACGGAAATAAAATATGGTGTTTTGGTCTGAAAAATTGTTTACTGTGATAAATACTGGAGGGGCGGCGCCCCAACGCCCTCCATCACGAGCTGCCACTGTTTGGCGTTATTGATGTTAAAAACCCAGTTCTGGTCTATACCATGTTCAGCAACCCTCTCCAATCCAGTTCACCGAAATAAGAACACCGAATAAATTAGAATTCGAAATATTTAGAAAAGCCACGTATACCAATATCAAATACCAAGTTCAAAACAGTCATGGAATGTAAAAGTGTCCACCTATCATAGTATGACCCACAGAGTTCTAACGATTCCACTTAAAGAACTTATTATAATCAAAAATAATTAATATAATCATCATTATAGATAAAATAGAAAATTGAGATAAACATCAAACATTTTTATGCCGCAACACCCAAAAAAGATTCTAAAAATTGGCATGCTATTAAACTACATTCATAAATTAAATTTTAGAATCAGAAATCATTAAAAAAAAGAAAATATTAATATCATAAAGAACATAAATACTCAATTTTACATAATCAAAGAAAGACGGGTTTTGCTGAACATTGTATAGACCAGAACGTTTTTTTTAACACCAATAATGCCAACTTAATACAAAGTTGCAACAAAAGCAGGTTATCAAATTACTTGAAAATTTCCGAAATACAAAAAGTCATATACGATGGTAAAAACCTAACAAACACCCAGCTACACACGGAAATACCCCAATTATTGAAAGTGTCAATTTAAGAAAAAAACAGACCTCCATTAGACCGGATTTCGAAGCTTTAGTTTAGTTTATATATTACTCTCTTTGAGAATGGTCGCGAGGCCGAAACATGTCAGAGAATATCTTGAATATATTATAAAACAAATATATAAGCGACCGTAGTCAGTTTATGGGCATATGCCCAATGCTGCTGATGTGTCAGTGTTTTGACAATAAATAAAAACCGTTAAGTGTGTTTTTTTTTCGATCTTGATACAGTTTGTGGTAAGTAAATCATAAATATTATATTTTCTATGATATTTTTATTGAAAACTTTGATTTTTAATATTTTTACATTTATTTATCGGTTTCTTTCGTTTTCAATTTAGCTCAAAATGAACACGCGTTCTCGTACTCGCTGTGCGTCTGAAGTAGAAGCGTTATATGAGGCAGCTGATATTTTCGACGACAAAGAGAGTGAAAACGAAACCGAATCGGTTTTGGAAGAGCATCATACCTGTGAACTTTACCTAACTAAATAAATATATTTTTTAAAATAAAGCTAAATTATGTAGTAAGTATCTGAAAGTACATTAAGTCCCCTTTTAAATGCCGTTGGAAGAAAGTTTTTATCTATTAATTTGTCCTAGATATGATAGTTTGAATAGAACATCTCATTTTAACATTTTTTTTATTATTTTTGCTGTTTTTTTGATGATATTAGGAATACTATTATTTTTTGGAACATTTTATAGATATAGTCTTTTCTATACTGATTGAGGTTTAAATTAATAAAAAACATTATTAAATTGGATAATTTAATCAAAAGATATTAATAATCAAAGACATACGGGTATGGTATACCCATGTGCTTCTTCGTCGGAAAGCACAGAAGTGCTTCTCTTGAGGGTTAATTTATTCGAGATTTATTCAGTTAACATTGCATTACTGACACAATTTTTACTTCACACCAAACAAATGGCATTTGTGACATTATATGCATTCGTAGAATTTTTTTGTTCTTAGACCCTTTCAGATAAATGTCGAATCCCAGATCGAACAAAATTTTATGATTTTGATGTGAAAAAGTCATTGAGACCTCAAGAGATGAAGGATTAATCGGCTATCAACCAAGTGAAAAAAATTAAAATTGAAAATATTGAAAATGCCGGAAGAGAAAAACATCCGAAGGGGCCAAGTCTGGAGAATACGTCGGGTGCGACAAATCTCCCAGCCCAACTAGGTGACCATTTCCAGAACCTTTTTTGCTATATATTGGCGTGAAAAATGTTGTCTTGAAGTCAACTGACTTCCCTTCTTTCTTGGCTAGTATAAGGCATTTTTTCCCCCAAAGCGTCACGAATCGGTTGGTGCAGTGATGTTTTGATCAAAATAGAGTAACTCACTATGCCATTTGGCGCCATGGTGAAATAACCATTTGTTGCGTAGAAATTTTACAGATAGGGTTTTAGAGCAACATTAAACAACAACAAATCCATTATTTCATGTAAAAATCATCTCCATCGATGAAGCTCATTCTTGGGTAAATGGCTTCGTAAATAAGCAAAATTGTCAAAATGTTGTTTTATTTTCAATGCATGCTTCAATATCGGCTTTGGATCCCCGCGCATCGTTGTTTGCTCTAAGTGTCAAGAATGTAGGAAAAAATCAAGAATGACAAAGATGCATCTACTAAAACAACGCTAACAACGGAGTATCGTATGCTCAGAGTTAAAGCTTTTTCTATAAACTAGAAGAAAAACGGGACGGTCTTCTTTTGATTATCTTTTGAATTTCTTTTGATTATCAAAAAAATGTGGCCCTATCACAATACTCGATCAAAGCACCTATTACAGCAGACAAATATATATTTACGACTTTACTACCGTGATTGGATACTCACATGATCCACTCTTAAAAGATAAAGTTAAAATTTTAACATGGACGGAAGATGAACATGCAAAGGGTGCCGATAAAATCACGTGTTATGCGTTTTTTACATTAAATAACAGCAACTTAGAGGGACTAGATACTGTACGGTTGGTCGTAGATGGATGCGGCGGCCAAAATAAAAACACTATTTTGTTGTCTATGAGCTTGAAATGGTTAAGCAGTCAAATCAGCACTATTAAAACAATTGAGTTAGTATATACTGCGGTTGGACACTCTTACATTACCCCTAATTGAGTATTTTCTACAATTGAAAAAGAAAGAAGAAATTGTAACCCCAGAAGAATACATAAGCATTTTTAAAGAACATGATATAATTTTAAAACTTGGTAAATATGTCCCCGATAATGACTAGACAGGTGCTATACGGGCTATTTAAACCTAGACCTTTATGGGTATTAATCGCGCTCAAAAGTTGTTTATACAAGCCATGTGGTTTTTCACATTTTGTCTGACCGAGCACGAGAGTCGAACCCGCTACCATGCTGGCCGCGGCTCATCGCCTTAGCCACTTCGCCAACGCGGCCGATGCAACCTAATATACATAACTTTTAACTTAAGGAAACCATAGCTTTATCTAGTAGCCATAATGTAGCGGTGGTTGACGTCACTAAAACATTGTCATGTAAGTGAGATGGCGTTGGTTTCCTAGAAAGGGTTGCTTGTAAGCCTAACGTTAAAAAGCGGTGCCGCCATGTGCATGACACCTGTCATAATGGTGATAAACAGAGGTGGAACGTTTTTTCACGTGTGGCGGTGACATTTTAAAACAAAAAAATGGGTGCATACGTGATGACAAAATGTTGATTGATTTTATAAGAAATAATGAAGCTTTATATAATGTTTAGAGCAATTATTATATAGAAGCCCAGTTAAAACAAAATCTGTGGAATAATATCGGGACTATACTTGAACAATCAAAAAATTCAACAAATTTTAAAATTAAGTCATCTCTTATATGGTGCAGTACATTATCAAACAATATTAGTGTTAATCTACGGTTTCCTAAGAGAGCGGTGCCGTTATCTAGCGGTCATAATGTAACAGTGGATGACGTCACTGAAGCGTTGTCTATATAAACCATATGGCGTTGGTTTCCTAGACAGCGTTTGTTGTGAGCGTAACGTCAACGATCTAATTTACACATTGATTAACTTGTTCAAGGGGATATGGGTGAAGAAAGCAAACAAGTGTTTTTTCTGAGTAAACGTGTCATTAAGGTGTAGATGAACTTGTCACTAGAAAAACGCCAGACAGTTACCAAATGGTTAATACTAGAATTTGTCTAGCCTGAATTAGTCAATTAGTTATGAAACCGATTTTTTTATGCCTTATATAGGCCATTTAGGCTTTATGGATTTTTATCGAGCCAAAAAGTTGTTTATACAAGCGCTGCGGTTTTTTTCACATTTTTCCGATCACTGCTACCACGCTGACAACGACTCCTCGCCATAGCCACTGCGCTAACGCGGCCGATGTAACCTAATATACATAATGTTTAACTTGTTGCGGGGGATAGGGGTAAATAGACTAAGAGATGTTTTTCTGTGTAAAAGCATCATTCAGAGTTGTGTACCCAAACTTATGAATTCAAAAACGCCAGTCAGTCACCAAACGGTTCGTAGTAGTATTTGTCTACTCTGAGTTAGTCAAATGAAAAAAGACGCCCCGCAAAAAAAAACAATAACTTAGTCTCTACTAAAGTTAACGTCCAATATCAATTAAACTAAATATTTCTCAAACCATTACTATTTTATTTTGTAGGCATATAGCATGTCTTTAGTTCCATTCAATATTCTGAAGTTATCGTATCAAGGTACTTCACATTTTCAAAACTGTATTAAACCGAAATCTTCATAATTATTTCTTTTTTGTCTTGGTATCTACGCATTTTTCAATTTTTGGAAGAACGTAGTTTAAGTCCTTTTAACTAATCTAATCTTTATATGATATTAAACCAACGGTCTTCAGCTTTGGGTTCAATTTCTTTGAAGAAATTCCGAAACCTTCTAATTTAATTTTTTTGTTATATTTGTGTGTGACCTTCCTCAATAAAAGCTACAACTTTCTTGAAATTTAGCTTTGATTAATACCATTAATACTAAGTATTATTAACCAAAATTCAACTATATTTCCTTGGCTCATGTTACCATTACTCTTTTTGTAAGTGTTTTACAAGTAAACTGAAAAATTAAAAGTATGCAATACCCTGTATACATAAAGGGTGATTTCTTGGTGTGTCCTAACAGTCTCAATAGTCTGGCAAATCATTATGAAACGTTTAACATCAGAGCAAAGCTTGCAAATTGTCAAAATCTATTATCAAAATTAGTGTTCTCTGCGCTAAACTTATAGAGCACTTCCTGAATTTGAACTTCGTGACATATTCGCCGAATTATCGACAAATTCCGAACTTACTTTACGCTGCTCGATATTGAAACAAAAACGAGACAAAAATGTGTGCGTTCCGAAGAAAATATCGCATCTGTTGTGATGCATTCCGAAGAAAATATCACCAGTGATCATTAATGTCATTGAATGTTATTTCACATAAAATAGATTGGTTTAAAAGCATCAAATTTGGTTTGTTGTTTTCTTTGAATGTGTATATTGAAGTTTAGACGCACTGAAAAAACATTCTATTTTTGCATCAGACGGAAAATAGTCTCAGTGTATAGCATATCTCGAATACAGAAACAAATACACTTTTTCTTCTTTACCTTCTGTATGCCATTGCACAAATGCCGCAAAGTAAAAAGTTTATAAAAATATTGTTTTATCATGTGAGGTATTTTTGGTATGTTGCTACGCTTAGCACTGTTCTTGAGATCCGTGTTGAAGGTATTAAAATACCACGATATATGATATATACGAATGTGATATGTGGTTGAAGTTTTCGTAAAATAGTGAAAGTATTCGAAGATGTACGAACCTCATTGTAGGCTTTGGAGCTGGAGTGAAATTCCGTTTGTTTTATTAATGAGCTATTTTGTTTAAGTTGTAATGATTGTCGTAGAATGATTAGATGTTTCCTTTATGAAAGGCGAATTTTATCTTTTGAATTAGAATGACATATAGCTATAATTATAAGAATTGTGGTATGGGGCGCATACAACCCGTTGAACAGTGCCATGTTTAAAATAATTTACGCTAGAGTGTCTCTAGCGTAGACTCTTAACAACTCTTTTTGTTAAAAAAAAATAAATATACTTGTACTATATTGGCATATGCTATGACAGTTTCTCATAATCTTGAATTTCGCAACAAACGAAGTAAATTAAACTATGATAATATAAGGTTAGAGCATATGATGGGTGTGGTAACTTATACCAACCAAGCTCCAGTAGTTTCTGGTGAATGACCAAAAAGGAAGGCATTATCGCGATGGAAGGTAATATTTCTAAGGTTCGTCACTTTCTGACGTTTCTGTTGCAAAACGTAAGAAATTTTCATCAGTCGTGAATAGTTTATGAGGGTTATTTGAAGAGTTCTTGGCCTGATATAGAGATGGCCCAAATATTTCCAAATCATCATGATATTTATCAAGTATCATTCGCTGGATTAGTGTTACTTATTTGTAGTAAAAGTAGAACTGAAAAGTGAATGATGAGCTGTTATAAACTTTTTTGCTTATGAGGTTTAACCTCGACGGAAACAATTAGATTCCATTAAACTATTCTTCTATTTCCTTTTTGATGGTAGGGCTGCTTTCGAAGGGTTTTAGGGTTTAGTGGGCTGCTGAATTGAGGGTGGCCGTCCATCCATTGACGATGGTGATCGCTCGGGGCATCCAAAAATCGGTACGACGGACAGAACGTGACAAAAATCGACAATATCGTACTAAATGAAAACTTGCTGACATTGCAAATACAGCTGAACCCGTGAACAAACATTACCCGTGCATCATGAATTTATACCTATATCATAGACATTGTCTGAATAAATTCTTTTTATTTTACAGAATGAGACAGAAGGAGATGAAAAATAAATAAGCATGTCTTCGAGTATGAAATAGTGTTACCGCATGGTAGAAAGAGAAAGTAAGAAATAATTAAAAGGTGTTTGTTAATACCTCCGGTTAAAAGTTCGTCTAGTTCAGCGGCCATGTTTTGGTTGTTTGTAGTAGTAGTTTTGTTATTGTGTTTTTTAGTGACATTTTGTGCTGTAAAGTTTACTTTTATTGTAAAATAGGCCCTTACAAGAGCTACTGTTATTGATTATTTTGTTACCAGTAAGTATTTATAAAAATGCATATAGTTTTATTTCCTTCAATAATTCTAACCTAATTAGACATTTTATCACAAACCTTTTTTAAAAATGGAATATTTATTGGCTAATTCTAAAAACATACTGAAAGATAAACGAAATTTCGATGAAAACTATTTCAAAATAATAACGCAAATATAGAAAATATAGCAAATATAGCAATTACGCGAACTCTAAAGGTTTAAGATATTTAATTAAACATTTTGTGTGATTTCAGATTTCAGGAGAAACATTGAAATCGCAAGCCAAACAATTTGTACTCAATGTTTATGAGTATATATTATTACATGTTTATGAAATGGAAAAAAAGAATGGGGGACCTTTAGATCTTCTTTTAACCATTCAAGAGGTAAAGAATACTTAATTTGATTTCGTGTTACTTACTTTGCATTATCATATCGTAATATATTTTTTAGAGAGTTGCAACAGTATTAAAAATATCAAGGAAAACGGTGTACTATATTAAGAAAAAAAAAACATAATCCCGTTATTTCTTCTCCTGGAACAATCAGACCTCGTGTAAAGACCAAAACAACAGACTTACCCGAAGGAAGTAAAATGGAAGTTTGAAATAAATGTGTAATGCAACTGCTTAAACACCAGTATATTCCCACAGCTTGGTAACTTTTTCATCATATGGGTCTCAACAATAATGTTTATTGAGTAGATAAAATAATGATTTTGACCAATAACAAAATAATGTCATTCATTGTTTTGACCAATAACTAAACAATTTAATTCATTGCCTACCCCCTAAAATTTCGTGAAAAATTTTTCGTTTGTTGAAATTTTACGTTAAAATATCGATTTATAACAGGACGTTTTATAATTTCATGTTATAAATATGTACAAATAAACGTATCGTGAATTAAAATCAACTGTATATCGATAGACCATGTCCACTATATTTTACAGGATACTTTGGATATAAAAAAGTTTTCCGGTCGATGAGTGTCGCGTTTGTTATCAGTTGACCATGAAAATCTCTCAAGAGTATTTAAACTTATTTAAACACAATTCTGCTCAGTTTTTTTAACGTTTCATAACGTTAGATAAAACATGGATCCATTTTTATATGCCAGAGACATAGGAGTAGATCAAACATTAAAGCCGAGTAGGTGATAGTTCGCAGAAAAGTGAAGACAGTCCCAACTTCAGGAAAAAGTATAGCTACGTTTTTTTGGAATTTCCTTGGTACAGTGCGCATATATACCTGGCAAAAGACAATATCATCATTGGAGTGTATTACGCTTTATTATTATTCATAGGTATACTTCTACTATATAACGTAAGGTTCGAGTACTCCCACATGTGCTCTATGCACTTAATGAGGCTGCCAGAGATTAATTTCCACAAACCTGAAAAAACAAAATAAACGAAAATGCACTTTAAATAACGAGGTCAATGATGAGTACTGAAGGTACTGTTGAATTGCAAGGTGACTACATTGAAAAATGGAACAAATCTAAAATATCTTTGTTATTTATATTTTCTTTAAAATACCCGTGTTTGTTCAAGCCTCGAACTTTTCGAATCATGCTCGAATATTGAATTATATTGTTTTGTTTCTTTGTAAAATCTCAGACCTTCTCTTGCTTTGGATATAAAACTATATAATAAATATATATAATAAACTTTGGATATAAAACTTATATTCAAAGTTCTCAAGTGATAACATAACAGTCTTTCGACGTATGTCAGTTTTCGATGACGTTTTTTACTATAAACAATTAATTTTTTTACCACCAGTGATCAATCGTTTTCAAACTTAACCATATTGATTACGTTCAAAGATAATGCCTTTTGTTAAGTAAATTATTTATATAAGAAAGCTTGGTTTGTTTGGATGTAAACTTTGTTTGCACCCCTGTAGAGTTGTTTGCACCTCTTTGTAACATATTTCTAACATATTTCAGTTACGGTCGTAGCTGTTTGAAGAAACAATACCTTTTTTACTGAATTAATGTATGTATTTTATTGGGTATATTTTGATATTTATATATTATTATATCTATTATGAGAAAAAAAATAAGGTCAAACTTTTTATAAGAGGCATAGAAATGTATGGCTTTAAATGTTACCTCTTTATTTGACTGACCCTGCATACAGTATTATTTATTGTTTCTCTGTTTAGGCTACTCAGTACACTTCTTTTTAAAAACCTAGTTTGCGAGAGGCATCTACCGATGATCAAAGTTAGTAGTCTAACATTGGTTCTGACCTCTGGTAGGGACTAGCTTATATGTAAATAATATTTTTAATTATATATATATTATATATTATTCTAATTGTTATTATTTACTTATTTTATTAACTATTCATTAATTTTATTTCATATCAAATTTAATAATTGAATATAAATTAAATACCCCCTCCCTGAAAAAATTCATTATTTACAGTTTCCTATTTTTAGGGCATTCCTAACCTTTCTGTCAAATTTATGAATTTTAGTGCAATTTGTCTTTGTTTTTCTTTTTGGCCCTTGATAGATAAATTATAAGAAACTTATTTTAAAATTACCAGTATTACAAAGGCAATCAGAATTTTCTTTAAAACAACATATAATAGGAGCATTCAATGTGTACTGTTGAATTGTGCAAATAACCTTTCAATTTATACTGTAAATACAATAATTCTGAACATAAATTTTGTTTCACTGAATAGATAAATATGCCAGCTGCAGTTGATGATAATACGACAAACACTGCGGGAAACTCTACTAATGATAACGGCAATGACGAAAATACAGAAAGACCAGATCGAGACCAACAAATGTGGAAAGTTCTTAAAGCACATATATTAAGAGACAGAGCAAGGAAAAAACAAGAACGTGAGGCTGAAGTTGAAGAAGAAAGGTTCGTATTACGATTGTTTTTTAATTATAAGTCATAGTCAGTTTTAAATGTTTACTTCAGACTGCGTAAAGAAAGAGAGGCTAGGGAACAACAAGATGTTATGACCCTTGGTGAAACACGAGAACAGATCTCACAGTTGGAAGCAAAATTGCAATTATTTAAAGAAGAGAAACATCAGCTATTTTTACAATTAAAGAAAGTTTTAAATGAAGATGATAATAGGAGAAGACAACTTTTCAAAGAGGCCACGTGAGTTTTATTTCAGTGCTGAAAAATTCACAAATATGAAAAAATCTCTTATTTATGTTTTAGTGATCAGTTAGTGCCAATACAATCACTTGCATCAGGAATTGTACCACATCAGCAGCAAGCACTATACATTCAACAATCTCAACCACCAGGGAGGATTCAGACTATTTCTCAACAACCACCTCCTCCTCAATCGACTGCATCTTATAAGACAATTAAAAGACCAAGAAGTCCAAGTCCACCATCACAAGTGCCTGTATCATTATATCACCAAGGTTACACAACATATAAAAATCCTTCAGTAGGAAGTACTTCTTATCAAGGATCTCCTCAAAGTAAGTTTTTGGTGTTACTAGATTTTGCTATTAGTCACTTATTGTAAAATTAGAATATATATGTTAGCATGTTATCTCGATATGTACCTTTGATATGTTACAATTGATATTTTAGGATATAATGAATTTTAAATTCAACTGTCAAAGTAGACTTTTTCTTTTGATCTAATTTGCAATTATTAACTATAAAAGTGGAGTTTTTAATATTTATTTCAAAATTTTGATGTCATTGAATATTTACCCTTGATTGTTTATTTAATGGTTTTACTATGTAGAGTTAGCAAGTTGTTACTATAGTTGATGTTGTGGAATGTTTGTGTTTATATTAAGAATGAGTAAGATTTGAAACGCATTTTTGTTTACAGAAGATGATGGTAGACGTAATGAGTTAGTCCGAGCAGTGTTATGGAACAGTGAGTTTATATATTTTTGTATTGCTTGTATGCTTCTCAGTCAATGCTTAGGTTTACTTCATTATTCACATATGCATAAAAATTGATGTTTATAACTGTTAACATACACCAAGATTAAAAAAATGTTTTTGTATAAGCTATGTTCAGAATGTAATGAGAAGACAAAATAGAGTATTGCTAGGACCTAATTAATATGGAAGGTGTTGTAGAGTGTTGAGTGTACCAGTTTGGTACAGCTTTGTCATTTAATTGTGCATGTATCATAAGACAGCTGAAACTTTAAAATTGTTAAGAACTATTTTGATGACATTGAAGATGGACAGAGCTTACAGTGTCTTTCCATAACCTCAAAGTAATGATGTGCAGTTAGTATTGTCTCCAAAAATTGAACTGGTACTTATAAAATATAACATTTTATCAGGTAATGTAAAGAAAACTTCAATTGGGTACATTGAAAATGAAATCAACATTAATTTTTTTGACAGAAAATTGTCTGTACTTAATACATTTGTACTAGAATTAAGGCACTATCCTCCCTCACCACGATTTCAAACCACTCATCATTGGCTAGGAGTGAAATTGTGACAAAAATCTGTTCCTATCAGTTCACATCTACCATACAGTCCTGGTTCTTGTCATTTCAAAACCAAACATTGCGAAACAGTGGAAACTGTCAAAAAAAAACAGCTTCTCAAACATCTTACAAAATGGACTTTCAAAAATCTAAAATGAAGTAAAATAATAAATAAACCTTAAAATTAAATAATATTCTGGATTGACTTATGCAAATTTCTAACTATATTGCCTTATTCAACTTTAATGTAGGACTGTCTTTTCAGTTTTCACTAGGACTCTCTTCTCTGTACATTGCAATATTCATCTTAGATATTACTTGCGCCACCTGTTTTACTATGTCTTTTGTTTTTGTTACACTTCTAACCCATCGTTCAAACCTCACTAATTAATGCTTATTGTGATTTGGTTGCCAAGGTGTCTGACATAGTTATCTCATTGCTTATTCCTGCTCCTGTAATTCCTGCAAATTAAATAAGTTGGTGTATTGAACCGCCATCTTTTCTCTAGGTGTCATAGGTAAGCCATTTCGATCTTAACTAATAAGGAGCGGAGGATCCCAAATCAGTATATAAATCCAGCTGATTATTCGCTGGATTCGCCTAATATAGTAAACGAATAATTTTTTATCAACTATTATTATTGTGTTATATTATTTAAACATATTTACGATTTTCTATATTGTTTACTGCATTACGACGTGGATAAATAAAGTAATGAGACTGGTGGCGTAGCATTGAATCTGGCAAGACTGTTCTCTTCCTCTTTGGATGGGAGGCAGGCCAATATTTGATGCGTATGTACTACGAGTTTGAACTCCCCAGATTGGTGCTCTGTAGCAATTCTTGTTGTTAATCTGATTTTTCAAGTGCGTTCTGAAAATGAGTGATAACAATTTCAAAAACGGGTGCGTTATCAATTCATCACCAGCAATGACACGTTCTAGAAAATGAAGGTCATTTTCAATCCCCAACTTTTCTCCGATTATTCTCACCGTCACCCGGTGATCAGAATATACAAGATCCCGGATTCTATTAACACTTTCATCACTTCTTGCAGCTGAAAGCTTTTCCTTGTGAGGTTCTTCTTCAATCCAGTCTCTACGCCACCAGCCATTTGCTTATTGCACCAGTCTTATTGCTTTATTTGCACACCTCGTATATGAACTATCCAATATATTTTTAAGTCGTCACTTTTGGTCTACTGTTTGTCAGCAAGTAATTTACTACTCAATTACGTAATAAATTATTACTCATGTAATAATTTGCGAATTAAAATTATTTTCAGAGGCACCGCAATATTCCAGCCAACCTAGTGCGTTTTATCCAGTCGCGCCACAGGATATATCAATATATTATCCTTCTTTGTCGAGAGAAGCTGCCAGACCAGTGTATGAGAGTCAACGTTCCGCTGCGTTTCAAATGGATCATAAAATTTCCGATCATTATTCGGCGGCGGCACTAAGGACCGCTACAAGCCAGCACGGTCACGTTATTCATCCAGGAACTGGATTAACAATCAATCCAGGACAGGCTACACCGAAAGGTAATTGTAACATATGCTGCTCATGGTTATCATTGTTAGCTCTGTTATTAAATTTAAAATAATACAGATAATTTGCATTACTCGACAAGGATCATTCGAAGTTTCTCGGCCTGACAAAGAAAACACAAGATATTTAAGATTCTTAAATTTTTCATTCGGAATTCAGTGCATTTAGACTAACTGCATCTCACCTTTTTAATACTCTCGCTATAATATGATTATCCAAGTCGGCAAAATAAGTGACTGTCTCAACATGAACTCCATCTTTAATTGTGAAGTTTGGAAAGAACTAATAATCGTTGGAAGCCAAATCCTATGAATATGGTGCATGTGGTAGCACTTCCAAGCGTACGTGTGGGCATGGTCACTATTGTAGTGAAAGAGTACTTTCTTTTTGCCAGATGTGGACATTTAGCCTAAATGGCACATTTCAACTGGTCCATTTGTGAAGCGAAATGTTCCTCCTTCGTACTTTGCCTTTTACCAGATAGTCGCATTTTTACCTACTCTCGCCCATTCGTTTCGCTGTTGCTTCGTTACTGGCGTCCAATGGTGGATTCATGTTTCATCTACTGCGAATGCGTCTTTAACAAACGCGGTGCCTATCAAGCAGAAAGCTTTTTGACACACCAAATATTGTCTTAAATGTAGTAGTTGGACATGGAGATATTTACGCCAGCAAGCTCGCGTACTTTCAGTCGGTAATTATTTAATACATTATGGATTTTGCGATGATTTTGCTGATCCAAGGGATCTACAAATAGCTTCAGCAAAAATTGAAATTCAAAACATGTATTGTAGTTGTAGTATGTTTTATATTAAAGCTGCATTTTATTAAGACTAAGATTATTTGACTGTAATTATAATCATAATAAGTTTATGTTAAATTTTGAATCTTACGTCTTTAATGGATGTATATTTTAGGAGGAAGTATAACTGCAGGATATCCGGTTAGAACCCAAACTCAGTACCAGCAGGCGGCGCCTGCTTCATTATATACGACTCAGTCTCGACAAATGTATCAAACATACCCTCCAAGGGAGTAATTATTTGTGGTAACACATAAAATGAGCATAAAATTGTTGTCAGTTTATATTGTATATGTAAAGAAATTATACAATAAAGATGTTTAATGAGATATGTTTAATGGCTTATTCAGTAATAAATATTTAAAAACGTTTTCATGTCCCTATATATTTGTTTCCCCCCCGCATGAAATGCTAATCTTAAATATTAAGGTTTTCATTTGAAACAAGTCATATAGACCTTTTCGCCAAGTAGAAATGAAATAATTTTTTATAAATTTCGCTTTCTGAACAATGGGTTTAAATATTTGATGAATTCCTTCCATGTATTTTGCACTCTCACTCCTTGTTATTACTATTTAATACATTCAATATTTCATAGTTCCTATGCTTTTCAGAGACCACCTTTCATCATATGTACCTACCAGCTTAATTCTCTCTCTTTTATTATTGTCTTAATTGTCTTTAGACCAAGATTTTCTCATATTTTAGAGTTTCTCAGTTTGTCCATTCTAATAATCCACTAGTATTCTCCTAAAGCCCGTACTTTATTCCTACTCCGCAGTTTATCCATCACTTTATATGGAGCTTTCCGGTCCGAGTATTAATTACAAACAAGTTACAAATAGTGTAATTTATACTTTTATTTTTGCCCCCCTTTTTTTTCTTTTTAAACTTCATAAACCCGAGAGAGGTGCAGGTGCACCTCAGACATCCATTTTTGAGAATAAATTCTAAAATAATTTTTTATCATTAATTTCCTCTTAGCTGTTTATCAAATACATATATTCTTAATGTAGCATAAAAAATATGTAATTATTTTCTATTTTTTTAACCAAGTTATAGTTAATTTTATTGCTTGGGGTACAGTTGAACCCCGCTTGGTAGTTAACGTCTGGTATATTATTGGCTTACTTTGAGGACCCACTGGGATGCAAATATTCCAATGCAAATATTGCAGTGCAAATTGGTACACAAATAGATGCATATAAAAATGAGTAATCTAGATTTTGAAATGTAAAAAAGCTGACCGATAAGAACTACTGGCAATCCTCGAAAGAGATGATTGTGATAGTGATTTTGATCATTTGGCATTAGACGACAGTGCTAGTGATATTGAAGAAGCGGATATAGTGCCTAAAACTGATAGGCAGAGTTGTGATAATGATCTGTTAGTGATAATCAAGTTGTTGCAGATTCCATGGACGTGTTAAGCCAATTTGCAAAATTAGATAGCGGTGACCCAAAGTATGTTTCTAAAGATGGTAGTGAGTGGATAAAAATTCCATTTATGATAAGAGGAAAGACCGCAAAACATAGTCAAAAAATTCCAGCAGATTTGACTACATATAGTTCCAAGTTTTTAAGCATAAACGAAGCCTGTGTTTTGTTTTTGTCACAGGATATGCATGTAATCTTATTAGAAACAAATAGGAAAGCTAACATTTATTGTTCATAACATTTAACATTGTAACAAACATTTATGTTTCATACTATTGTGCAAGAAGGAATAGAAGCATCTATTGGTTTGCTTATCATTTTTGGAGCACTGCACGTTGCTAAAGAACCAATATGTATGTCGACCAGTAGAATCAGCTACAATGTCAGGCAATAGATTCCAGCAGATTATGTACTTTCTATGATTTGACAACTTTGAAATGAGAAGAAAGGAAACGTATTGACAAATTAGTTCCAATCACGGGCGTTTTCGATAGTTTTGTTTTGTGCAAACTGTAAAAAGTTTTATAATCCATCTGAACATCTGTGCGTTGATGAACAATTGGCCCAAAACATTCCAAGGCAGGGCTCTTTTTAGAGTTTGCATGAAAAGTAGGCCGGACAAATATAACTTCAAAATGTGGACCTTGTTTGATTGCGGGTCCGCATACACAGCAAATATGCAAGTCTATTTAAGCAAGTTTTTATATAAAAAACAAGTAATTATTGATTGTGAAATTTATATTTTTAGGCAAAGAAGGGAATTTACCCCTAGAGAAGTTAATGACAGAACGTAGTTATGGATCTAGTAAATGATTTATTTGAGGGTTACGGAATTACCACTTATAACCTTTCTTAGCAGTACACAATTAACCGATAAACTATTAGAGAAAAGTCTTACCTTGTGTGGTACTTTGCGGGAAAATAAAGTATTTTGGCTGTTATGAAAAATATGGCCTTAGTTTCCTATGTACCAAAAAAAAAATCAGCAGTTATTTCTTTATCTAAGGAACATAGAGATAATAAAGTGAGTGGAGAGGAACATAATTATAAACCAGATATTATTTTACACTACAACCGAACAAAGGGTGCAGTGGATACAACAAATAAATTGTGCAAAAGAATATACTACAAAAAGAAAAAGAAAATGGCAGCCGATGACAATATTTTTTATTTACTAGACATTGGTAGTATCAATGCTTATAAACGATGATAAAAAACCCATATTGAAAAATAATAAATATTATTACAGATACAATAATGACAAGTCATTGCATTCTATAATAAAACAATATACAATGGCTATTCTGCCAGAACTAAACGTAAGAGATGAATCACCTTCACCAATAATGCAACAGGGACGATGTTTACTTATGCAATAGAAATAAGGACAGACTCTCTCGAAAGTTTTGTATGCAATGCAGTCAATATGTATGTCTAAGACATTCAAACATTCGGTAATGTATACATTAATAATAAGTGTGATGTATACATTTATATTTTAGAATTAATATATCTTGTCAATATATTTGATCAGTTTTTTATTTGTTTGAGTACTTATGAGGCTGTCAGCGCGATACGAGTATGACCTCAGCCATGGTTATTAATTGTGTTGACCCATTGTTGAGAAATAATGAGTTTTATAGTGGCTCAGATAACCCAGCTTAGATCTACGTATTCTTCCGCATGCTGGGCCTTTAAGTTCACGAGGATACAGAATTGGTGCATGCGATCCAGTCTGTTTGGCTTTCGCCGCCTGCCTTTCGCCGCCTGCCTTTTGGCTGCGGCTTTTTGACGATTATCTTTCTCATGGAGCTGCACAGTCTTCTCACGTCATTTAGGTCTGTCGGTTGCTGCCTTTTCCCATTCGGACACGCTGAAAATAGGGTTCTTTAAAGACGATTTTGTTGCATCTTTATATCTCCTTTTGTACATCTCAAATTTCGTTTCTTGTTCTTTAATTTGCCATAAAGGATCTGCTTCGGCATCCTAGAGTCCTGCATCCGCTGGCAATGACAATCATCTCAGTTGAGGTTTCATGATCTGGGATTCTATTCTCAAACTGCTGGTTCGTTCAAGTACCTCGACATTGATCAGATAGTTTTGCCATACAGAAGGGTGGGAATTATCATCTCATTGAAAACACTGATTTTAGTGTGTTGCGTTAAGTCTCGGTTATTGAACACTCTTCTCATTTTAGACGTCCAAAATTAGCACTAGCACACTTTATTCTATATATAACCTCTTCTTGCAGGTCGTCAGAACAGGAAATTTGACTTCCCAAATATGGGAAACATGCCACTTCTTCCAGTGGTTGACCATTCACAAGATCAGCCATCTCTATGTCCTTATTTGGATACAAACGTTAAACATACCAATATATACAAAAAAGACTTGGCTGGCATGTGCACCCCTCTTGGGTTTATGAAGATTAATTGTCCTTAATAATCAATAGTATATCTTGTTAGCTATAGTTATCCTCTCATTTATTTCTGTTCTGGAACCATTGAAGCTAGATACTTTATACTTTTCGTCTCTTTTACATTTTAGCTCCTGCCTATTATTAATTATTATATTTATTATTTCTAAATATCTTAATTTCTTTCTATTGTTTCTCTTGTAGATATACTTACTATTAAATCAGCTGCAAACTTTTTCGATCCTATAATCACTTGTTTGACTTTTTGTCTAAAATCTCATCTATAACGATTATAGAAAGGATATCGGTTATGATGCTGCCTTGACAGACCTCTTTGTGCAATTCAAATTCATTTTATTACCATCAAGAGGCTTGGAGCTTTTCTCCAAGTACGGGGAGTGACGCCCCCGGGGACCCGAGTTCACTTAAACCGACCTGACCGGCGGGGCTGGCACCTGGTGCTACCAAATATCGCGTACGGTGCTTCTGGAGTATCTCTCGGCCCACCAGAGCAGTTAGGTTAGCCGTGGTAAGGCGCCCTGTCTTGGTGGCCGTTTGTTTCGTCTCTATCTTCCAATAGACCCTATTGATCACTCTGATCACTCAAAAGACCTCTGATCAATCAGTGCAAATAAATTTCGATCTCTTAAAAATTCGGTTTGGCAGATCAAACAAACTATATAAATTGAACATTTTGATTTATTAATAGCAATAGAATTTGAAATTGCATCCTAAAAATGTATGAAAATGGAAACCTTGGGAGATATTCCAGTAGAATATCACAGCATAAAACCTTGAACACCTGCCGAGGGGTAATTTCCTCATCCGAGTGATTATTCTACACTGAAGAAGAAATATTGGAAGGATTAAAAGAGCAAAATGTGATGGAAATAAAAAGAATTAAATGCAGAAGAGATGGACAAACCGTCCCGACAAACAGTGTATTATTTATATTTAGGCTTCATGATCTACATGATAGATTAAGTCATTCAGTCTGACTGTCTGTGTGGGTGTGTGCATGCGGGTGTGGGTAAATAAATAAGTTTTGAAGATAAAACACATGGAGTCTATTGAAATATCATTTATTTACAAAATGGTTATAAACAATCTCTTCCTGTATGTGATTATTAATTCTATTCCTACATGTTAAAGCTAATATCCAGAATAGAACTTTTACAAAAATCCGAACATTGTATAATTGCCCGATTACTTGTCATGGAAAATATGCGCTCATTAAAATGTTACACAACTTTTAAGATTAACAGTGTTTACAATATCATATAATATTATATATGCTGTTTACAAAAGTATAGTTAGATGTTTATATACAGTGATATGAACCGATTTGCATTGAGTAACTAATCACAATGAATCAACGATATACTCAGTTTAACCTTTAAGTACTCGCGTGGTGCCTCATATAAAGATGTTTGTGTTAAAATAAATTATGAAAATGAAATGAATTCATTTGATATATATATAATATTCAAGCTGAAATAATTCATTTTTAATAAACTATATATATATATATATATATATATATATATATATATATATATATATATATATATATATATATATATATATATATATATATATATATATATATATATATAAACATAATTAAAGAAGAAATAAAAAACGCTTATTGTATGATCTGGACAAATAATTCAGTCATCGAATTGCTATCACGATTATAAACACTTTCGTAATCTGAACGATAAAATATTCCAATCTAATTTTCAAAAATGATGATCTTTCAAATTCTATATTGATAAGTGTCCTTTACTCGAATTTGAAGTGTTTTCGATTCATCTAAAATGTTATGAAAAATCCGTAAAGTATAGCTGCAGGAGCTGATATCATGAAAGTATCGAAAGTAAGTGTTTACACCATTTACATGAACATTTGGGAATACTTAAATTACTGGACCAAAAGCAACATATTGATGATTCTGAGCAATGTTTGGAATTGTTTAAGTGAAATAAAGAGGATTTTTTCATACGGTATGTAACAATGGATAAACAGGGATCCATCACTACACTCTGGAGTCAAATCGGCAGTCAGCTGAGTGGACAGCAGCCGGTGAAAGCCGTCTAAAGCGATCAAAAACACAACCTTCGGCAGCCAAATTTATTGCCTCTGTATTTTGGGATGCGCATGGGATATTATTCATCGATTATCTCGAGAAAGGTAAAACCATCAATAGCGAATATAGCGTTATTGGCGCGTTTGAAGGCCGAGATCGCAAAAAGGCTCCAAATGAACGATAAAAGTGCTGTTTCACCATGACAACGCACCGTGTCACAAACCGTTGGCAACGTTGGCTAAATTGCATGAATTGCTCTTCGAATTGCTTCCTCATCCACCGTATTCTCCAGATCTGGCCCCCAGCGACTATTTTCTCTTCTCAGACCTCAAAAACTGCTCGCTGGAAAGAAATTTTGCTCCAAGAAGAGGTAATTGCCTAAATTGAAGGATATTTTGAAGGCAAAGAGAAATCGTTCTATAAAAAGGTATATACATATTATAAAGGCGTTGGAATGATTTTATTGCAGATACAGTGATTAATACAATAATTGTGATGCAGATATTCAATAAAAAGACAAATAAATGTCAAGTACATTAAAGAGCTATTGAACGAAAACTACTAGGAATATCGCCAAAAGATCGAAACGACAACAAACCAGGATCGAAGATGTTATCAAAAGTGATTCTTTTACATAAAAAAAGAGGCACAGGAAGATTTAAAGAACTACCGTCCAATAAGCTTTCTACTGTACAAAGTTTTCACCAATATAATATCTAAAAGGATATTAAGAAAACTGAATGACGCTCAATCAAAAGATCAAGCAGGATTCAGAAGTGGATTCAGCAGAATGGATTACATCCACGTTGTTCAGCAGACCATAGAAAGCCACAACGAATACACCAATGTCATTGTACTTGGCTTTTATCGACTACGAAAAACCATTTGACATAATTTCAAAGCAGGCAATAATGGATGTATTACTTATCCAGGCATATGCATACTTAAGCCATCTTAGATTCACAGATGATATCGTTCTTCTTTCACAAGATAATAGGATATATAGAATAACATATATGATGTAACATATATATATATATATATATATATATATATATATATATATATATATATATATATATATATATATATATATATATATATATATATATATATATATATATATATATATATATATATATATATATATATATATATATATATATATATATATATATATATATGTTACATCTAATATTTTCACGGATGGTAGATAATGTTTCTAAATCATTCCGAGTGACGAACCGTTGATTCTGTGGAGAGTCACGACGTTTCGCCAAAATCGCATTTGGCATTTTCAAGTGTTGTCCTCTTCGATTGAAGAGTCCAAGAGTCCAACAATATATATATATATATATATATATATATATATATATATATATATATATATATATATATATATATATATCTTGCGCAGACGATTTCAATGGAAGGGTTTTTTGTTTGTCCGTCCTGCCCATTATGACATACGGAACTGAAATCTGGACTCACATCGCAATCAATTCAAAAACTTCGGGGAAGGGGCACATAAGGAAATAGAAAGATGTATGCTTAGTAGTACAAGACGGGGCAGAAAACTTTGCACATAGATTAGGAAACAAAGGAAAGTATGTGACATCATTGGAAGAGCAAAGGAACTGAAATGGAGATGGGTAGGCCATCAAGAGAGATGACGGGACGACAGACAGACTAAGGCAATTCTGGACTGGATACCACTTGATCGCAAACGACCACGAAGAAGACCGAAAGCCTTATGGATGGCATGGTTAAGTATATTGGACCCGAATGGTAGAGGAGCTCAGGATAGTGAAAGTTGGAAGCATACTGAAGAGAAGCACCTTCATCCTGCAGTGGATGGACACGGGCTGAGGATATATATATATATATATATATATATATATATATATATATATATATATATATATATATATATATATATATATATATATATATATCCTTGTAGGGTACATTAAAAATAATAAGAGTTTTGACATCTGATAGGCACATTTCGAATACAGAAAGGTTAAATCTAAATAAAACATTACATTTTCCTTTAGACTTATAACATTTCTTGTAAGATATGAAATTTGAAGCACCATTTGATGGATTTTTAAATACAAATGACATGTTCATCATCCCTTAATATACTATACAAAACTAATGTACATTTTCTTCATTAAACACTACATCTATCAAATACATTTAGAGATAGTTATTTATTATTTAGTACTAACTATTATATTTTGATGGATCAGCATTCCTTGGAAATGTGTTTGTAAAATGTAATCTCAAATTTACAAAATTCAGGAGATTGGCTCTATCCATCATCCAAAGAGATAATATAGTATAGGTGAACTAAAAGTGACATTATCTTATGTAAATTAACTCCAGAGATATTTGACAAAATGTCTAACAAATTTCGTTATTTTTTATATAGTAATACTTCACAGGTTTATTTTTACGATTCATAAGGTTAAAAGTATTTTGTGATACAAAAATACTATTAGGTATTTTCTTTTCAAAAAATATAGATTTTTATCTACATCAGCGTCTAAAGTATATACTTTTTATGTATACCTAGGGTTTCTTTTTTTTCTAATCTAAACATATGTTTAAATATGTTAACCGTTTTGTAATAAAATAAAATCTTAATAAAGCATTGACTATAAATAATATTTAATTTAATATTTAATTTAATATTTAATTTAAACATATAGAACAAACCATTTAGTGCTGAAATTCTGGATCTGAACTACCTGAAATATAAATGATTAAAACTATAAACTAAAAAATATGTTCCTACACTGTGTTCTGGTATACTCAGGTAAAATTATAAACTATTACTGTCTGTATTTCCCAGATTCCACGTATTTTTGTTATAAATAATTCAATATACTATTTTTAAGTTGCAAAATTGATTTGTTAAGTTGAGAAGATTAAAAATAAGTAGTTCAATAAGAATTATTCGAAAAGTTCTTATTAAAATGTATACTCCAAAAAGTAAACATGTTGGTTTCTTATGGAGGGTAGTGTCGGTTCATAAATACTCTTTAGCATACTGACTAATTTATAAGTAAAACAGTACATTGAGAAGTACACATATTATACTATAATTAAAATGTGTATTTATATACATAAATATACATTTGCATTCACATAATCAATGGTGTTTTTTCTTAAATTAATTAAGGGTGGCGCAAAATAAGATTCCCCACTTTAACTTAATTTTTTTTGTTTAAAAATTTCTTTTCAATTTGTAGTTTCAGAATAAGCCAAAAATTCAGTAGTATTGAAAATGGAACGGTATTCATTTGCAGAATGAACGTAAACTGTTACAATTTAATTTGAAAAGGGAAGAAGCATTATTTACGCCCAGCGTGAATTTAGACCAATTTAACGTAAACATTGGTCGAAATTCGCTCTAAATAACGCAAAAAAATGCTCATTCGAAGAATACAATTGGCAAATTGCTTGGCAACTTTTTGAGGACTGGTTCTGTGGGGGCGTAAGAAGACAAGGCAGATCACGAATAACTAGATCAGCTGAACATATACACACAGTGGGCAAGGGAATTTGTTTGGGAAGGTCCAAGAATATCAACCTTGCCACGGTCTGCTGGAAATAAAACGACGATCTTTACAGCGTATTTTAAAACAAACTTTCCATATGCATCCATAAGACATTCAGTTAGTACAAGAGCTTAAACCTTATGATCCAGTTTGCGTTAGAATACAGCTGTCTTGAAATTTGGTCGAAAAAATTGTGGATACCTGATGAAGTCCAGTTTCACCTAAATAAATTTGTTAATATACAAAATTCACGTTATTAGTGAACATAAAATATACGAATGATTTATGAAAGGTCTCTCCCCGGTGAGAACGTCACAGTGTGGTGTGAAGTTTCCGCATTGGATAAAAGAATTATTGGGCATTTATTGCTTGAAAATGATGAAGGACGAACAGAAACCGTACATCCTGAACGTTGTAGGAAGATGGCTATAAAATAGCCGGATCTCAGAGTTCCTGACTTTTTTCGGGTTACCTTAAGAAGAGAGTTTACATTAATAAGTTTTAAGTACAGGTAACACTCTGTTTACTCCGACCCAATTTACTATAACGATAACGAACTCGATTGACAATAACGCCGTTGTTTGCAATTCGCTGTGTAATTCCCCGATTCTTCCTATGCTAGATTGATTTTCGTTTCAGTGTTTACGTATTTACTGAGCCGCGACGTTGTACATTCGTTAAAACAAAGATTTTTATTGAATATATATATATATATATATATATATATATATATATATATATATATATATATATATATATATATATATAATGTCAAGTCTAAACATGTCAAGAAGGCACGGCAACCTATCTCGCTAGAAACAAAAATTGATGTTATTCGACTAATGGAAAATTGATAAAATCTCCCTAATGTCTGTTTGATCTATTAATTCCATCGACTGTTACTACCAATATAAAAAATGGAGATAAAATTAAACACTCTGATAACTGAAAAAGCAAAATCAATTTTTGTTAAGCTAAAGGAGACAGATTGATACGAAGAAACTTATTCGGGAAGCAAGGTTTGGTTTATGAGATTTAAATCCCGAATTAACTCTCGTTACTTACTGTAAAATTATGTGGTGAAGCAGCAAGTGCAGATGTTGCGGCGGCGGCTGTTTTTCCTAACGAATTTCAGGGTTATGTCGAACAAGGCAACTATTCTTCAGACCTAATCTTCAACGTTGATGAGACTGGGCTTTCTTGGAAAAAGTTACCAACATGAACTTTTATTTCCCGTGAAGAACGTTCCGCTTCATGTTTTAAAGTTGCGAAAGATATATTAACTCGTGTTTTAAATAATCTAAATAAAGATATTTTGCCAGTTTATTGGAAATGGAATAAGGAAGTTTGGGGCACACAAGATATTTTCATAGATTACACACAAGTATTTTTCCTCTACTGTGCTTCGCTTTTGCGAAGAAAATAAATTAAATAAAACCTTGATGAAATAAGAACACTATTGCATGTTAAGGTTATATACATGCTTCCCAATCCTACATCTCTTTTGCAACCAATGGGTCAGGGGGGTTATTGCAACCTTCAACGCTTATTATCTCCGTAATACATTAATCGAAATGATGAAAGTTTTAGATATTTAGGATAAAACAATTAACACCTATTGGTGGTCTTTCGATATTTTGAAAGGCATTAAAAACATCAAGTCGGCTTGGGATGAAGTTTCAGCAAACTGCTTACATGGAGTTTGGCGTACACTTCTGCTAGCATGCATGCCCCATTTTGAAGAAGTAGCTCATCAGGATAATGTAATTGAAGATATTACCAGACTTGCGCGTGATGTCGGATTGGTAGATGTTACAGCTGGAGATGTTACAGAACTTTTAGAAGCCTCTCGAATGAAGACTTAAAGAATTATACATAGAATTTGACCGTGAACAGTCAGACAAGGAAGAGAACGAAAAAGAATATAAGAATATAACGCAACATGAAAGAATATAAAAATCTAAACAATTAAAGATGGATATTTTTTTTCGAAAAATGTAAGAGATCCGAAACTTTGAAACTTCATTAGTTTTTCTTAAGGTTTTTTAATAAAAACATTTCACATTTCATCATAAAATACATTTTATAAATTAAATTAAAAATATGTGTATTTTGTAACATATTGTCATTAAAAAGTCCAGTTCTTTAATTTACAAGTTTGTTGGTAAATTTTTACTTCAGTTTTCTTATATATTTAAAATCTTAAGTGGGATACTTATTTTTGCGTCAACATGTATAATAAGAGCCAAAATTTGAGGTGTTTTTTTTGTTCAGAGAATCGTTTTTTTAACAACGGACGGTAGTACTAATCTAAACAATTAATTACTTGGAATTTTAAACGAAAAAAGCAGTTCATCGACAAGTAAAAGTAGCGAAACCCTTTTTTTCTTTCGTTAATGTTATCTTTGTTTTCTTTCGATTATGTTCGAAATGTTAACATTTTTAATATTAATAATTTACATTATTAATAATTTTTGAAAAATTTGGCGATTTTTTGTCGTTCTTTGTGGTGTTAGACCGAGAATTGATTCCACATCAGAAATAACATAAAATCATTAATATTTTATTGATTGTTTGGAGATATTCAAGAGTATTTCAATGGTTTTGTTTGAGTTTGTGGATGATAAGATAAATGGAAGACAGAATACCACTGATTAAATAAGGATTGAATAACATGAAAGTTCTGTTTAGTTGATCAACTGTTTCTACTATTTCCAAGACTTAATCACTAATCATTAGTCCCTTCGATAAGCTGAGGAGACCTTGATACAGTTAAAAGAATACAATCTCAGAAATGTTAGTAGGTTACGCATGCACAACTGTATACTATAAATATGCAGTACAAGGAAGCCTAAACAATACCTGAAAAGTAGTCTTTTTTACATGACAGAACCTTGTCTAACAACACAATTATCAAGCTTACTAAATTATTAAAGTGATTATGCTCGAATGCTCTGCATATTATCCAGATTTAGCAAATCTTTCTTATACGCTTTTTGCCATTGTTATTTGCCAAATTCATTATAAACAAAAACAGGCTCAATCTTGAACTTCCGTTATGATTTACATGTTTACAACATTTGAGGCAGTTATCTGATCGTTTTTAGGTGAACACGTGAAAAGAATATTTACTTGAAAGCTATCGGAGTTTTAACTGTCTAAAACATTGTGAACATACAAATAATGAGGAGCTTAAAACTTTTTTTTAATTAAAATTTTGTTTGCCACCTAAAATTGAATGTATGTTGAACTTAATATTATTAAACATTTTGTTATTAAATTTCGCTACTTTTGTTTGATAGAGCACATGCCACCTTTATCCTTAGTGCAAATTAAATCAGTAACATTTTGATCCTTTCAAAAGATCTAACCCTGGTATATTATACTTCAAACGAGTCAAAAGTTTTTTAAACTTTTCGTGGTGGATTTTTATTTCGCCACGGTTTAAGACGATGCAGTTCCGTTTCCAGCATGAAATCCTCTTCGGAATCGGACGGTCTCGGAGATATCGCCGAAACTGCGATGTAAGCGATCGGATTCTTCTTGAGATGTGCGGGTTTACCTGAAACTGCATTATTTGAAGAGTGATTTGTATTAGATAAACCAACGTTTCCTTTTAGATGTGCAAAGATAGTTTTCATGACTGATTCAAACCATTATGGGTGTTTCGTTCTTTCGTTCGTGGCTTTAAATTAGAATAGGTAATATTTTTTTGAGGCTCTGAGAGAAGTTATGTTTTTAAGGACATTTTTGGTAATTTTCAGCAATTTAAATATTTTAAAGCGTTCTTAATATGATATATATCTGTAGAGACAATAGCAAATTATTTATAAAGGGTGATTTTTTAGTGTCTAAACTTCCGATACGGGTCGCTGTCAAATGAACTGTGAGTTTGCACACAAGTTTGTTTATATGTGTCTTAATAATCTAATAAATCATCGAGGAACGTTTAACATCAGTGCAACGCTTACAAATTGTCGAAATTTATTATCCAAATCAGAGTTTTGTGTGCCCAAACTTATAGAGTAGTGAATTTGAACTTAGTGATGTATTCGCCGAATTATCAATAAATCCCGAACGCATTTTACGCTGCTAGATATTAAAACAAAAACAATACAAAAAACTGGATGTTGCGAAGAAAATATCGCCACGGTGATGAAGATTGTGATGTGATGGGGCATTGCTGATGAAGATCCAAATAAAACAATTCGTCCCCGTTCCCAGAAAATTGCATTTTGTTATTCGATTACATGGATTACTTAATTCCGAATTTGAATGGTATTAATCTGGAGATGTTGTTCCAACAGGATGGCTCGACATGTCATACAGCTAACGCAAGAATCGATTTATTGAGGGAACAATCCGGTGAGAAAATTATTTCACCAAGGTCATGTGTTTTAACGCCTTTAGACTATTTTCTTTGGGGTTATGTTAATTCTTTTGTCCATGCCGATAAACCAGTAACTATTGAAGGCTTGAAAGCCAACATAAGTCGTACAATTACGGACATAAGACCCCAATTGCTTGAAAAAGTGGTCGGAAATTGGATTAATAAAATGCGCTTTGTCAGAAGTAGCCACGGTGGATATTTGTCCGAAATTGTTTTCAAACATTAATGCCATTGAATGTTATTTCACATACAAGAAATAGTTTCAAGGCATCTAATTCAATAAACCAATAATGGTTGTTCTTTTATCTGAATTTAAAGTTCGAATGCACTAAAAAAATCACCCTATATAATCATGTGTCGGTAAATCCCAAGTATTTACAGGACGTGGGATTTACTTTCAGTTTTTACGAATGGATGTTTAGAGTTAGATTTTTCTTTTGTGCTATAGATAATGCTAATGTAACGCTTGCTTGTTTGACGCAACAGCATCTGCCTGGTGAATTGTTGTCAGATTTTTTTATAATTATAAGCATGATCCATTTCTATTATATTTGTACAATCTCTTGTATATAGGTCAAGGTCCCGGTCAAGCAACCAATAAAAGTGATCATATATATATATATATATATATATATATATATATATATATATATATATATATATATATATATATATATATATATATCTATATATATATATATATATATATATATATATATATATATATATATATATATATATATATATATATATATATATGTATATATATATATATATATATATATATATATATATATATATATATATATATATATATATATATATATATATATATATATATATAGATCATTCTCGAGTGTATATAGGGCAATACAAGCTTTTTAATTTCTCCCATATATAGTGTTGGCAATGTGTTGTTTATATCTGGTTAATATGGAGTTTTTTAGTTTACCCAACATAACGTCGGATCACAATGTTGATAACTAATTTCATCAATCCAGGATTTTTCATCTTGATCTACTTTAACCTTTGAATTGCTCAGGACTTCTCTTAATTTATTATATGGTTTATAGACTACCTTAATGTCCACATGTTTCAAAATCTTGTCTAACACCCTTGTTAATTGGTCACCGAACAGTATTACCATGGATTTATTTTTGTTCTGTTCCTTTTGAAAAGTCGAATATTCGTTCTATAATTGTGTAAACTTATGTTTTTTAGTTAATCTATCCACAATATTCTTATTATAACCATTCATTTCGGACAGCTCCGTAATTAAGTTTTATTCTTTAGCCGTCTTATTATGGAAGCTATGATCGTTTCGAATACATCTCGAAGTGGTGGTGTTTTTTCTTAAAATATCAAAATATATCCAAATTTTATTGTTCCTACTCACTAAAATATTCAAAAATGGTAATCTATCATTGTTCTGGAGTTCATACGTGAATGCTACGGTTCGGGTTTTACCATTTAAGTTCTGAACAAAATCATTCAAGTTTCCATTTTTTGATCAGATCATTTAAGTTTTAATGATTCCCCTCGGTTTCAAACTTACTTATGAATAAGTTGGTTAGGAACGGTGACAGAAGATTGCCCATTGTCGTTCCTTCTTGTTATAAGTAAAACCTATTATTAAGCTGACAACAACTTTGTTTCATATATAATCTTGTTAGGGAGATGTACCCTGAAACAATCTTGTTGTTGAAACCGTTTAAGTCGAGTAAGTCCCTCGGGTATTTCAAGGTATGCGGAATCCGTATACTTTGATATATCCGACACATTAAGAAACCTAGACCTCACCTTCCTGTAGATGTATTTTAGAGTTTTTTATGAATTTTGTCGAGTTTATCAAATAACCGGGAGGCAGTTGGTTTGGTAGATTTGCAAATTCCATTACTAACCATTTTGCCGAGTTGTATGTGTGAGATCAATGGCTGATACAGTTGGTCTCATGAATTTTCCTGGTTTATGAATTTTTGGTAAAAACATATAATCTTGGCATTTTTGGATTTAAAATATGTAATTTGGATTTCGGAAAGGGGGAAATAAAGGAAAATAATAAATAATATTTAATCGCTTATATTGGCCCCTCTTTAATTAAGTTTTAATCAACAACTTTAACAACTAAGTTTTAATCAACAACTTTACAACTTTATTTCTCTTATATGCTTTTAAATAAAAACAATCCTCTCGCAGACACTTATATTTTATGGTAGATGGATTAAGTAATTTTCCTTTAAACAAAGGCAATTATAAAAATCAATTAGTTAGGGAGGTATTCGAAGTGGGTCGGTATAATGGGTATAATGAGTATAATGAGTATAATGGGTATACTGGTATAAAAGTTATAATAGATATAATAGATATAATGGTACTTATGTTTTGTAATTAATCTATCTACAATACAGGGTTGCTGCAATAAGAATCGGGACAGGTTATAAAAAACATATATTGAAGAAATATGTAAAGTAAGTTAATAATTTTCAAAATATGACGCTCCTGCATCAATACACCGCTGCCAGAGGTTTTTCCAGTCTTTATACGCCTCCTGGAAGTCCACAACCTCAAGGCAATTCAAGCGCCCCGTCGAAGGTTTTCGGACTGCCTCAATCGTCCCGAAACTATATCCTTTCAGGTTCCTCTTGATCCGAGGGAACAAAAAAAGTCTAGACTATAGGGTGGTTGGGGCAGCGTTGCCACGTTGTATTTGGCCCGTGACTGGGCGCGTTGTCATGATTGAGCATACTGGAATCGGTAATATCTCTTCGGATGCGGCGGGCCCTCATCCTCAAACCGTCGATCACTTTGGCTACATTTTCATCGATGCGGGCCGAGATCGGACATCCAGAGCGTTGTTTTTCCTGGTCTCCTTTGTTCCTTCTGTTATGCCACTCAAAAACTCACGGATCATGTGAAAAGCCTCTGTAGCGAATTTGTTCAATTTCGCGCAAATTTGTCGGCATATCGCTGCTCGATGTTTACTTGCATCTTGACTCTCGGCGCGAACTTAAAACACACGTTCGCTTGCACTATCTACGCACTCCAATGTTTCGGAGACAACTGAGCCTAACCTAGGAAACCTAGGTTACCTGACATCAGTCACCCCCGATATCACTTATAAAAACCACCGTCCACCCCTGCCCCTTGGCATGAATAAATCAGGTCCGATATTTGTTAAACATACGTTTAGACAATTATTGAAAGAATTTTCTTTATTTTTCAAAAGGAACAGAACAAAAATAGTTGGAAGCCCAACTAATACGGGGGCTAGACAAGATTTTGAAAACACTGGACATTAAGGTAGCCTATAAACGTAGATCAAAAGTAGATCAACATAAAAAAGGGGCATTTATGAAATTAGTTATCAAGTTTGTGATCGAAAGAGTATTGGGCAAACTAAAAGATCAGTATTAACCAGATATAAAGTACACATTGCCCACATTGTATATGGGAGAAATGAAAAATCTTGTGTTGCCCAACATGCACTCGAGCATGATCATAATATAGATATTAGTAATTTAGGGCTTGTTTGAAGTGTAAACCAACTGTAACACAACAACTGTAAACCAACTTACAGGAAATTCAGTTTTCCATATTTTTTACCCGGGTTTTTTTATACCAACAATTTCCGGTATTTATTTAACGGAATGTATTACTGAATTAAGTTAGTTCACTCCATAAAAATCTTTTATATCATGGCAAAATAACGAAAAATACGTTCTGAGCAAGCCAACAGTTCCACAGCATTAAATTTTAGTGACTTCATTTTGTATGAAATTCATAAAATGTAAATACACTGAAGAGATAATAAAATTATTAGCATTGTTTTTATATTCAATGGACATATGGGGGAAGTTCCGACTTTTAAAATTCGAAATAATATAGATTTATCATGTTAATGGCTGAGGCAGATCCAGTTTTATGAAATAATTTCTATAAATGTTTAAACTGGTCCTTTTATGTAATATGGTTCCATTATTATAATTTCTTACCTGTTACTTTATGATATGCAAAATTTTTTTGATATGATTGTTTCTCAGTGACCTGTTTCTGTACATTTCCATCTTCAACATTAACTTTCGCAGTTTCCTCATCTTCATCAAATGTTGGCCATTTATTCATTGGTGCTTCACTTGATTTTTCTAGAATCTTGTTATTTACTTTGTATTCTTGTTCGTTAATTCTTCGTTTAAAATCAAGACTGTGTTTGGATTTTTGTTGCTGAATTTGTCGATGGTAGTTTAATATATGTTGGGAGCTGATTAGATCGTCATCTAAATTTTCTGAAAATTAAAAGATTTATAGGTATGTGATAAATATACATATAATATAATAAATAAATGAATATATATATATATATATATATATATATATATATATATATATATATATATATATATATATATATATATATATATAATGTCTATATGTGAATATATATAATGTGTGTGAATATATAATGTCTTCATGTCAAAACTTATGTTTCCATTAATATTTGTGTTGGACTTGCAAGGTAATTTTTCGTTGTAGGTAACAAAATAAAAAGCTTTGGGAGGCAGAAAAGAGAATGTTAGGATTGAATTTGAGATAACAAATAACAATATTCGATGACGATACGATGATTTTAGTTGAAACCACAGAATATTTTTATTATAGATGAATTCCTTATACATGGTCTCCCCAAAGAAAGTTTCTTTTTGATATAGCGATATAAATAATAGTAGATAATAAATAATAATAGAGAGACATCCGTCAAAAAAACATTTATTAACTATTGAAATTCATATTTTAGGAAATTATTTTTTTTTAATGCCATCCAAATGTCAATCTTCACTCTCACTTCATCTCAACGAACAGCAAAATTTCTTAGGACGGCTCGGTACATAATCTGCATATTTTCAATTATATTATATTTTCTTTTAACTGCATCGAAGAACCTGGTTTATTGACGTAAGCTTTCGATTTTGGAGAGCCACCACAAGAAAAAGTCGATAGACTTACGTCGATAGAACGAACTTACGTTTATCCAAAGTTGAACCGCTCTCTTCAAACTCCTTAACCGATTTCCAGATGAGGGAACACTTGGCGTATCTTAATGTCACGCAAAATACGACGACTGCAGAACTTGCTCTGCGCTACAGTCGCCGAATCATTCTTTCTGTAAAATTTTTACACACACAACGCAAAGTCTGCTTCCAAGAGCATGGCCTGCTCCATACCGACTAAATTTCTAAACGGGCGGCTATCGACTGACAAGCGCCCCGCACCTATCACAGTTGCTGTGTTTGCGCAGTGAGCCAACGTAATAGAAACTTTCTTATGGGACACCTTGTATAATGGATGTCTGCAAAAGGGTGTACATATTAAAATCGACAAAACTGAACTTATGATAATTTCGAACACTCTAATCGACAAATAGATTTCAGAAAACTGCTACTGTTCAGACCGACTACTAATATAGTTGAAAAATACAAATTTATTCATACTAGACCAGTCATCGATTGTGAATTAAACCATGACAATACAATTCATGTTTGAATAGAATTGGTAAGATTTGCGTTTTTTGAATTAAACCAAAATCAAAATTGTTCTGTAACTGTAACACTCAGACTGACGTTTATGGAATATTTATGGAATGTTACGTTTAATCTCAATTGCTATACGGCGTCGAAACTTGAAGTCTGAAGGCTCAAATAGCAACAAAAATTGCGTATCCATCAAAGAAAATCAACTTTCAAAACTGCATATATTACCCATTTTTGAATTGTTGATGATGGTAATTGGTTGAAGTAGTTTCAGATATACTCGCAGCTGAGAAAATTATTATACCTTATATACATCTTTGCAGCCTGCTAAGCTACAAAATGATTTGAATAAAATGCATTCTGGTGAAAAGGACAAAGATTTATCTGGTGCAATAGGCGAGGAATTAAACTTAAAATTAAAGTTAAGAAAGAGGCAATAAAAACTGCTCTCCATAATAAGACACCCTTAGATATCACCAGGAAAATTCTTTTCAGTAATAATTCACTCTAAAGAAGAATAGATAAAATGGCTAAAGACATTGAATACTTAAAGACTTGCAAATTTTCCATTCAATTCGATGATTTAACTCTAGCCAATAGGGAAGCACTACTAAGGAAGCTAAAGACATTGAATACTTAAAGACTTGCAAATTTTCCATTGAACTCGATGAGTTAACTCTAGCCAATAAGAAAGCACTACACTTACGACTTGTTCGATCCAAAAGAATTCAGCATACGTTCGATTCATAAGATACAAAAAATGTCGAGAGTTATTATTTGGTAAAAATTTGGAAACCGATACAAAGGGAGAGTCGATATTGAATACCATGAACAAGTTTTTTTCAAGAGAAAGCAATTCCTATTCGTAATATTTCGTCCGCTGCTCTAATAGTGCTCGAGCTATAACGGGGCGTCATAAGGATTTCATAGCTCATTTGAAATAATCAGCACCAAATGTATTCGCTGTACATTGTGTTATTCACCGTGAGCATTTAGTTGCAAAAAAATCTGAATGAACGCCTGAATACCGTCGACCCATTACGTTATTAGAGCAGTCAATAAGATTAAAAGCAATTCATTGAAAGACAGATTATTTGGCTAATAAACCAATAGAGATGAAACACTGCGCGAAAATGTCATCGCTTATTCAACAGACTTGTTTAAAATATTAAATGAAGTCAATTCATTTAATTCAACAAAAAATGTCATAACTGGGTTTGTGGGAAAACTTCATCTGTTCAAACAAAATCCAGGTACAGGTGAATATAGCCACTTTCTCACATTAATGGTAGCGTCTGTAAATCAGGAAGATTTTTTACTTACTGCCAACACTTGGACATTCTTTACGCTGCTTTTACGGAGTAATTCCAGGATATTTAAAATATGAATGTATCGAGTTGGGTTTTAGATTCTTTCGCAAATGCAGATATATCAGAATCATCAAATTTAGAAGGGGAACTTGTAGAACTCACAATTAACGAAGAATTAAAAGTCAAATTCAGTAATGGGTACCAAGAGTTCTGACTTCAAAAGTCAATACCTGCTCTCTACCATGGATTGTGGGCAAGAGTACAGAAATTTATAATTTCATTTCCTTCATCGCATATGGTTGAGCGTAGATTTACTGCAGTAGCTAATCTACTGTCTAAGAAAAGAACTAAGAAAAAGGAGAAAACAGACTGCATATGACTGAGCGTGACTATTTACGACTGATATTAACGAAATTAGAATCCGATATTAACAAATAGTTAAAACTCCACCAGCCTCAACCATCCCATTAATTTTATATTTCTTATCGATTTTGTGTTTATTTTTAAATTTCTACTAAATAATTCTTTATTACATTTGATGTTATTTTTAATTCATTTATACTTTGTCCTTAATAGATAGATAGACAAATAAAATAGATGTTAATATTATCTATATATACAATACATTCTTTTTATATTTGGTATAATTAGCTATAATCGAAGAGGGGCGTTAGAGTTTTCTTTTTGTAAAGGAGGCGGCGGTCTAGAAAAGGTTGGTAGTACCAGAGGTTGGGAGCGGTGTCTGGTATACAGCCAAAATATTACTCAAGAAATTGTAATTCATTGGGAGATATGGCTGGGAAACAGGTCACCTGTAGTAACCATCAGAGGAAGTTTACATACAGATATTGTGTAACCAAAATACTATCCAGACACAATACAAATACAATTCAGATCTCAGGAAGAGAACACAATTTTTAGAAGAGTCTGCGAAAGCGACACTTGACTAGTTGGCCAGATCTCCATTTATTGCCGATAGAACTTGTAACGGGATCGAACCCGGCGGAATTCTTGAGCGATACCTCTGTCAGCAAGTTTAAACGAACTTGTAGTATGTGTATTATGCGCCTGGAATAGCTTGCCACAGGAATACATTGATCATCTAATTCGTGATATATTGATTATCTATTCGATCATAATATCGTGATATTGTATCTAAAATTAAAAAATTAATCTACTACAATCTATTTTTATAGTTGTGCATTTTTTTGTTCCCTGCATATTTTAGAAATTATTCAATAAAGAAAAGTTAGAATTCGTCCAATAAAGAAATTATCTTTTTAATTAAAGCATTTTTATTACTATTAAACTACTCAATATTGTACGGGTTGGAATAATTTTTTTTAATGTTTTGCAATTTAAAGTTATTTTCCCGCATGTCCAATTTAAATAGATTTATTCATTTGTTTCGTTGTGCTTTCGTATTCAATTATGGTTACAAAACAGTGGATATAAACAATGGATGTTGTTTTCCTTTGTAATTTGCAAATTTTTAATAGTTCAAAAACCGAACAAAATTGTTTCTACGGGTTGACATAATTGGATAACATATAAAATATTTTATTTAATTATACTTTTTAAATATTTGAACTTCTGTCCGGGGTCTAAAATGTCTGAAATCCGAAATGTTTGGTATCTAAAATGTTCGAGATATCCGGAGTCTGATACCCTTTCGAATGAACGGTGTTTAGTTAACTTGGACCAGCTGCGACGTTAACAGCTAGCTCGCTGTCCGTCTTTTTGTCCAGTACGACAGATCCGCACTAGTCGATATTTTTAACTGGCCGGACTGGCCCTGTAAGCATGACATATGCGAGCCAGCACTATCAGTAGCGGTCGTTATTTTTTAACACATTTTGTGATACTTGAAGAAATTGAAAATGAATTGATTAGTTTACCGCATCAAAGCCACAGTTCTTTTATCATCTTATAATCCACAAGCTTTCAGAAATATGGTAAAATGTCATGAATTCAAAAGGGGAATATTTCGTTGGTTAATAATTTTTTGTTGTTATCCCTTCTGAGAATACTCAAACCACGTGAAAACCTGGACCCTTGACAAAACACTGCTTCCATAGGCCTGTTGAAGTTTTGCAAAAGTATCCTTAACGTCCTTAACGTCCTCAACGCATTAGATTTTCGTTTGTCACCCTTCTAAACGGGAAGTCAACATTACCGTCAGATCAAATGTTACGTCTGTCTCATTACTTTTTTTACACACCTCGTACATTACATTTTGGACAAATAGACTAAAGAAGAAGAAAAAGCATAGTTAATTAATAATCACCCTATAGAAAAACATTCATATTATCTGATTTGTGTTGAAATGTTTCAAAATCACCCTAAGAACCTATGGACTAATGAAGCAATTAACTAACGCTGAAATATATATTTATACTGAATTGTTTTTGAATATTATATGAAAACGAAAAGAAGTTATGACAAGAATATATTTTGGATACCTATGATAAACCCGATAAAAGTATTCGCCGAAGTGCTTTCAAAATAATAAATTTTTTATTTTGTATCATATGATCGTATATTATTTACTAGAAGAATTGCGAGATGAACAAAACTCAAAGAATCCCATATAGGCTTCATGATTTGTGAATTCAATAAACCTTCATTTTGATATTCCATAAAGCATCTTACCAAATTTATTCTCTGGGCGTTGGCGTAAACATCCTCATAAACATATACACCATAATAATCACAACTGCTACAATACCAAGTGAACTCAAAATATATTGGAACTTGGCTAAGCAAGGATAACACTCTCTGGTTATTGTCAACTCTTCCGATTGTTCTGAATCTCTTCTTGTATCCAGTTCTTTTAGTACAGTCTTTTTATTGTTCGGGGCACTGACTTTTGGTGGATGAGGTTCGATGAGAGCTATCGTATCCATAGTTTTGCACTACTGAATAACAACAAAAAGTAATATGTTTGTCTATAATACAATATCAGCGCAGTTAACTAAGGTTAAATGGATAGGTTAATTAAATAAGAAGATGTCTCACGCCGAGAATGAACTATCGCAGGATATGTATGTCAGCAATCAAAATTTAGTATAGATTTTATATTGTGTATTTTATTTTATGTAGATATCATAAGTAAAAAATCTTATCTAAATGAAATAATCTACTATTACGAATTATTTATATCTATTTATATATATATATATATATATATATATATATATATATATATATATATATATATATATATATATATATATATATATATAGGGTGATTTTTTTGTGCCTCCGAACTTTAAATTAAAATAAAACCAAATTAGATGCCTTAAATTTATGTATTTATGTGAAATAATATTCCATGGCATTAATGTTTGAACACAATTTCGGACAAATGTCCGCCGTGGCTACATCTGGCTACCACTTTTTCAAGCAATTTGGGTCTATGTCCGCAATTGTTCGAATTATTTTGGCTTCCAAGATGTCAATAGTTGCAGGTTTATCGGCATAGATCAAAGATTTAACATACCCACAAAGAAAATAATCTAAAGGCGTTAAATCACATGACCTTGGCCAATTAACAGATCCATTCCTCGAAATCATCTTCTCATTGAATTGTTTCCTCAACAAATCGATTGTTGCGTTGATTGTATGACATGTGGAGTCGTCCTGTTGGAACCACATCTCCAGATTCAAGTTTGAATAGAATTAAAGGATCCACATAGTTGAATAACAAAGGCCAACTTTGAACGGCTACGAATTGATAGATTTGGATTTTCATCAGCACTGCCAGTAACAGCGGCGATATTATCTTCGGAACGCACAGTTTTTTGTCTAGGTTTTGTTTTAATATCAAGCAGCGTGAAATGCATTCGGAATTTATCGATAAATTTCGAATTTCCGAAATGAAAATAACAAATTGTGTAAAGTCACAATTTGCAAGTCTTGCTCTGATGTTAAAAGTTCCATGATGAATTACCAGATTATTGAGACACACGTTTACAAACTTGCGCAAACTTACAGTTCGTGTGAGAGCATTCGCGTTTGCGTTCGTATTTGAACACATTAAAAAATCACTTTTATATATATATATATATATATATATATATATATATATATATATATATATATATATATATATATATATATATATATATATATATATGGTGAAAGAATAAAGATCAATGGTGAAAGCATAAAGATCAATGGTGAATACTTAAGTCATATTCGATTCGTAGATGATATCGTTCTCCTTTCACAAGACCCAGATGAGCTACAAATACATATAAAAGATATGAAAGGGAATAAGGGTATAGGGGTATAAAGAAAAAAGATATTTAAGTAAGAAAGTTTGGGAGAACCATTAGGATTGGAAATAAATTAGAGAGGAATGGAAAGAGGTATGCAAGGATCAGAGAACAAACGAAGGTATATGACATCATTGGAGGAGTAAATGAACTGAAATGGAAGGGGCAGGCCATATAGCGCGATGATGTGACAACATGTGGATCAAGGCAATCTTGGAGCGGATACTGCTTGTTCACAAATGTCCACGAAGAAGATCGAAAGCAAGATGAGCTGATGGGTGGGCCATCAAGTATGGTGGAGCCGAATGACTAAGGAAAGACCAGGACTGCGCGTGTTAGAAGGATGCTAAAAAGGCCTTTATCTTGCAGTGGATCGGCACAGGCTGATGATGATGATGATGATGATGATGATGATGATGATGACAGACTTGTCTGTTAGGATTGCTTAACATTAATCCTATTTTCACAACCATAATAACACTTTTAATGGATAGACTAATGTTTCTTTTTTTAGTAATTAATACCAGCGAACTTTGTTAGTAAGCTTTTAGGCCATATGCTGATTTTAATAGGAATGCTTCACTTTCGAATGAACAGGATGAATGTATGACGGATGAACATGAACAGAATGAATCACTAGTCATATAATTTGGCGATACTTACTTAGCATTTGGTGAATTTTTTGCCAGTGATCTGGATATTTGACAATTTTCATCATCAGTTCAAGCAGCAATTTTGTAGCCTCTGTTTGATTTTCGTCAATCTGTAAAAGAAATAAACGACTTAAAATAAAATCGAATTCTCAGTTTCGTTTATTTTATACACAAATATTATTATCCCTAACATAATAGCTCCTAAACGATAAATAAACGAAAATAAAAAAGATTAATTTATTCTCATTACTGCACACAAAGTTTCGACTGTGCCTTTTTTCGTTGCAGTATAAACTATAACACAAACATATGGTATTTTAATATGTTGTGTTAAAAGAATTTGAAATAAGTAACTGAATCTTAAAAACGTATCTGCTCATTAAATAAAATGTTAACAGCTGATATGACCTGAACTTCACATCAGGTAAATTACTGCCGAAGCAAATTTGGAGTTACTTAGGTCAATAACTTTGATGGAAAGCTGGCATAAGGGCTCATCGCCTTCATTATATTTTCAGGTCACTTTTTGTGCTAACGATTCTCTACATTTTTTGAACAAATACTTTCCATAAAACATGTATCCAAAATACAACTATTTCCGTGAAAAACGGGTCAGAATTTCATTTCAATTTTCTGAACAATGGTTATGTCTGATCGTCTTTCGTTTATTTCAATCCATCGGAATTCAGTATTTTATTTCAGGCCCCCTTAAGGTGTTATTTGAAAATAAAATGTAATATTTTTATAGCTATTCATTCCATACGTTTCAGAAAAATTTTGTTTGCTTTGTTACAAAAAACACTTACACATTATTGTCGTAAAACTTACATATTTTTGTAGTTTAATGTCAAAGTTTAAATTATTAGTACTAATATGATGAACTGGTCATGTCCAGCATCCCATTCTTGGTAAAAGAAGCTTCGTCGGTTGATAAAATATTGAGTAAAAAATTTTGATTTCTACGGGTTTGGGCCATAATTTTTTACCTGCGTGAAAAATCCGCGTTTAAGAGTGCATGTATCCTTTGTACATGATAAGTGCAGAATAATTGCTCTTTTAGTATTCTATGTACCATCAAATGGGAAGATCTAACGTGTCGTGCAATATTCAAGATATATTTGTTTTTCGACTTCGGAACCGATTTCTCGCTGGCGCCCACATTCTTCAAATTCTGGAACCACCATACCCGTATCCAAAAATCTTTGAGAAACTTGGACAAATGTTTACCGGGTTGAAAGCGGTCGTTTTGGGTATGGTTGTCCATAAAAATGGCTAGCTCCTTCGGAATTTTAAAGAGCTTAACCATAAATACGAAGCATTTCATGATACTTATACATGAAGCATACAGGATATATTTTTAGTTTTAAATCGAATTTAAATACACGCACTGACGCACACTGAAATAATTTGTGTAGCTATTTTAAAATAACATTGTCGTTGTGACATTGCGACATTACCACGTCGTTGTTAGCCAATGTAGGTTATGTTTTAACAATGTTCATTAATTTATTCGTTAAGTAATAATAATGAAGTAATATTTGCCAAATGTACTTGTTTAAAATGTTGATTCTTATCATAGCATTGCAGTTTTTTTTTCTTGGGAACCCTTAAGTTTTTGACCCTTGTAAAGACATTTTTTTCTTTAAAATGACGTGAAGAATCGGTGGTTAAAAAGGTTGACAAGAAAATAAAAATTAATTTTGTTATTGTCCAAAGGCATGGAAGTTTTTCCTCGACGATACACTAAATGTATAATCTGTATTAAACAGTGATCGTACGAAGGTCGTTCAATCCTTAGTCATTAGTCCTTAGAAAATCCAAGAGATGGCGCTCGTAGCGTCATAAATGGTTTGTTTTTAGTAAGCATCATTATTCACCAGATAGCTGTCAAAGTCTCAGTTATATTTATCACATAGTTTCATTTTTATTGCCGATTAAAGCAAGAAACTTTTGTTTATTTAGGAAAATGGAAAACAGTAAGTTTCGAGGGGCGATTAAACACTTATATTTAAAAGCCTTAACATTGAAAGAGATCAAAGCTGAGTTAGATGAAGTTCATGGCACGTCTGCTCATGTGTTTGCAACTGTTTATAATTGGGTAAATGAGTTTAAATGTGGCCGTACATTCCCAAAAGATGAACATAGTTCGGGACGTCCAGTGGAAGTGACTACTCCCGAAATGATTGACAAAATCCACGACATGGTTTTAAATGATCGACAAGATGGGTGCCGCGTTTGCTCTCAATGGAGAATAAAACAACCGTGTGGTCGACTCTGAGGCTGTTTTGACGCTTTTTCGTAGCAATCTTGATGAGTTTATGCATCAATACATAAGTGTGGACGGTACATGGATAAACGACTACACTTCAGAGACAAAGGAATAATCAAAACAGTGGGTTTTTGAAGGCGAACGGGGTCTGAAGAAGGCAAAGACGGTGAAATCGGCCGGCAAGTTTTACTTTTGTGGCTACAGTTTTTTGGGATGTTCGCGAGGGGATCATCTGCACCGATTACTTGGAAAAACGAAAAACAATAACTGGAGAGTAGTACGGGCCGTTATTGAACCAGTTGGGCGAAGAAATCAAGAAAAATCTTTCTCATTTGAAAAAGAAAAATATCGTCTTCCATCAAAACAATACTCGGGTGCAAACCTGTACAGTTTCAATGGCCAAAATCATGGAATTAAAGTTCGAATTATTACAACATCCACCGTATTCGCTGGATTTGGCCTCCGGTGACTGTAATATTTTCGAACTTAAAAAAATGGCTCAGCGGACAACGGTTCACATCGAATGAGGAGGTCATCGCCCAAATAGATGCCTATTTTGAGAACCTTCCGAAGTCATACTTTTTAGACGGCTTTAAAAAGTTGGAGAAACGCTCGGAAAACTGTATAGAGCTAAAAGGATATTATGTTGAAAAATTTAAAAAAAATGTATTTAATAGAATTTGTTTTTCTATCTTTTTCTAAGGACTTATTGAACGGCCCTCGTATATAGAAATAATAATATTTGGTTATGTGTATGTGGCAGATGTTTTTCTCTATATTGGTTACAATAATTCATAAACTCTTTTCATTCTGGAACAATGAAATAAATAAATATTATTTTATATTTAACAAGCTTTTACACTTGATAAACAAACTAGGATTCATAAGGCAGCTGAGCACATGTCAAAATGAATCATGACATATATATTATTGTACTATAAACACCGATTAGTTTTGTTTTCATGGAATATAACGCTAAATATTCATCACGTTGTTGACAAAATGCTCTAAGTACACACCTAAAAATGGAAATCGAATGTCAGCGACTATTGTTTAGTGATTTATAGTTGACACGTATTAACGTCATTTATGGATGGCGCAATACAAAAATGAATGGTATTGAAACTTGAGTTTTAAAAATCAATAAAAAAGTTGCGGAGATATAAATTCAAAGTTGTTAAGAGTATACGTACTAATAATTCATAAATGCGAATTAGCTCTTGATATGATATTGAGTAAATCTTATAACAAATGCATTAGAGAGTAGTTAGAGTAAATTAATTCGAATTAGATGAAAATGAAAATAAAAGAAATAAAGAATATAGAAAAAAAGGACGTTCAAAGATCCCGTTACATAGATAGATACAGGTGAAGCTAATAAAAGTGTGTTAAAAAGCAAATAAGAGAGCGTGGAATGAGTTGAAGAGAGAGGAAGAACACTTATAGTTAACTTGATAGTTAAAACTATCTTAAAAATGTAATTAAGGCAATGGTATAACCAATGTACCAGACAGGAATAGGAGTAATTGATTACGAATGGAAATGGAAATAAATACAGAAAGAAAATATATAGAAAAGAAATAATATAGGTAAAGTAAAGGTCCAAGAAAAACTGGGAGCATCAATTCTTCTATTGAAATATTCGGTATGAAACACTAAACTCGAAGATATTTACGACTAAACATCAAATCACTTTGTTTACTTGTCGATGCGCCTTTCGCTAACCATGTTCGCTTCAGCAGGAGATGATTCAGTCTAACTGATTTGATTAGATTGGTGCATCTCCTAATCATAACAACATACCGTAGCGAAATGTGCATCGAGAAATTAAAAAACACTTATTTGGCTGTAAAAAGGTAATTGGTTTAGTGAGAAATCTCTTGGAGTTTAACGTTGGAGGAGTTGAATAGAGGACTAGAATACTTAAAGGGTGTCAAAAATATTTCTTAAAAATGCCACTGAATATGTGGCATTGATTATATTAAATGTAATAAAAGCATAACAGTAGGAGTAAAAAAATCTGAATAATATGCAAAATAAAAGAAAATATATTTTCTTTATATATAAGAAATATATAGAAAATAAGTATTAAAGATAACGAAGAGTAAGGAACACTGAAGGAATCAAATGAAAATAACATTAGAAAGTAGTAGGAGTAAACGAATCCAAATAAAGACAGGAGAGCTTTAGAGAAGAAATAATAAAGATAACAAAGGGAACCTAGAAGGAGTAGAAGAGTGGGGATGAATATTTTAAAGTAATAAAATAACTTTAAAAAATGGACAAATAAAAAACTATTGTAGAAGAAAATTGAAGGATATTAAGAGAAATTGAATAACAGAAGGAAAATAGATTCAGGGATTGGGTTATTGGGTTAACACATATTAACCCGGTTTTTGGATTGGAGGTGGAATATTGCTAATTATTTATACAATCATTTATGTAAGATATCTCCACTCTAAAACTGTGCCTTGTTGATAGAGACGATAATAGCCAGGCTATGTCAATTGCCCATTTTGATGGCGGATTATAATAACACACATCTCATGCCATTATACGGCAAATGCTCGCAGCAATCGGGATTGCCCGTAACATCCTGCCTACAACCTCGGATAGTACCAGGTTTGCCCACAAGATAGCATAGCGGGACCGTGGAGAGAAATATTTGTTACAGAAATTTTTCACCCCTACGCTACATAGTGACAACTTGAACTCGGCTGATGAAGGCTGGAAACGGTCCCGATAGATATCTGGTGGCGCTTGGCAGCAGAGACGAGCGGTGGCATTATAATACCAAATTGTTGTTTATAATACCAAATTTACCAACCACATATGCGAAAATCACATCCAAAATTAAAAAAATTCCTATTTGTATCTCAGAGTTTAAATACTTCCCTTCTCGATAGAGTATGGCCAAAGTTCATGAAAAGGTGATAAAAAGCCCCTTTATTTTGCCAAGAAAAAGTACTGTTTTACCAGGATAATGTACCCCCTTTTCGTCTGCCGTTGCAACAGCGAAATCGGTCAATTTGCGCCGCGAATTGATGCCGCATCCACTCTGTTCTCCGGACCCAAGTCTCTTACGACTTAGTTCTTGCTCCAAACACGAAGAAATGGCTGGCTGGAAGGAAATTCACCTCAAATGAAGAGACCATTCCAGAAACAGAGGCAAAAGACTATTTGGCAAAGTTCGATAAGTCGTCTTTTTTTGAAGGCATACAAATGTTGAAAAATTGTTGCGTGAAGTGTCTCGAGCTAAAAGGAGACTACTTTTGGAAAATAAATCTATTTTTGATAAAAAAGCCATGTTTAATTTAAAAGTATTTGACTCTTTACTCTCCCTCAGTACATCGGTACGTCGAGTTGCGAATATGACATTAGTTAAATGGTCACCTGCGCTTCGTTTATAAAAGAGTACTTGACAGAGCAGGATTGGACATTTTGTGCTCATTGTAATGGTCAGTTCGTTAACTTAAACTCGGAATCCTGCTGTTCCTTGCTTGAGAGTTGGGCTTTTTTCTGCGATCACACTTGTAGGGCCATGAAACCCAGGTGATGACATTAAAATAAATATTTATTATTGAATGTGGTTTTATTGTCTTTCAAAATATTTTCCGCGATGATCGATACAATTTGGAAACCGTTTGAACCAATTTTCATAGCACTTTTTCCATTCCGATTGAGGTATCTCCAAAATATGCATTTTGAACGCGTCAACCCCTTGTTCTGGCGTCGAAAATCGTTAACCACGTAGTTTTTTCTGCAAGGATGGGAACAAAAAAAATATTGGGTACCAAATCAGGACTGTATGGCGGATGAGCCATCAATTAGATGTTTGGCGGGTCAAATATTGAGTTGTTCTGTCCGATGTGTGAGAGCTTGCGTTATCATGGTGAAGAATGATCCTGCCTTGCTGGTTGTTTTTTCTTATTTCTTCAAAGACTCCTGGCAAACAAATGGTTGTTTACCATTCAGAATTGATCGTTCTACGATTTTCTAGTAGTTCAGTAGCCACATGCCTATTTATCCAAAAAAAAAACAGATTATTATTTGTTTTGATGTACTTCTTGCGTGACCAATTTTTATTGGGTTTAGCTCATTTTGAAAGACCCATTCAGCCAACTGCTGTTTACTTTCGGGCTCATACGCATAGATCCAAGATCTGTCACCTGTATTATACCTGGCTTATGACGCACCACAATTGTATTTTTTGAGTATTTTCTGGCACCAATAGACATGAGCCTTTTTTTGAGCGATTCTCAAATTATGAGGAATCCAACACGCACAAATATTTTTCGCAGTTAAATGTTCAAGTAAAAGCTTGTGCCCAGGAATGCCCAGGAATGCTTCAATCTCACGATATGTCACATGACGATCTTGCTATATCAGTTCACGCATAATATCGATATTTCGTCGACAACCGATTTAGGACGCGCTTCTTTAAATTCGTCCATGAGCGAACGATGGCCACGATTGAATTCACTAAACCAGTGATATAAAGTTTTTTTAGATGGTGCTTCATCGCCAAAAGTTGAAGTGAGTTGATCGATGCACTGTTGTTGAGATAATCCACGTGGAAAGTCGTAGTAAATCATCCCAGGAAAATTCTTACGAGTTAATTCCATTTTTTGACTGAGATGAAATTTTCAAGTCACTAAACAACACCAATAGCGTCCGTATGACAAAACGTTCTGAGCACGTATACAGTCAACAATGCCACTTCACGATGTATATGTCAGATGACGTCTAACAACACCATTGTTGCCAACTCCGAATACATAAATAGAAACCCTCGTAACGATATGGTTCTTTCCATAGTATAATAGGATAACCGTATTACAATTGCCTGCTATGGGGAAATTAACTCAACCTGATCTGATGAAGGGTAGATGCTTCGAAACTAGTCATGATACGTGGTTAATTTTTCCAACCCACTAGGGTAAATTTGGTTAATCAGGTTGTATTATTGGGTGATATTACTTGCCCATATTCGAGTATAACTAAAAAAAAGGAATGGGTAAATAAAAAGCTGAAACAAAAAACTGCAGTAAATTTGTACTGTACGGAAATTATTAGGCGCGTCCGTGAAATGCCATTGTTAAATAATTTAACGTAGTTTTGTCGCTGTGCGGGAAATGTAGCAAATTCATTACGGTCCCATTTTCGCGCCTCATGCTCATGTTTAGTTTTTCAAATAGGAGTGCTTAGTTGGGGCTTTGTTTTCCTCTTTGGTTTCAAATCCAATTAAGGTACATGTTTTTTAGATTAATTGTACCGTCAGTAGTATGACATATTTAAAATTGGTCTATCAATCAATTTATATTTTCAATATTTAATATAATGTAAAGTATTGGCTTAATTAACTAATGAATGAATGAATGAATAAAATAACACATTGTTACATAAATTAATTCTAAATAATTTTTTTCGAAATTATTAGTTAATAGCTTAATATCTTAATATATTAATATCTTAACGCTTAATATCTTAATTCACAACTCAATTTTCACTACTACATATGTACATTTAATTTATTATAATAATACAGGTCTAATAACTGTGGCCCCTGTTATCAACACTGAATAATATATTATGTGTTTCCAATTGGGGCAAGGCTTTTTTAGGTAAAAGGTAGTAGAAGGGTTGGTATTTATGTATCCGGAATAATAAAATAAAAACAAATATTTCTCATTGAAATTTTTTTTATTTCAAAATATTCTCCGCGATAATCGATACACGTTTGCATATGTTTAAACCAATTTTCATAGCATTTTTTCCATTCTGATTGAGGATCTCTAAACATGCATTTTGAACGCATGTATCCATCAGGGATGCCTCAATTTTATGGTCTGTCACATGACGGTCTTGCTTTATCAGTTCGCGCATAGTATCGATATTTTCTGGCATAGCATCCGATTTTAGACGATCTTCTTTAAATTCGTCCGTGAGCGAACGACAGCCGCGGTTGAATTCACTAAACCAGTGATATACAGTGGTTTTAGATGGTGCTTCATCGTTAAAAGGCAAAGTGAGTTGATCGATACACTGTTGTTGATATAATCCACGTCGAAAGTCGTAGTAAACCACCGCACGAAAATTCTCACGTGTTAATTCCACGTGTTTTTTGACTGAGATGAAATTTTCAATTCACTAAACAACACAAATAGAGTCCGTATGACAAAACTTTCTGAGTACGTATACAGTCGACAATGTCAAACTTTATGATATATATGGCAGATGGCGCCTAGCAACACCACTGTTGCCAATTCCGGGTACATAAATATCAACCATCGTATAATTTGTCTTGCTTTTGCTTAAATATCGAGCAGTGTGAAATGTGTTCAGAATTTGTTGATAATTCGACGACTACATCCCGAAGTTTAAATTCACCAACTGTTTTAGAAATATGTCGCATAGAACACTGATTTTTATGATAAATTTCGACAATTTGCAAGCGTTGTTCTGATGTACAACGTTCCAAGATGATTTGCCAGAGTACTGAGACACATATTTATAGATTTGTGCGCAAACTCACAGTTTGTTTGATAACGACCACTACCGGAAGTTCGGACACACTAATAAATTACCCTTTATATGCTATGAACACTTTCTTAAAAAAGAAGGCTACCTATAAGTCAACAACAGGAGGTATCAGTATTAAAAAGTTTAAAGCATCATCAGATAACCGTCTAGTAAGAAAAAAAATGTATATACGAGGTGTGGCTATTAAATAACAAGACTGACGCTGCTACAGACGAAGTACCATGCGCCAAACGTATGCGCCAACAGCTGTTTAGCATGAAGCCTTCTCTTTTGAATGCAGTACTTTTCGTTTCTGTAAACAAATCCGTATAACCGTAGCCTTCGTTCGCATTAGAGTTGTTTTTTTGTTTTGTTGGAAAAATGGTAAGTGTAACAATAGAGCAATAAATTGTTGTGAAATTGACATTGTGAAATTGACATTGACATTCAAAGTATCAGTACAAACATTTTTCGAGCTTCTTGTTGTTCAAGCGTGATAATTTTAGGCACGACGTTGGCACACACTTTTTGCATGTTAAAATTTTATGTAATATTTGCTGTTGTGAAAAAATGTTTGTTGTCTATCATATATGAGTTTAAGAGCAATAATATATATAGACTAGCATCCAAACTAGGCAATTATCAACCCTTGAACAAGTAGGCTTCAGAATATAATAATTTACTGTTAATATTGGCTTTTGGAGGTTATGAAGTGGCTTTTGATAAACTTAACATTATATATCTAGGATATAACATTAACGGGATAATTCGGACGCTGAGATATCTAGAAGAAAGTTAGGCTGGGGAGCTCTTAGTAATCTATAACATATTCCATGCTCAAAGAAATTTTCCAAATAACCGAAATAAAAAAATTTCAACACATGTGTACCTGTATTAACAGATAAGATTCACCAATAGATCAAATTAGAAAAGGTGAAGGAAGAATGGAGCGAAAAAGAAATACTGTGATGTTAATATACAAAAAGCTTAAAGAAATGGTAATATAGTGAACAGGAATAACAGTTGTAATAGAAATGACAAAAATGTTAAGTGTAACAATAGAGCAACGAATTGTTGTGAAATTTCACTTGAAACTTGGAAAAAACGCTACCGAAATTTATAATTTATTGAAAAAGTGTATGGCAATGAATGTTTATCGCGAGCACGTGTTTTTAAGTGGTTTAAGCGTTTTCAAGATGGCCGAGAAGACGTTAAAGATGATCCACGCTTGGGTCGACCTTCCACGTCAAAACCTGATGACAATATTAAAAAAATCTGTAATCTCGTTCGTTCAGACCATCGATTAATTATTTGTGGGATTTCTAAAAGTGTATGAATTGAAAAAGAATGCATACGGCAAATTTTACATGACAATTTTAACATGCATAAAGTGTGTGCCAAAATGGTGCCTAAAATTTTCACGTTTGAACAACAGTAAGCTCGCAAAATGTTTGTACTGACACTTTGAATGCCATTGAAAATGACCCAAACTTATCGGAAATAATAATAACATATGACGAATCGTGTTTTTTTACTAATAATCCTGAAACGAAGCACCAAACCATGCACTGGAAGAGCCCAAATTCACTGTGAGCCAAAAAATTTCGAATGTGCAAATCAAATTTCAAAGCAATGATGATTGTTTTTTTCGATATTCATGGGATTGTGTACCTTCACTGGGTTTCTGAAGGCCTAAATATTAATCAACATTACTACCTTTACTTTCTTGCTGAACTCCGTGAAATAATAAGAGAAAAACGACCTAAATTGTGGAAGGACAAGTCATGGGTTCTCCACCAAGACAATGCGCCGGCTCATTCCTCATTGTCGTTCAAGAGGTTTCTAGCCAGGTACAGCATCCCCGTGTTAGACCATCCGCCTTATTCGCCGGATCTTGCGCCGTGCGACTTTTATCCGTTTCCTAAGGTACAATCCGCATTATAAGGAACAAGATTGAGTCCGTTAAAGCTGTGAAAGAGAAAGCGGTACGCCTTCTGAAGGAGCTGGCAGAAGAAGACTTCTAGCACTGTTTCAAACAACGAAAGATTTGCTTTGAGCATTGTAGGGAGAGAGAAGGGATGTATATTGAGGGTGATAATAAGTAAATATGTATGAAATCAGAATCAAATGTTTTACAGCGTCAGTCTCGTTATTTAATAGTCACACCTCGTATGCAAGATACAATTTTACCCAATATAAACCAAATTCTATAACTATTAACCAACTAGGTGACGAATACAGAAAAAATATGGAAATGGAGTTCACCTGAATACAACATAGACTATAAGAGTTAAAAAAAAATATTGAAAATTTGTCAACAGACAACATACTGGGGTGTCACAAAAGTATTTTTTGTTATTCTATTATAAATAAAGGATTTTACTTCTCTCGACAGAATTGAATTTTAACTTTTTGCCCTGACAAATCCTTCTTCAATATTAAGGTTATTAAATCTGAATCTAAAACGTTAAAATGAGTGAAACAAGTCGCGAAATTAGTGCAATTTTAAGACATTATTTTGAAAAAGGCTTTAAAGCGACTAATACCGCTCGTAATATTTTTGAAGTAGAGGAAGAAAGTGCTGTATTAATCCGCACCGCTCAGCTCTTGTTCAAAAATGTTATGGAAGGAGAGATGAGTCTTGGTGATAGGGGATGGTTAGGTCGTCCACGGTCACTCGATGCCTACGTTTTAAGAGCAGTTATGACCACTGATCCTAGAACAAGCCCAAAGAAACTTTTAGGACAACAAACTTTTAGGAGTATTACACCGTTACTGGTGTTTGGGACGTATAGGAACGGTATACATTTTTTAAATAGTGAATAATTAAGTGCCTAAAAATGAAAATACTTTTGTACGTAGTAAAAATAAAATAAAAAAAGGTAAGCAGTCACGGGCACTGCTGACAGAAGTGAAAACTTGAAACATTGGAATAACTGTTTTTATATTTTTTTTTAATTTTTAAATAAATTATGGTATGAATATTGGAAATATTTGAAAATAAATGTTTTTTTAATAAATAATAATAATAAATATTAAATAATAAAAATAAATAATAAATAATAAAAATATTAATATATTAAGTACTCACTCTTGTACTGCACAGCGAGTCTATAATTAACCAATTAAAATAATAATTATCGAAAAAACAATTTAATTTAAAACACGTTAAAACACAATTGGCGTCGCCAGTCTGGCGCAACACTAGCATGTCGGTGACGCGAACCCATAAGTTTTGCCTCTACCGAAAATCGCTTAACGCGGCTAAAAAAAAATTCACTTCAAAAACTCAAATCAATGAAAAATAATCCTAAATAAAAATTTAGTAAAAGCAGAGCAATGAAGAAATAATTATAATGAAAATATTTGAATGCACGGAACTAAGTAAATTAATCAGAAGACAATATAACGAGATATAATCATCAGTCTGTGTCGATCCACTGCAGGATGAAGGCCTCTTCAGCATGTTTCCAACTTTCACGGTCATGGGCTTTCCTCTGCCACTTTGGTCCAATATACTTAACGATGTCAATCCATCTTGCTTTCGGTCTTCTTCGCTGACGTTTGCGATCAAGCGGTATCCACTCCAGGATTGCCTTGGTTCTTCTGTCATCCCATCGCCTCGCTGTATGCCCTGCCCATCTCCATTTCAATTGCTTTACTCTTCCAATGATGTCACAGACTTTCGTTTGTTCCCTGATTCATGCGCAGAACTTTCTGTCTCGTCTTGTAATGCCAAGCATACATATTTCCATTCCCCTCTGTGCTACCCAAAGTTTTTGAATTGATTGCGATGTGAGCGTCCAGGTTTCACTTCCGTGTCATAACGGGTAGAACGCACTGATCGAATACATTTCTTTTCAGCCAAAGTGGGAGTTTGCTCTTAAACACAATGTTGAGCCTGCCAAATGCCTGCCAGACACATTTAACACGCCGTTCCACCTTCCGGGCGGTATTCCCCTCCATTGAAATCCTCTGCCCAAAATATATAAACTGAAATTCTTTTGTCCTGAGCGAAGTTATTGAACATAACCTGCCTTTTTTTCAGGTTTATTTTCAAGCCAAATGGTTCGCCAGCCCTTTGTAGTTCTCGTATGCGTTTTTTCAGCTCCTCTGGGTCTTGTGAAAGCAGTACGATATCATCTGCAAATCTAAGATGGTTTAAGTTTGCACCATTGATTTTTACACCATTCTGTTTCCAATCCAGTTTACGGAATACTTTTTCAAGACCAGCCGAGAAAAGAATAGGAGATATTGAGTCACACTGCCGTACACCTCGTTCTACATTAATTCCCACTTCAAGATGTTCAAGGTGAATTGTGGCTGTAGCTCCATCATATATCGATCCCAATAGGTTTACATATGCTTTATCTACCACTTGGCTAAGCAGTGCATCCATTATTGCATGCTTTGAGATGGAGTCAAATGCTTTTTCGTAGTCGATAAAAGCCAAGTACAGTGGCATGGTGTATTCGTTGTGCCTTTCTATGGTCTACTGTACAACTTGGATGTGATCCATTGTACTGAATCCTCTTCTGAATCCTGCTTGTTCTCTTGGTTGTGCGTCGTTCAGTTTTTATAATATTCTTTTAGAAATTATCTTAGTGAAAACTTTCTACATTACTGATAGGAGGCTTATTGGACGGTAGTTCTTTAAATCTTCCTGAGCTCCCTTTTTATGTAAAGGGACCACTTCTGCATTTTTCCATAAGTCAGGTACTTTTTGTTCTTTGAGGCATTTTGAGTATAATTTGGCCAGTGTTTTATGTAACTTCCGACCACCAGCTTTTAGCATTTCGATAGTTACACTCTCCTTTCCTAGAGCCTTGTCGTTTTTCATCGATTCTATAGCATTTGTTACTTCCTTCACTAGAATAACTGGCATTTGTTCTTCCGTGGGTATTGTTGTCTTTGATTGGTTCTGATCTTCATATAACTGGGAATAAAATTTTCTGACAAGCTCTAACATTTGCGTACGCGCCCTGCTTACTGTGCCATCCTCACGCCTTAAGGCATATATTTGCGTTCTTTTGTTTCTTAGCTTTTGTTTAGCCTTGTTAATTCATTTGTTTTCTTCCAGGGTTTTTTACACTAGCTGCATGCTGAATCGGCGCGTGTCCTCTCTGATACGTTTTCTTATAGTTTTGCAAATCTCAGTGTACTCGACCCTGCCAAAAGGACTACTTACATCTCTCATTGCCCGCCGTTTCTTCATTAAATCAATGGTCTCACTGGAGATTTTTGTCTGTTTGAGACATTTTTCTTCTGGTGGTATTGAAGCAGCCATTTGAAGCACATTGTTGGCGATTTCTTTATATTGAACTGATAGTTCTACTTTCTCCGGATCTTGCAACGCAGCAAACCGGTTTGACAAAGCAATCTCAAAATCATTTCCTCTCTCCAGCAGTTTCCCAGAATCCATTTTGCTCTTCTTTGATCTTACCATTCTTTTGCGTTCACTTTGACAGTCAATCCTAACTTTTGCTCATACGATTCGGTGGTCACTTCTAACATTAAAATTGTTAAGGTCAGTACAATTGGTAAATATTGTTTTATCGTTGATCATGATGTAGTCAATTTGACTTGTGAGCCTAGATGGACTTTTCCATGTCCATTTTCTGCTGATATTTTCTTATAGAACGAATTCGTTCTATAACGAGATATATTGGAAGGAAAGTAAAACTATTATAGCCAAATAAAACCGAAAAACTAGCAAGGTAGGAAAGGTTTTGTCAGATGTGACAATATATGAAATAGATTGTGCATTAAAGAAAATTGCTAATTGGAACTCTCTGGGAGAAAATATTCACTAAAATGTTAAACTATAGTGGAAATATATTGAAAATCGAATCTCTTTACATATACAAATACATAAAATATAAAAAGGTGAGATCTCACTGGGCTAGAAAAGGGTCTTTCAAATTGAACGGGTTTTTTAATTCTTGAATAAAACACAGAATTTGTATTGATTTAAAAAAACTTTTTATTGATAATTGAAGCATTGTGGATGATATTTAAAAATGAAAGACAATAGCTGTCAAATAACCACATGTTGCAGCTCCAGAGACGTCAATTCTTTTGTCAAAAAAATAGACAGAATGAGGTGTAGCCCCAGCCTGTCTGATGCACATATCCTCCAGATCAATATTATTCAATTCACGCCACAAAAAAACCAGTTATCATCTCAGAATATCTAACACTAATCACAGTTACAGCTTCACCAGCAACATTCTGAAAAATATACGGCCCAATTACACCTCCTGACCATAATGCACACCAAACAGTGACAGTGAGGATGTAAACGTTTCTCGTGAAATAATTGAAACTGTGCTTTATCTAAAACGATGATTTTTTTGCGAAAAATCATTTGTTTGTTAGTTGATTCAATTGACAAATGCACGGCGTTTTGAATGATTCAGTGGCTTTAGTGTGTTATTTGACTTTTCCAGTGATATTTAAACCTTATTTGCCTTCAACTTCCTTCAACTAAATCATTTCGTAAAATACGCCATGTTGTGGGTTCACTGACTCCAAATTATTGTGAAAGTCGACTAATTATTATCGACTTATCATTCAAGAATCAATTTGAAAGACCCGTTATAAGAAATGCAAAAATCAGCAACTATCAAACTAAGACCTATTAGTTTGTTGTCTATCATATATAAGTTCAAGAGCAATTGACTTGCATCCAAACTAGGTAATTATCAACCTATAGAACAAGTAGGCTTCAGAATGTAATAATTTACTATTAATATTGGCTTTTGCAGGGTATGAAGAGGCTTTTGATGGAGTATAAACTTAACATTATGTATCTAGGGTACAACAATAACGGGAAAATTGGGACGCTGAGACGTCTAGAAGAAAGTTAGACTAGGTGGCTCTTAGTAATCTATAACATATTTCATGCTCAAAGAAATTTTCCAAATAACAGAAATAAAAAATTGCAACACATGTGTACCACCTGTATTAACATGTAACATTCACTAATAAATCGAATTAGAAAAGGTTCAGGAGGAATGGAGCGAAAAAGAAGTACTGTGATGTTAATATATAAAAAGCTTAAAGAAATGGTAAGATAGCGAATAGGAATAACAGTTGTAGTAGAAATGGCAATGTTCGTTTAACACGTCCTATTATGCGAATTACTAATGATAGGTGAACCGAGAATCATGGAGAGCTAAAGAAAATACCTATCTCTAACAGTGGTTGAGCATAGGTTGAAGAAGAAGAACAGTTTAAACTATGTATTAGTAAAAGTTGTTGTGAAAATGGATTTTCGTTGAAAAACGGCCATATCAAAATTTCTGCATTTTAGACCAGACAATAGATATATAGTTTTTGAAACAAAATGCTTACTATTTAACATTCTTTCCATCTAAAGTTTGGGTTGCATGACATCAATCAGTCTTCCAGTGTACATTTAATCAAAATATTGTTAAAAAATCAGAAAACTGCGAAGCAAAATGCACATTGGGGCTTCAAGTAGAACAAGTTGGATGTTTTATATTGGACGAACTGAACATAAAATTTGGCTGCTTTGGCAATACCGCGAAAAGGTTATCATATATACTTACAGGATGTAGGGTACAGGATTTATAGTCCAATGAGTTTGATTTATGTAGAATAATCGTTGACATAATATTGGAATTTTTCATTAAGTTTGAAAACATTTTGTTCTTCCTTTACTAGTTTGAGGGCAATCGTCAGCTTGCTTCTATAGAAGAAATTAAGACGTTAAGAGAATTCCTAGCATTAGAACATTTAGAGAACAAACAGATACATCGATAACGAATAAATGCTTGTGGCGAAGCAAATATTCTGCAATATATTGATATCGCATATAGGTGATCTTGCCTGCCGTCAAAACGGCATCAGGCTTACACAGACTTAAATTTTAAACATTTAATATAATAAACCAATTAATCATGTGTTCCTTAATATAACGTGAATCATTTAAAACGTATTATGGTGCGAGAAATTAGAGCTAGTAATTTCAATTTTGACATTAAACGAGAATGATGTGTAAGTTTTCCTTTTCTTCGCAACAAAACAAACCGAATTTAAGCTGAAACGTATAAAATAAATGGGTATAAAAATATTACGTTTTATTTTCAAAAAATACCAAACTATTCAAGTATTTCAAAAATACCATATCCAAAAGAACACGACTATGCGACATGTCAATTTTTAAAAACATTAAAAAAATCTGACCTGTTTTTCGTGGAAGTGGTTGCATTTGGAACGTTTTAAGGAAACTGTTTGTTCAAAATGATGTGAATCGTTGATTTAATTTACGCAAGTTACTTTATATTTTTCCTGTATATTTTTCTTTCCTTATATATCAGGTCTGTAAATATGAAACCGGAATTTGGCCATAAATGGCAGTAGCTGTCAATATAGTTACCATCAGACCGTGTCATTGGCGCCATTTCCTTGTTGACATCTGACAAAGATTTTCAACTAATAATAATACAATTTTCATACAACAGCATAGTTTGTAATAGCGTTGAACATGTTGAATTGCGAACAACTACGATTTGCGGACAGCATTGATTTTCTGTTATCATTTGAATAAAACTGCGGTAGAATCACATCGAATACTTGTCGAAGCTTGCGGTGAGCACGCTCTTAATAAATCATAAAGAAATTAAGAACGTGGAAGACTACCGAAGAAGTTCAACAACGTATTGTTGAAAACAACAAACTAGCATTGTTTTGATATGGATGACGCTCAAATACAACAACAACTTATGGATCAATTAAATGTGACATGAGAAGCCGTTTCTAAACGTTTGAAAGTTATGGGAAAGATCCAGAAGATGGAAAAATGGGTTTCACATGACCTGAATGAAGGACAGCAGGAAAACCGAAAAATCACTTGCGAAATGCAACTCGCTAGGTACAAAATAAAGTAATTTTCCTATCGAATTGTGACTGGCGATAAAAAGTGTATATATTTTGAAAATTCTAAGCGTAAAAAATCATGGGTAACTCCAGGCGAATTATCGGCATTGACTGTAAGGCCAAATCGCTATGGACGGAAGACAATCCTCTGGGTTTGGAGGGATCAGAAGGGTGTGATCTATTATGAGTTGAACGTTAACGACAACAAATGGTCAATTTGAATTAAGCTTTGCGCGAAAAACGACCAATATATCAAAAAAGGCAACATAAAGTGATTCTGCTTCATAATAATCCACCATCATATACAGCAAAACTGGTAAAGTAAACGATTGAGGAGTTTAGTTGGGAAATACTTTTACATGTGCCTTACTCACGATACTTGCCTCCATCCGATTACTACTTATTTGCATCGATAGGACACGTACTTGCTGAGCAGCGCTTCACTTCTTACGAAAATGTACGAAAATGGCTCGAGGACTGGTATGCCTCAAAATAACAAAAGTTTTTTTTTTTTTGGCGTGGCATCGACAAATTGTCAGACAGGTGGGAAACATGTATAGCTAGCAATGGGTAATACTTCGAATAAAGTGTTTTTTAACATTTTCATCTGGTTTTATATTTATATACCTGGTAATAGATGGTGGCGCAGAGGAAACGCATATTTTTAGTATGGTTAGTATTTTGCAAAGACAGGGGTGACAATTTCGCCGCGCCGCCAATGGATAGCTCAGGTAATGCAGTTTTAGGCATGGCACCGTGGACTGTCGAAGTATCGTGTGTTTGTGGCACCGACAGCCAATTCGAGATCGAAACTTGATACTCGGTATGCAATAAACCAGGTATGCATTTCGAACTACCGTATCTGTCATCTGAACAATGACAATGTTGAAACAGTGGGAAGGGCGATTCTTGGTAGTCCTTAGCGTTCCATTAGGCGCCACGCTTCAGCTTTGGGTATGTTCCGTCTATCGTTATAACGCATTCTGCATTTTATCCTGACCCAAAGGAATTTTGCAAGCGTAGAGAGTTTTGTGCGAGATTGTGCACCATTTTTGCTCTCCAGACTTGTCTGCATGCGAACTTTTTTTGTGAGGTTGTCTTAAGTCTATGGTGTACGCTAGCAAACCACTCATGATACAGGAACTGAAATTTCTCTCCCTTCCATTCCTCAAGAAATCGCAAGAGTGCTAGAAGAAATGATTTTGAGAATGATGCACAACTTTCAAAAGAGATTGGAGATGTGTGATCGCGAAGAAGGGCAATACTTGACTGACATTATTTTCCACCATTAATTTAAAAGTGCACTATTATTACTTCATTTAGCTGTAATTACAAAAAATGTTCTTGAAAATAAACAATGTTATGCTTTTAGGTGAAAAGCATGCATTTCCTTTGTGCCACCCTGTATATACTTATAATATCGTTATCTAGCTCTATGCGGAGAAGGAAACATTTCCTCGTGTAGTGCTACTTGTCTTATATTCATATTATGCCTAGTCCAATGAATGCTAGATGAATATTCATCGTTTTTTTTTACTAAGGGACGTCCTGCTAAAATTAAATTTGAAAAAAAGGATTCGCACTCAGAACGAAGGTGTGCTATGAATTATAACGAGTTTCGAGTGGTGGATGCCAGATTATTTTGACGCTTTTACCTCAACAAAAAAAACGAATATATGGTAGTATAAGTTGAATACAAAACAGTTGTATTTAATTTAAAAGATAATCTTAAAATGCATTTTTGAAGTTAGAAACTTTTGAATTAATTCTATTTTCGATAGGAGTATGATGTATAGGAATATAATATTAACAAAAACTACCGAAAAACTAAAAACAAGAAACAAAATTATTCGAAAACTATGTGATGTAGTATTAAAATTATTGTGTTTTTCTGCTCTGGGGCTCGATTGCTGAGTAATGCTAAATAGGTCTGCCTAAATAGTCCACAAAATAGACACTCAGCTGAATAACACCATGAAGATGATTGCTGGTGTTATCAAACCAACCCCCACCGAATGTCTATTAGTTCTAAGCCACATCCCACCTCCTCAGCTGTGACGAACAAATGCTTTTATAAACGGGTATAAAACGATCGTGGACAATAGAAACCTACCAATCTACCAATATATGGAAGATACCAACCATAATCGACTTCTCTCTAGTCGACCACCGGCAAAAACGACAGGAACGGTTATGGAAGATGAGTTCTACTTCACTAACGCATGGACTCAAGAATGGACTGTACAAGAAAATATTAACAAAAGCCATCAAGCTTCAACTTATCACGTAAAACAGGGTCCACGTTTAACAAAATCAGAACCCAATATGGCAGGTGTGCATATCTTCTACACCGCTGGGACAAGCAGCCATTTCCACTTTGTGACTGCGGGGAACCCCAAACTATCACATCATAGAAGAATGTCCCACAAGATAATATAATACTTGATGACTTGATGACTTCCTGTTGGCGATCACAGAACTCATAGATTAAATAAATTGACTATACGTTTGTTTATAACCGCTTAAAGTTTACCGCTATGTTTATTTATTATATTATATATTATTTTTATATTTCTGTTTATATTTTTTATATGTTTATATATTTTTTATATTATGTTGTTTGTTATATTTTAACAATGTGTCTATAGCCATATGACAAATGAAATAAATTCGAGACGAACTGAATAACATAATTTTCTTTTCTCTTGATTTCTATTTAAATTAACTCGAATTTGTACTTAAGTCCATCATAGTAAAAATAATTTGCCTAATAATTAATATAGTAGTGAACAAAGAAGGAATATATTGGATTTTTAATTTGCTGAAAAAGCTATTACTTACAAATATAAGTTCGGATATTCGAACCCTTTTCAATTCCTTTAACTTCCACCAAAGCATCAGAGAGTGCCATCTGAGATCGCTTTCTGGTCTCAAGCCGCTACTAGTCGGACTCGAGCTTAAAGTTCGAAAACCTGCTGAAGGAATGACCATATACATCGGCCATGTCGGTTGTAGACTGTAATACAATGCAGCTCACGCCATCTTGTGGTGAACGCAACAGTCAGACTGCGAGGTAAGAAATCGTCCGTAACCCGCCCAAGCCCTGTCTAGGTACCAGGTATGCATGCAATTTTGCATATTGGCAATTTTTGCATGAACATGCACGGATGAATTTTCCTTGTTTTTGAATACTTTAATATTCTCGGCGGGCCCATTACCGCTGACGTTTTAATAGCAGCTGAAGGAATGGGTAATTTATGCATGGAGCACGGATGAATTTTCCTTGTTTTTAAATGTTTTTAAAAATGTAATTCAAATATCGCATCTAAAAACTTTAGTTTATAAGATAATATAGACCATTTGATTTTATGATTTTATCGGCATATTTTTTTAATCACGCGCTAGTACTAGTCCTTACTAGTAGCTGGTACTAGTCCTTAAATAATTTTCTCTTCCTGCGAACGGCGACTAATTAATAAATTTGGATCTTCATCAACAGCGATGATATTTTCATCAGAACGAACAGTTTTATGTCTTGTTTTTTGTTTTAATATCGAGCAGCGTGAAATGCGTATGGAATTTGTGGATAATTCCGAACGCATACATTACATTGTGTCACTTAATAATGGAAAGATGCACGATTCAACGCTGTATTGAATTGGAAGTTGGAAGGTGACTCCAACTTTGGAGAAACATAACATTGACCAACAATGTAAATATTTCGAGCTCAAAAATAGTTTATTCTTATGTATTTCCACCAGCTGAATCCAAAAATCACCATAAAAATGACTCATTGGCTGTTGCTTTGGAGATACAGTGACATGTCATTTTTTATAGTCTACATTTTCAGTTTGGGGGAAATTTTGTTTTCGGGAGTTCTCATACTTGCCAACTGACGAACACAACGTTCGCCAGCTGTTTGTAGGTTTTAAACATAATTACTGTTGCTGTGACTGTGAGTTTCATATTGTTTCTGTTATAATTAGTGCAGAATTTCTGGTTTTGAAGTAAAAATTTGATTGATAAATCAAAATGCTTCGAAAACATGTAAATCCAGTAAAAAAAAATATTACATTTGTGGAGAAATAACATTTTCGTCACAGAAACGTAATCTGATGTCTATTGTGAAGGTAGGAGACCAGAAAAGTAATGGGCTCTACATATATGTTGCAACTTTTGTTTCGTTATACTACGAGAATGGCTGAAAAATATAAAAACTCCTCTTCAAAATTATGAGCTTGAAGTAGACAATGAAGATAGCGTGGAAGAAGAAGAACTCAACAATCCTTACAAATCCCATGACCCTGATTTTTCCCTCCTAGTTGTGGAACTGTCAGTGATGAATACGGAGAAAGATTCCATCAGTATATTTCTGCGACGGAACAACGATATCAGGGTCGTTAGAATGAAGCCATGTTTGCGGATTACTGCTGGTCTGTGTGTAGGGATGCTCCGGAATTCACTTACAAGAGTCAAGCCAAAAATAAACGATCTCATGATGCCACCACATGATTCTTTTCAGATCCAACAACCAGCCAGGTATTTTTCCATCAATTTTGAACTCTTAGAATATATGTCATTAAAAAATTGAAATGGACTTTCAATGTTCTTGGCATATGAAGTTAAAATGTATCATTTTCCTTTACTCCGTTAAAATAAAATACTTCCACCTATTGTTCATAGAAACTAGAGCTAATTAAAAATTTTCTTAATCATGTTCGTTTTATTCAACCCAAAATTAACAAGATTTAACTAATGAAGTGAAGGAAATCTAAAAAAAAAAAAAATTGTAGATCAGTGACATCTTTTCCGACGAAGCGCACCTTTAGCTTAAATAGTAGCAGGAGTAAACATAACTGCAGATTTAGGGCCTATGAAAATCCTCAAGTGATTCAAGAGTTACCTGTTTATCCTTAGAAAGTAGGTTTTTGGTTGAAGAAGTGTTATGACCTTATTTTTTTTTGAAGATAGTGACAGATATTGTGTTAATGTTTATTCACTTAATACGGCTAAATAGAGCAGATAGTGGAATAGAATCAACTATAAGGTGATTCAAATAATTTTGAATATTTGAAATTGGTATCGGAATTATAAGAAAAAGGACAATGGGCCGATTGAGAAAAGTGTAATAAAAATAAGTATAAGATATAAGAAAAGTAACCTGAAAAGGTGAGACTGACATCCCTATAATATAGTAGAAAAAATCGACGAATAAGTAAAATTTAAGCATAAAATAAAATTGAAGGATTTTTCAAAATCACTGTTAAGTGTCCCATAAGTAAATAGCACTCTACGAAAATTGGCTTATGAATAATTCATAGCGATTTGCTAAAGTATATGGCACAGATCCCATAAATGTTTGCATGTTACGTTTTAAATAATTCCTCAATTCACGGTACGAAATTGGTTAACTTGTTGCTTTAGATTTTAGATTACAGCACAAAAAACTATAGGAATTATGAGGAAAAGCCAATATTTTATATCATACATAATATTTTTAAATATTACAACACAAAAATTGTTAAATAAGAAAAAATTAGGAATGCAATTTATAGTGATCTTCCTAATATTTCATTTTAACCACAAATTTTACATAAACAGTCAAAATATTCATTATTCCCAAATTGTTTGACTGACCTATTCCTTAGAAATATATTAACAACAATATTAACAATATGTAATACTTTTCATGAATAATTATAAAGCTGGAGAGATAATATCAAAGTTCGTTCGGTTTTTAACATAAAAAAATTAACCGCAGTTACCATGCTTAGTACACCCACTGGCATTAATCTGTAACATAATAAAGACTTTTCCAATTAGAGCATGAGAACTTTGAAACGTAATAACCGCAAAATTTTCGGAAATGTAAATGTCATATATAGACTGCTGTGTTCAGTACACTGTATCAATTAACCATGGAAAGATACACGATTCAATAGCACGCAGAAATTATTGCCATAGGCCTGTTGAAGTTTTGCAAAATTTTTCGCCGCACTGTGTTCAAGGAAATTGTGATTAATTTTCAAAACTTAATAGAAAAATCCGGTTCACAAAATCAATTGTTATGGATCACCAAGTGATTCTAGTTTCAACTCGCAAGAAATACGCATCAGATGTCGGCCTACCACCCAACAGGTGTTGCCAGATACAACTCTAGGCCATCAGTCTCATTACTTTATTTACATATCTCGTAGGGTTATGTAAATAATACAGGGTTTGTTTAATAAAAATGGGGACTGAAGTTTAAAAAAACATTTATTTAAGAAATATGAAAAGTTGCTTAATAATGTTCAAAATATGATTCCAGTCTTCATACGCCTCCTGGAAGTCCGCAACTGCAAGGCCGCTCAAGCACTTCGTCGAAGCCTTTTCGACTGCCTCAATCGTCCCGAAACGACGTCCTTTCAGGCTCCTCTGGATTCGAGGGAACATAAAAAAAGTCTTGGGAACTATCTGGACTATAAGGTGGTTGGGGCAACGTTGCCACGGTGTATTTGGCCAGTGTCTTCATCACAATTAGCGACGTGTCGATTTTACCCTTGATTTGCTGTTCCAGTTAAAATTTTTTATTTTTGGTCTCCGGATATACTCGAAGATCCAAGTTTCGCCACTGGTTATCACTCTGTTCAGAACATTTGGATCGGTATCCAAAAGTTGCAACAGTTCACTGCAAATCGTCACACGGTGTTCCCTCTGCGCCCCTGATAAAATCTTCGGCACTAACTTCGCGCATAACTTTCCCATTTGCAAATCATTGGTCACAGTTGAATGCATAGTTGATTTTTTTAAATTCAACTCTTGTGCCATTAAATGTACAGTTAACCGATGGTCATAGTTCAGAAATTCTCGCACTTTGGTCACATTTTCATCGGTGCGGGCCGAGATCAGACGTCCAGGGCGTTGTTCATCTTCACGTTTTTAAGCGTTCTTTTGCATTTTTTTGCCACTGAACAACGCGTGTTCTGGACATGGCTTCGTCCTTGCAAGCCTCACACATCATGTGAAAAGTTTCCGTAGTAGATTTGTTCAAATTCATGCCAAATTTGACAATTTCGCAAAATTTGATGGCACATTGCTGCTCGATGTATTTTTGCACCTTGACTCTCGACGCGAACTTAAAATACACGTTCGTATTCTTACACGATCTACGCACTCTAAAGTTTCGGAGACACACTGAACCAGGTTTCATGGTCACCTGACATCAGCCACCGCCGATATTACTTATAAAAACCACCATTCACACATTTCTCTTGGCAGGAATAAATCAATCCCTATATATATTATATATAGGGATTGATTTATATATATATATATATATATATATATATATATATATATATATATATATATATATATATATATATATATATATATATATTATATATAGGGATTGATTTATATATATATATATATATATATATATATATATATATATATATATATATATATATATATTATATATAGGGATTGATTTATATATATATATATATATATATATATATATATATATATATATATATATATATATATATATATATATATATATTTATATTTATATGTATATTCCAGTATACCTCGCCTAAGGTACTGGACGGGCCACAGGTGATGGATAGTGATTGATAGTGAAAGTTGCGCTTCACAGCTGCGAATATCTCAAAATAAGTAGCCTCGAATCAAGGCAAAAAAACTAAATCCATTTAGCGTCTGACTTGCATCAAGCGGTTGAGTGGTCAGCGTCTGTTCACCAGTGGTGCAGCTGAGATTTAAATTCTGGAACTAACCCCTCCAGTCTTAACCTCCGACCGTCACGGTTCAAACCTTTAATTCAAAGTACAAGATGAAGCGTTCTAGTAATTACAAAATTACCCCAAGAGGTAAGCAATCCTCTGCCAGCTTTACTAGTACAACCCGACTTTCGGATTCTGGGGCGTCCGGGCTTAAACGCAAAATCTTTCAGAGGGAGTCAGAGACCTCTGGCCAACGTCTGAAACCGAAAACAAAAACTTTCTTTGGAAGGGTAAATATCTCTATTCTGCGCCCAGGAAAACTACATGAATTGGGGCGAACATTGAATCAGCAAAAAATCCAAATTTTAGCTCTGCAAGATACTAGGTTGACAGATGGTAACACCTTGAACTTCGACAACTACAGACTTTTTAAAAGTAAAACGGACAAAAGAATACTTAAAAATACACAACATTTCGGTGTTTCTTTCGCTATCTCAAAAACCATTCTTGGTTCTATAACTAATGTCCAGCCAGTAAATAATCGTCTTATGACACTATCCCTCAAGTGTGGTAACAAAAACTATACATTAATCAATGCACATCTCCCAGTTAACGAAGAAAATAAATCTAATCCTGAAAAAGTAAATAAGTCCTGGGAAATTCTGGAAAAGACTATTTCTAAAATTCCCTCTAACCATGTAAAAATCCTATTGGGTGATTTCAACGCCTAACTAAAGAAAGTACAGAAAAGCAGTCGGCAGTTTTCCCTCTCATAAATGAACTAACTATAATGGGAGAAGATTGGCTGAACTATGTTCGCAGTTTAATATAAATATGTCAACCCATTTTAAGAAGAAAATAACAAAACAAAAGGTTTGGAGGAGCCCAAACACGTACATGGGTGAATTTCAAATTAGCCATGTTGCCATTTCGTATCCCAAATATAAAGTGATTTTGAATGTCCAAGTCAGGAAAGGAGCGAACATAAACGCGTATCACTTCTTGACTAGAATTAAACTTAGCTTAAAACCTCGAAAACTTATTCAAAAGAGACTGCTAATCCCAAAGTTCAACCATACGAAAATAAACCCAACCCTAACAGAAGAGCTTGATAAACAACCAGCACAGAACTGGCAAGAATTGAAACAAAAAAATATTAAAACAGCCTTAAAGTTGACCATTTTACAAATACCTAGAAAACATCCGTGGTGGGATGAAGTTTGTGAGCAAGCAGTATTAAGCCGAAGTAAAGCATTCAAAGAGCGGAACAGTCAAAAAACAGCAATAAATTTTAACATCTTTTTGGAAGTAAGAAAAGAAACATCGAAGCTAATTAGACAAACTAAAAGCAAAAATTTTTACAAAACACACTAAACAAAAAAACCCAGATTCATTATCACCGAATGAAGATGAAATAATTAGGCAATTCAAGCGACTTAAAAATAACAAAGCTTCTGGTGAAGATGGAATCACTGCTGAACTTTTTGAAATCCGCAGGTCCAGGTTCAATCAAGGAAATAACCAAAATTCTATAAGAAGTTTGGCGAACCGAACGGATTCCGGAAGATTGGAAAGAAGCTCTCATCCATCCACTACATAAGATAGGAGATAGAACGGATGAAAACAATTAAAGACGGTAATATCTCTTATATCTTCTCCCAGTTTGTTACAAGATTCTATTTCAATGTCTACTAGACAGAGCACAGGGACAGTTAGAGCCTAAAATTTGTGAATAGCAAGCAGGTTTTCGACTGGGCAGATCCTGCCCTGAACAGATCCTGAATCTAAAGTTGATCTTAAGACATAAAAAACTGTATAATAAAAATCTCGTCTGTACATTTGTGAATTTCAAAAAAGCATATGATTCTAATGACCGCGAATCTTTATTCCAGATCTTGAAAGAACAAGGACTAGATCTGAAAACGCTGGCAATTATTAAAGCAACACTAACTAACACAAGGTCAAAAGTTAAATTTATGGGTGACATCTTAGAGCCATTCGAAATTAAAACTGGAGTGAGACAAGAGGATGGACTCTCACCACACTTATTTAGATGTGTTCTAGAAAAACTAATACAGGAGTGGCGTGAAAAAAAGTCGGCCCTGAATATTGACCAGCCCATTAAACTGGGGAGAACTAACATTAAAATTGATTGTCTGGCGTTTGCTGATGATCTAGCAATTTTGGCTCAAGATATATTAACGGCACAAAAACACATTGAAATCCTATAGAAACAGCAGAAAAGGTAGGACTTGAAATTTCCTTTGAAAAGACACAATACATGACCTGCAACAGGCTAAGACCATTTCTAAAAACAAAATATGGTAACATCCAGCCTCTCAATTCAAATATTTGGGTGAAATAATCATGGAAAACGGGTTGGAAAAAGCGGCCGATAAGGGTAGATGTCAAAAAATGGAAATTGCATTGAGATTTAAGCAAAATATTTACAACAAAAAATGCATATCTAAAAACACAAAACTGAGACATTACAATACAGTTATTAAGCCAGAATGTTTATATGGGGCAGAAATGCTCATTTTGAATAGAAAAAGAGACATCGATTATATTGAAAAGAAGGGATGAAAAATCATAAGGAAAATCTTAGGCCCCAAACAAATAAATAGCACAACATACCGATTTCGAGAAAAGCAAGAAATCAAACAATACTCAGTTATACATAGCGATATGAGAAAAGGAACAATTAAGTTTTACGGACACATAAAACGGATGAATCCGAGTAGGCTAACCAGACAAATAGTCGAATTTTATGAAAATAGGAGTAGAGCTAAAGTAGAAATAATTAAATGGATTGCTGCAATTAAAGAGGACCTAAGATGCCTCGATTCTGGCAGATATTTTTCGGTTTTGAAAACCAAACGGACAACCATACGCTTTTGAACAAAAAACAACCATACGGAATAAGCAAACAACATCGACATTATTCCAACACCAACTAGAAACAGGCCATAAAATTAACTTTGATGATTGCAACGAGATAGCCAACATAAACCATTTTCGGACACGCCTGATCAGAGAAGCTATAGAGATCGAAAAGCAAGGGAGTCTGAACAAGAGGGAGGACGCTCTACACTTGTCGCCAATGTGGAAAAGCGTTCTCAGACCAGCAGACCCAGACAGCATGACATCTAGTGCAGGACTGGAAACAGAGACGTCGCAAGCGCATCAGGGGGCGGAGCTAGCGCCAGTGGCAGCCAATCGCTACCGACTAAGACCGAGGCCAGAAGACATAAATATTACACGGCAAACCGATCTCTCTCAGACAGTCACGAACCTCGCGACAGTAAGCACCGAAGATGCCAAATGAGATTTTGGCGAAACGTCTGCAAGCTCCCAATAGGGACCAACTATGGTCCAACTAGAAAAGAACGTGGACGACGCGACCTCTGTAGGTGAGGTTGTGAGTGGGGCGCTCGGCCTAGAGGTGACGAGACGGGAGGTGGAAGTGTTTCGGATGGGCAATTATGCGGGATTTGTAGGGATATATAGGTGCGATTAGTTTGGCCTTCTCGAAATCTATTTTGTGACCCTTTTGAATATGATGTTCTGCTGAAGTCGAGGAGAGATCATATATGCGATTTTGGATACGTTTATTGGTTTGGCCGATATATGATTGGGAGCAGCCAGAACAAGGAATCTCATAGACACCATGTGACTCTTGTGGACTATTATCCATCACTGGTCTAAGAAAACTATAGATATTTCTTTCTGTTGTAAATATTGTTTCGATATAACGGAATCTGAATACGTGGCAAATTTTATAGTAACTGGGTTGATGTACGGCAGAAGAAATTTGGGGTTTTGGGACAATTGTCTAGTGGATTGGTTGGTATGACCAGTTGCCTGAACTTTATTAATAATCCTTTTTATATGACGCATGTTATAACCGTTTTTAATTAGTGCCGTTTCTAGGTATTAAGTTCTGTTTGCCTGTTCCCTACCTGACAATTAGTGATCTCGTGACTAAAGTTTTGACTACGGAATTTAATTGCGATGGATGATGATGTGATTTCGCATTTAGATAATGATTTGTGTGCGTGGGTTTACGATAGAGAAGGAGAATAGGAGAAGCTTTGGTCTGGCCTTTTTGATATTAGAACGTCAAGAAAATGGAGGGCAGAATTGTTTTCAGTCTCCATTGTAAATTGGACCTGGGGATGTATACTGTTCAAATGCGAAAAGAACAGATTTATATATATATATATATATATATATATATATATATATATATATATATATATATATATATATATATATATATAAATGGTTTCTACATCTATTTAGTATTTAAATAAAATCAAGAACACCTTAACCATAAATTAATATTTCCTTTAATTAAAGACTTAGGCATTTTTAATTATTTTGACAAGCCACCACAAAATGTTAATATCATCGGATTTCCCAGCATTAATTTACGTTTAATTAAATTTTACGATCTCAATTAAAAATATTGCGTTGAATTTTCGACAAATTTACCAAAGTGCCATCTGGCTATATCTAACTGGCGACGAAAATATTTTTTGTAACAGCTACTTACGTTCTTCCACTTTATCTCCCATAAAGGAACCTGCAGGATGAATATTCATCTTTTCTCTGTCAACAGTCAAAATAAAACTTGAAAAATGAACTCGTAACTACTTCGAAGATAAAAAAAAGGTGTTTTGAGAATTATAAGCAGTGTCGAATAGTGGATACTGTTTTATTTTGAAGCAGTCGTGCAGAAAAAAAAATATCTAGACAAATAATAGTAAGTGATATAACAAATAAGAAGTTAAGTGGTTTTAAAAAGTTTAACATTAAATTGCAATTGTAATATTTATAACCTTTATGTGATATAATTCCAGTGAGATATTGGGAAAGGCATTTTGCCTAATGAATAACTTCATCAGAGAATACACTCCTCAACAAAAATGTTATCGGGGTGCGAGAATTGTAAAAATTAATTTTGAATATTTTTTATTTTAAAAGTTCGTCTTTTTTCGTAGTACTAGGGTGTAACAAGTATTTTCGTTTTTCCTTTGTTTATAAATAAAGGATAGAAATAACCATTGCTACTTCAGTATTCAGTGACTTCACTGCAAAATATTCAGTTGACGGTGTAGCATTTACAAATTATCGGCTGCTGCAGGTAAGATTGTTTTGCGCGAGTGGATAAAGGCCGAGGAAGTCGAACATCAGACCTCGAGCTGAACAGACATCATTACGCCGTACCCTTCCATTAGAGGTATGTACATTATCTGACCAAGCCCTACTCAGGCTTATTCTTTTGTATTTTTGTAGAGGGTTTTAGAGCCCGATCATATTAGAGCCCGGTTATTATAAAACCCGGTCATTTTGGGGTCCACTTATGGCAGAATCCGGTTAAGGTAAACTCCAGACCTTTTAGGGCCCCCGTGTTCTGAACAGAGTTCTGCACAGAACCGCTCAGTAAACGAACATCTTAGTTACGGGTCACTCCAGAGGCTGCGCAATAATCGAGAAGCGCGACAAAAAAAAATAAGGCTAGACAATATATTATTTTTTAATTATTTTATTAGTATTTTCATGAATCTTTAACATTATTTGCTTAATCACCATCTCACTACCACCATGTAATAATGTTTTACAGTTTAAGATACTTTGATTTAATTTCGGTTAATTTACATTACTTTGATCTGATTCATTTGATTTAGTTTAGTTTAACTTGGTTTACGATAATTAAATTTGAAATCGTTTGTCAATTAGACAAGAGCTCTTATAGGATAAGAAGGTCTGTTAAGATCAAACCTTCTTCTTTACATGCCTGGGGTAGTTGTGGACACCACTGCTAGACCCTTTTGATTTTTTTGTTATAACTGTTTATTTTTTATATTTTTGTTCTCTGTTGTTCTCTGTGTTTATTAAATGTCTAGTACTAATACTGAATGTAGTATATATTTTCCTTAACCTCAAATGCCAAACTCTCTGTCTATGTAATTTTCAACCATCATAATCCCCTTCACTTAATACTTTATTACTCACTGATAACCCTTTACATCAACGGATTCCATAATTCAAAAAGGTTCATAGGTTTTAGGGTTAGAGGCGCATCAGCAACTAAGGCTATTTAGGGACTGGAGCTAAAGCTTGACGTGGGTTCCGAACCACGGTCATCAGCCACCGACAACCTCAGTCAGTATCTCCCTCAGGTTATTAGCCCTTGGGTTTGTGTTTAACCGTAAGTCTATCGAGAAACCTAACGATTAGCGAGTGATCACAGTCACCCAGTCTCAGAACTGGTGTGACTGAGAGATAATTTCTTGTCAGATTTTACATTCTTGCCTAGAAACAGTCACAAACATTCAAACAAAGTCACAAACATCCATGCCGAGTACGGGAATCGAACTTGCTACCGCGCCAACCACAGTGCTGACACAGTGGCGACGGACCACCGCCTTAGACAACGCTCCTGTCACGGCCAGCGGTTCCATAATTTAGTTGTTGCTTCACCTTTGCGTGTAATGGTGAATTCTAATTTCTTCTATCTTTATAAAATGTGGAAAAAACTTAGCAAATGCGCTCTTTTTTTACCGTTGAAAATTAAAGGGAAGGATCCTTGAGAATGGAATCTAACTTTTTTGTATGACCATCGGAGTTAAACAACTTAAAATAACAATAGTTTAAATTCAATTTTATCCATTTTTCGAAAAATGTCAAAATGTAATTGCTTTTCTCGATTGTTATACACAAGACACAACGTATGCGTCTGAAACTTCGCAGCACACTATTTAACATGTGATAGAAGTGATAACAAGTGATAACAAGTGATAACCAGTGATAACAAGTGATAACAAGTGATAACAACATGTGATAAGTGATTTAACAAGTGATAGAAAGCTATACGCGTGTATCGCTTGATACTCGTTCCCTCATTGATCTGGTATTTACTAATGATTATACTTTGACCGAAGCTGGTAGGAACTTTCTGATCATGAAACCATTGGGTTTATCCTTAAATACGGAACAAATGTGAAAAAATGTAAGTATAAACTAATAAGAAATTTAAGTCATGAAAATATGGATCCAATTAGAATAGAATTAATTGGAAGAAACTAGAACTTCACGTCAACAAATGTGGACCACCTCTATGAACATTTTATGAACAACATCCATAAGACAGTTAATGCCTTGGCACCCTTAAAAACAATTAATATTGACGCAACACCGTGGATTATAAATTCCATTAAGCTTGCCCAAAAGGAGAGGGATATGGCCTACAAGAAGTTCAAATTAACTAGAAACCACACTGACTGGAATGATTATAAGAAGAAACGCAATAAGATTGTAATGGTGATTAAAAACGAAAAAATGGCATTTTATGAACAGAATATTGATCGTAGTAGAGGTAATAGCAAGAAAATGTGGCAAATGTTGAAGGAATTGGTGGGAAGTGGCAGAAAGTCCGACGTGTTTGAGGATATTGTTTTCCGAAGGAGTGTTGGAACGTTAGAAGATAATTTTAACAATTTTTATGCTGAAAGTATTCGGGAGAAAGCTCGAACCATTCCAAATCAGATTCAAACATTTGACAGTACCGTTGACATCCATTCAAGTGAAGAAAGTTTTGATCAATTTGATTTATTAACATTATCTCAATTAAGATATATTGTAATGAATTTAAAAAATAAGTCCACATCTGATGATATATGTAATATAAAATTTTTAAAGGCCGTATTTCAGCAGGTGGGTTATCCATTACTGCATTTAATCAATACGTCGTTGTCCAGTGGTCGAGTTCCAAGGAATGCGAAAGTGAGCATCATTGTTCCAATACCAAAGGTTGAAAACCCGGTATTAGCAGAGGATTTTAGGCCAATCAATCTATTGCCGAAATTATTGAAAATAGTGGTGTGTAGACAGTTGCGTAGATACTTTGAAAAGCAAAATTACATTTATGTAGGACAATCGGGATTTCGTGATAAACATTCTGCGAGTCTGCACTGCAACTTCTTTGTACGAAATGGCGCCAAGATATTGGTAACGATAATGTTGTGATTGGTGTATCTGTGGACCTGAGACGTGTATTTAAGACTATAAACAGAGAAGATCTGATTGTGAAGCTATAATGTTACGGAGTGAAATCTTGTGTTATAAAATGGCTTAAACATTATTTGAGTGACCGCTTTCATCGAGCAAAAGTAAATGGTGCTATATCAGGAATTCTGGAAAATGATATTGGTTACCACAAGGGAGCGTATTAGGTCCCTTTTTGTTTCTTATATACATCAATGATCTGTATAAGATTTTTAAAAAATTAGACTCAAATTTGTTTGCAGACGATACGGTCCTCTCTATAACGGAACAGAATTATGATCAAATGGTGAAAGATCTTAATTTAGAACTCTCTATATTAGATAATTGGCTATGGGTGAATAAATTAAAATTAAATTCTCAGAAAACAAAATATATGATTTTGGGAAGGAGCGGTATTTGCAAGTCGTTTATTGATAAAAATTATAATATTTACATTGGGAAGAATAACATTGAAATCGTAGACCAAATTAAATATCTAGGTGTAATTCTTGATTCTCAATTGAAGTTATATGCTCATGTAAAATACATGAGTAAAAAAATAGGTACAAAAATAGGGTTCTTTCGTAGAATATCACATAACTTAAGTAATTGGTCAAAATTGTTAATATATAATACCATAATTTATCCCCATTTTAGTTATTGTAGCTCTTTGTTGCTAGGTTGTAATAAAAATGAAATAAAAAGATTGCAAATTTTACAAAACAAGGCAATGCGAATTATTTTGCATTGTGATAGGTATACACCAGTGGATTTGATGTTGTGCTCTTTGGGCTGGTTCTGTGTGGGCAGAGTATTGAGATGGCCAGTATTGTTATGATTTTTAAAATTTAAAATAACGTAATGCCTGCATATCTTGGAAGGTACTTAATAGCGCGATCCGAAAAATACCAATGTAACATTCGCTCAAGGGAGGATTTCCATATAAATTTTGAACGTAGTACCTATATGCAGAAATCGCGTTTTGGGAATGGTATTCGGCTGTTCAATGGTCTGCCTGCAGAGCTAAAAAGTATAGAGAGTTTGGAAGTGTTTGTAGATAGAATCCGTAAACATTATTTGGCAAAATAGGTTAGTTTGTTGTTAAAAATAAGTGGGTATGTTTGATTTTGTATAGACTAGTGTGTATATATTGGATTTTTATTATTATAGAACAGATCATATTTGGATATATTTGTATTATGCATAGACATAAATAAATATAAATGAATTACACATTGTATGTAGTAGCCAAGTGCTAAATAAAGAATATTATTATTATTATTATTATTATTATTATACATACGTTGCCGATATATTTTAAAATAAAGTAGACAACTCAATTCTGCCCATGTGACAGAAGTATATATGGTTAATTTTAGCATCAATTATAGGATCCTGGATTTATATTTGGTATATAAAACATACTTTGAATATTTATGACAGCGAGGATATATTACGATAAGAGGAATTATCTAAAGTTGAAGAATGACATCGAACAGTAGCAGTACAAAATTGTTTTGAAGAGAAAGGAATAACCAAGTTAGGGTGGTCCGCAAATTCCCCTGACATGAATGTCAGTGAACATGCTTGGGGCATTCTAAAAACACGCATCAAGAAACGAAACAATTCTCCTCTTACCCTGCGAGAACTGAAAGATGCTGCTCGTGAAGAATGGGAGAGAATTCCGCAAGCCCAAATTGATCATTTATATATCTTACGTAAGGCGTGACATAATTTGATGCAACAATGACGTAAAAGTGTTTTATAGGTATGTCTTTGAAAGCACAGATAAGAATCATCACTGCCTTAACAGACATTGGTTATTTAGAACGGTTACATTTTAAGAAGAGAAAAATATTAAGCTGGAAGCAATTGTGAAGGGGATGGGGATTATGAAAAATTCACAATCGTGACGTATTGTACAAGTTTCCTGAGTTTAGCATAGAAAACTGGAATCAAACTACAATTTTTAATAGACCACAAATAAGGCATCTTATAAAAAATTCACATTTCACCTAACAATGAACGCAATCGAATTTAATGTCTGAGGTTCATTTGTTCAAAATTTTCTTGGGAAGCAAAGTTTAAGTTTAAAGTAAGTTAAAATTAAAGTAAGTTTAATTTCAATAAACTTGACTGCAATATGATGAACATTAAAATTCATTTATTCCACTACCACTTAGATTATTCAATATTATATTTATTATTCCATCATTGTCTTTAAATGTCTAGTCTCGTCTCTAACATTTCATTAATAAAACTATTAACAATACATAATTCGTTTTATGTATGGTTATAAAGTTGTAAATAATAAAGTTATCTGGATGGCTCACTAATAATTCCGCCTTATGAATAATTTACACCATTGTCAGATATCTCATAAACTTTTCCTTATTTCCTTTAAAATAAGTTATCAATTCATTGTAAGAAACTAGTTTAAACTGGAACTTTATCTAACAGAACATGAAAAATTAATAAGGTCTATGAATATGATTTAAATGAATGATTTTAAGAATAGACGGCCTGTTCAAAAATTCGTAACTGGTTTATGAATGGTAATCATCAAAATGCAACTCTTGTGATTTAGCTCAGAATATAATTTTTTTTACCCTTTATTTCTTCAGAACCATTTGGTAGCAGATCCGCACATAATCTTATTTTCTCATCTTAATATTTAAGATATTTCATGAAATCAGTAGTTCTAATTCTAAAACAAAATATGGACAACTTTTAGATTATGTTTTAAGAATCTACAATATATATGGTAGTACCTATCATATGGCTGCACGTGACAACAGCAACTATTTTTAGTTTCCGTGTCATGAGGGGCAAAAGTCCGATGTTCAGGATGGAACAGTAGTCCGCAAGCGGACTTTTGCCCCAAGCTTTATTTCTTTTAGGTCATATAAAAGAAAAACAAATAGGAAAATATGTATGGAAGAAATTACAAATAGCTTGACAAAGAAAAAAGAAAGTATTTCCAAAAGAACCGTCACAAAAGAGCTTGGAATAGATGAATCTACTCTACGAAAGGGGTTAAAATCCAGGCATGGTGTTGATAGCTTGGGAAGATATCGGGCTTCTCACGCCACTAGTTTAGCAAGATTGATGGTGTTTAACGAATTTCAAGTTAATTTATTTTTTGAAAATCTATCAGAATTGTTCAAAACATTTTCCACCAAGTGCTATCTACAATATGAACGAGAGTGGTATTTCAACCATTATTAACAAAATACCAAAAATTATTAGTACGAAAGGCAAGAAATTCGTGAGAAAAATATCTTCAGCTGAACGTGAGATAATTAATCACTATTGTTTGCATTATGAGTGCGGCGGGCAATTTTATTCCTCCCGCGATAATATTTCCTTGAAAGAGAATGAAAAACGAGCTTATGGATGGGGCTCCAAGATAATTTATAGCAATGTGTTCGGACTCTGGATACATAAACAGCAAGTTATTTATAGAGTGGCTTAAACATTTTCGCTCTAAGGTTAGACCAGATAAAGAACATCCTGTTCTTCTCATGCTCGACAACCATTCTTCCCGCCAGAGTTTAGAAGCTGTAAATTATTGCAGAGACAACTTTCTTCATTTGATGACGATACCACCCCACAATATTAAAAACATTTTATGCAGACGAATGCGATAAATGGTTGACAACAAATGCCGGTAGAAATATCACTGTACTCTAGCTTGCTGGGTGAAACAATGGCACAGAAAATATTTCGTTGACATTGTGTGCGCTTACACCGCCATTCCATAGTTTGTCCTGGATAAAATAAACCCAAGTTTCATCTACCATTACAATTCTTCTCAAGAGTTTTTCCTAATTTATGTTAGATATCGCCAAATTTGTCTCAACAATTATTTTCCTAATGCGTTTTAAATTAGTTGTTAATATTCAATTCAACCAAGGAACAGGTTTACGAGGGTTCGAAATGTATTCGACTTGAAACAGAGATGGTGCAAGTTTGGCTAAATGACAATGTTAATTGTCCAGTATCATACGTTTTTAATACCATCAGTATCAAACGATTTGTCCAATTTTGCAAAATAAGTGTTTGTCTTAGATTTAACTACATCTTTTGAAATTAATCTACATCGAGCGACATTTTTTTTCAGATTTGGGAAAAGCAAATAATCGTTGCAAATTATGTCATCCGAAACGTGTGCTCATGCCATCATCACAGCGAAAGAGGTCAGAGGTTCTTTTTGATCAAATGTGGAGTTTAGCCTGAATAGCCTGCTCTCTTCCTCTGCTGTTTCATCTCTAGGATATAATGTTTTTGTACTAACAACTTAGCAGGATCGTATTGAAATAAGTCTAAGCACACAATATAGAAAAGGAATGTATCGAGATTCTTATGTTAGCAACCTTGAGTATTTTCGGTAGGCGATCATTTAATCCAAATATGCCCAGCAATTTTTTTTTAGAATTTGTAGTCAATATGGTGTTTTATGGGTTTTTAAAAATCGAACACAAGCTTTAAAAATTGTTTAAAAAATTATGTGACTATGTGTTACTGAGAAATGGGTGTCATTTTAAAAGGCCAGTGGGCATATGTACAAGAGTAAATACGCAAATCAACATAAATTCAAGTATAGAATTTTTATTGGAAATGTGTTATAAACAATATAAAATGACAGTTCACAGAAAGAATACTTACATAAACTAGCAATAACAACAACAAAAAAAAACAAACGTAATTATTGCTTCAGTCCGTTGTATGATAAGAAATGAAATATCTCACATGAAAGGCAACCCTGTATTTACGGTATTTTATTGATACCTTCTTATGACAAACCCGACATCTTGTCTGTTATCTTGCGGTTCAATGAGGTGGTCCATTCTATCATATCTTGATTCTACATTCTCTAGTGCTGTAGCTCTGCAAAATGTCCTACACAAACCAATTCTCTTGTCTTCTCTATTGCTTTGAATTTCCGAAATAGCAACATTTCTTATGAAGAATAAATGATCTATTTTGTCCCTTTGCTTTCGATGCAGTTGCTATGCATTTTACTCGACCGCGTCAATCAGGTGTGTAATGAAGGGGAAATACCATTTCTTCCCTCTTACACTAATGTGGTAAAAACTAATGTTTTGGTTGCTACGATCAACGCCACCCATTATAACTTTTAATGTTTTGTGGTTGCAGCACCGTAACTTTTTTCTTTTCTTTCTGGGAATATCGGGCAACAATGTGAAGTGGCATTATACCATAGTAATTGGAGGCCATGTATATCATATTATTGTCGGGCCATTTAACAATAATTATAAACTTGCCATCTAACACCCTATAGTCACAAGCTCCTCTTTTCTTTTTCAAGTCTTAATCTGATGCCAAAAGGCAACAACCATGCAGATTCTTTCTAATAGTACCCGTACACTTGATTATTCCTTCTGTGAGTATAAATCAAGGATAGAGTCGTAAAAACATTGTCACAGTAAGGATTATATGGTAGCTTGTCTTGAGTGAGTAATATATCAGTGTATTGTAATATTACAGAAGGTCCCAATTCTAAAGCTTTATGGCAACTCCTTATTTTTGGATTTGGCTGCTTGGTATGGTTCATACCACACTATGTATCCACCAGCGGTAGCTCCAACCAACAATTTGGACCAATTGACAGCCATGACGGCCAAAATACGGTACCATAGCTTCATCTACACAATGAAATTGTTCAAGAGGGGCAAAATCCAAAAATCGTGTATTCATTTTAGTAAAAAATGGTCTGACTTTAGCGAATTTGTCTGATTGATCTAGATTATTATTGTCACAATAATGTAAATTTGTTTAAACCTATTTTGCGACATAGACTCGGATACCAAATTATTATGTCTTCAGAATTCTCCCACATCATCCTACGCCTTAGAATCGAAACGTACCCACTGAGATTTAAAATCCCCATTAAAACCTTGATCTCTTCTGCGCTGACATCTACCCTTCTGTTTTTATTTGCCGTATAATTGTTAGTGCAAGTTACAAATATTTCAATTGTTTCTGCATCCATGAAGTTTTCGAAGAGTTGTACAGGAGATGAGTTATTAGATGAACAACTAAACAGAGGCCACTCTACTTTCAAACGCGAATTGTCTAAATTGTGTTTTATCCATTTAGATTCTTTATTTTTGATTTTGGTTAAATGCTCTCTTTCTTTCAAAAAGACACGAACTTCTGACAATGGAATTAAATATTTTTCTTCACACAGCCCACCTTCTTGTCCATCAACGACTGGTAGTTGAGAGGCAGGAAGATTGTTGTTTAGATTCTCTTCATCGCCTCAATCTTTGTCTGTTAATTTGTCGCAGGCATTGTTTGCTGGCATAATTACGATATCCACATTGTTTGTGTTGACATCATCATCTTCTTCTATCATTCTTATAAGATTATCAAGTGTAAGTCCGCTGAACAAAGAATATCTGTATTCCTACTGCCCTTTTAAAATGGCACCTATATTTTCACCCACCTGTGGACCATGACGCATGTAAACAACAAACCAAACCTTTTTAAAGGTAAAAAAATCGACGTAAAATATTATTTTGAACATACTTCTATGACTCAAAATATCATAACTCATGAAGTGAAAGCAATCAATTAAGATAATTTCTTTCATTATTTACTTCCTGTCAGATACGGCATAGTTTTCTTTTCGTTAGAACTCTCGCGACTAAATTTAAAAATTGAGGCATTTTCTTTTATTATGGATAATATATTATCATTGAATGTTGATTTGTATTAATATACTTTCAAAATATTATGTATAGGACATTTTTATTATTATTCCATGACAATTTTTATGATTTGGTTGTGAATGTATAAAAATTTCCAACAATGAAAAATTGTTTTCCTCTTTTAAGTAAGACAAAGTTAAGTATTGGGTGTATTCATAAGTTATGTGGTTTTCTGATACTGTACCAGATTTTTATCTTATTTAAGAGTTAATACTGTTTTCATCTACATCGGTCGTAGTAGGAATATTTTTCCACGAAGAAAATCTTCAATGTATCTGAAAAGTTTGCAGGTACAGCATCAGGAGAATTCTGTGGGTGAGGAAGTACTTTCCAGCTTAACTTTTTGATTTGATCATCTTGGGTCATTCTGGCACTATGAGGTCTTGCATTGTCACATATTTTTCAATAATCAGTCTTGGATGTTTTTGAATCAAATCTGTCAAGCATAGTATAATAATAACTATAATATTCTGTACGTATTCAAAACCTCATAGTGAATAATTCCTGGAAAATCCCACCATACACTTACAGTAACACTTTTTTAGGGTGAAAACCTAGTATTGGAATGGGTAATGGTGGTTTATATCATGATAACGAATATCATTGTATAAAACTACATCATCACAATCATCACAAATCGACGATGCAATAAGCTAAACACATATCAGCCACGAGAACAAGCTGGATTCAGGATGGGCTACTTGATATAAACATATTAAAGCAAAAAGAAACAAAGCTGCTAAATTAAAGAAACACTACCCTCGTAAACATACGAAGACACATCTTATAAGAAACCTTTTATTCAAGCTAATTACTCGATATACAGATTCGTTTCCGTTTTAATCTTAAATGTAAAGAGAATATAACATCTACTGTAAGATACTGAATTCAGATATTAGAATTATAAGCAGCTTCCACTGCTTATTATTCTAAACACACTTTTTCCCTCTGCGGAGAGTCATTTCTTTTAAGTTTTATTTTGATAAAATAACTCTTAACAAAGAAAATATATATATTCATCTAGAACAATTCCTTCACGACAGCTGAAGAATCAGAAAGTAAATATTATGTAGAACTAGAAAATATTTTCGTGGCCAACTAGAAAATGACAACAAAGTATTTTAAAAATGAATGTGTTTTTAGAAAAATGGTCTTATTTGTTTATGTTTACATATTACGTTATTTTTTCATCAATCCATCGTTTTCTGAGCTTCAGTTGAACTTGTACCAAGTTTGAAGCTTATTTAATGACCATTTTAATGAAATTAATTAACTTATTTAATAAACAAAAGAAATAAAAACATTGCAAACTACGAGAATTACATAGTAACTAAGAAATAAACCTTGGCTTAATTTTCAGACATTTTTCAAATCAGGAGAATAAAGAATATGATGGATCACCATGTTCCTTATCTGTCATTTAGCTAAGACCGGCGATATAATTGTTGTGACACTTTTCTGACTGAAAAAACTCTCGAAATTACTGTATGCGATATACTTGCTTTTCTCTATTTGTTTATTCATTAGACCATCATTTCCTAGGTATCTTTGAATATTTGAACAAACAAATCCATGCTTTCTGCTCCACTCTGCTAATAAACATGAAAAATAAAAACATGTAAACAATGATGGTTACCAACAATAGCAAAAATAACAGAAAAATTCCTGAAAATTAGAATAATATTTTATTTCTTTAGGACATAAAGTTTTAAAGTTATGTACTATTGGAGAATTGGCAAAAAAAGATCACATGGAGGTATTGCACTAAGATGCAAAAAATTGATTAAAATTTGATTAATCAATTATAAACTTTCATTTAATTACCTGATAAAAGAGAACCTAAAAATGTAGTATTTTTTCAGAAGAACGCCACATCTCAAAAATTAATGTGTAGTGTGTACTTCGCGTAGTTTGCGATGTTTTCATATCTCGTGTTTGTTAGTTAAGTTAGCTAGTAAAGAAGCAAAGTTATATTTCAAACTTTGTAAAACTCCACCAGAGACCCACAAAAAAAAATGGATTGAATAAAAATAAATATAACACAGACAAACGAAACCATAATTTTTTTTATTCGTGTGATTAAAAAGTTTGTGGAACAATAAAAGGATCCTCATAATAAAGCTAATAGGTTTTGTTTCTTCAGGACAAAAAGTTTCATAAATATACACTTTTGGACGATTAGCAAAAAAGTTGTATTGCAGTAAGATGCAAAAAAGTTAATCAAATTGAATTAATAAATTATAAATTTTCATTTAGTTACTTTAGTGCTTTTTTGAGGTCCTATTTAATGCTTAAAAAAGACGTTTTCTTTGTTCAGAAGAATTTTTTCTTTGTTCAGAGATGTTTTCATGTCTTGTCTTTGTTAGTTAAGTTAGCTATTAGAAGAGCAGTTAACTTGGACTATGTTAAAACTTAGTATGTTTGTGTTTCAAACTTATGTATATATATATATATATATATATATATATATATATATATATATATATATATATATATATATATATATATATATATATAAACATATACAACATAAACATATAAAATAAATAAAAAAACAATAAACATATAAACGTATAAGTTCAATAGAGGCCCAGATCAAGGTTAAACGATGGATTGACGAAAAAATGCAATATGTAAACAGAGGCTAACAAAACCATTAATTTTCTTATTTGCGTTAGTTGTAAGTTCATAGAATAATAAAAGAAAAATCCTTGATAATTAGACTAATACCAGGCCAGAAAACGGAAAACTGGGATTATTGGGAATTATCAGGGAATTTAATGGAACTGGGGAATATCAGGGAATTATAAAAATATCAAAAAGCATCAGGGAATTTAATTGCGACAACGAATTTTTTTAATAATATCTTGAATTTATTTTAATCATGAAATTTCTCATTAAATATTTTAACTTATAAATTTTCAACAGAGAATGGTCAATAGTAGAGCATTAATAATTTATTTTATTGATTATTAAGTCTTCATTTTTTTTGGCCAATCCACAATTATTAGTAAATCTGTTAAAGATAGTCATTTTATCTCATGGCAACGTTAATGTTGAGAGAGATTTTTCAGTCAATTCGGAATGTTTAGTTGAGAATATGAAAAACGAAACTTTAATTGGTCAACAATTAATATATGACTCTATCCTAAGTGAAACGAATGGGGATGTTGAAACTCTTGATGTTCTAAAATCTTTACTTCATTGTTCCCGGAACTGGCGTTCAAAATTGCCAGATGAAATTGCACGTCGACAAAAAAGAAGCTACAAATAACTGAATCAGAAGATTTGAAAAGAAAATGCATAGCAAATAAAAAAAAAGATTTTACATAAAAAAAAGCTATGGTCAATTTAAAAATTTTCAATTATCTGCCAAATGTGAAAAGTTTAATTTGTTCTATTTTATACTAGTCATTAGAATATTTTTGTCTTACTCATTTGAAATTACTTTTTATAAGATTATTTAACTAGTTATAAAATACCAGCTATGGCAATGTACTAAAAAATGAATGAAATAAAAAATAAATTATAGAAGTTTACATAATTGAACATGTTTTTTTAGTTTTTGTGAGTTTCATACCAGATTTAATTATTGACAATTTAAATATAATCAAAACTTTAAATATTTTAATGATTGAAACAACATTTTTAAATCAGGGAAAAGTATAACAAACATTAGGGTAGAGCGGGGCTACTTGAACATAGGGGCAAGTTGTGCAATCGAAATATATCGAAAACTAAGCAGCCTATAACAGAAATGGAGAAAAGAGGGGTTATGGGAGTAAAATCAAATTTTTCCTTAATAAATTAATAACCATCAATTAATTTGTGCATGTGATGAATCTACACAAAGTTTACTGATTAAAATTACTTATATTGATGTTTGTATTAATAATTATTATTACATTTTAGGTTGCGTACATATAAAAAAAAGACCTCAAAAGGTTTAACTACTAGTCAATAATTGAGCGATAAAAGCTGTAAGGGAGAAAAAAATTAGTGTAAATGCTGCAGCCAAACAATTTAATATTAACAGAATGACTTTAAAGAGATATGTTTGTATTAATTGTGATAGAAACAAAGATGATTAATAATTTGGGATTATTTATCATCTAGCAATATTCTTGATCTCATAATTAGTTACTACTTTAATTTAATATTTATTTGCGTTATAACTATTCTTAAATATATAATTTTAAATATAAAAAGTGTAATAATAATCCAAATATTGGAAAAGATTTAATTTTGTTTGATTTTAATTTTATTTTTCCAGAGATATAATAACAATATGAGTATGTAATAATCATAATAAATAAATATTTGCTTGTTGACTACAATTATTTTGTATTCAGATGATTTTATACAGTCATCAAGTCCATTTTAGCCATTGCTCAACTAGCCCCATTAGTGGGGCACGTTGAGCAGCTTGGAGTGCTCTCGCATTTCTGACAATAACTTTTAAACTTGTACTCGGATCGTTTTTACACCGCTAGACGTTTTGGAGAAGAATAAATTACGAACCTAATAGAGTAAAAATCAATTAAATCCCATGCATATTCTTATGGGAGATCAAACAAAAAGTTGCTCAACTAGCCCCGCTCTACCCTACTGGAAAACCGGGAATTATCAGGGAATTTTGAAATCTTTTTTGGGGCCACCGTGAATATATTTTATTACTCCAGGACAAAAAGTTTTATAAATATATACTTTTCGAGGATTAGTAAAAAAGTTCCCATGAATATATTGCAGTAAGATACAAAAATAGTGAATCGAATTATATTAATAAATTATAAATTTTCGATTAATTACTTTAGTGCATTTTTGAGTACTGGGTCCTATTTAATGCATAAAAATGACACTAAACATTCAGCCAAGGCGTTTTGTTTCTTCAGAACAACGCCCAATCTCAAGAGTTATTGTGTACTTACTGTACAATTCTCATAGTTCGCGATGTTTTCCTGTCTTATGTTTTTTAATTAAGTTAGCTCCTAGAAGAACAATGAACTTGGTAAAAGTTCAACAGATACCCCGAAAACGATGAATTGATGAAAAAAATGCAATATGTAAATAGAGATTAACAAAACCATCAATTTTCTTATTGCGTAATTTGAAGGTTTGTGGAACAATAAAAGGAAAAATACCCTCAAAATTAGTCTAATAGTTTTCCTTTCTTTAGGATAAGAAGTTTCATAAATATAATCTTTTGAAAGATTGGCGAAAAACTCACATGGAAGTATTGCAGTGAGATGGAAAAGTAATCAAATTGTATTAATAAATTATACATTTTCTTTTAAGTACTTAAGTACTTTTTGAGTATTAGGTCCTATTTCATGCAAAAAAAAAACCCTGAAAATTCAGCCATGGCGTCTTGTTTCTTCAGAACAGCGCCCAATCTCAAGAGTTATTGTGTAGTTACTGTGCAATTCTAGTAGTTTGTGATGTTTTTATTTCATGTGCCTGTTGGTTGTTAGCTACTAGAGAGCAAAACCATCAATTTTCTTATTCGAGTAATTTGATAGTTGATGGAACAACAAAATGAAAAAGACCCTCATAATTAGGCTAATACGTTTTGTCTCTCCAGAACAAAAAGTTTTCAAGCTCTACACTTTCGGAGGAATGGCAAAAAGTTTACTTGGTTGTATTGCAGTAAGATGCAAAAATCAAATTAGATTAATAAACTATAAATATAATTACCTGAGTGCGTTTTAAAATATCACGCCCTATTTTATGCATTGTTAACATATAACTACAGATTACATTATCCCGGAAAACCGAACTCAAATATCAACTACGTTATCCAATTTATTATGCAGGTAATAACAAGGTGTTTTGCAAACAATTGCATAAACATGTTATGGTACTAACAATAAACTCATCCGTGCAAAAGAGAGATCAATTTTCAGTTATTAACTTTAATTGAAAATTTAATTTCTGCATTTATATTGATGATAATTTGTATTTAATGAGCCCGGATTTTAATCAGTACGGTTTTGTTTGTATACATCACCTTTGAATGGAAATGTCTAGTTAAACAAACAGAATAATACGGGCTATAATGACAATTGTATTTGCTTTTATTTCATTGGATAGTTTAATTAAAATAGTCTATTTTTTTATAAATGATTTGCTTAATTATAGAGAATATTGAAAATTGGACATTGAACAATTGAATATTTTTCAAAAAAAAAAAATCATCCATATACCACGTAATTTTTTTAAGGATCGGGATACACATCCAATGTGCTGCAACTGTGGAGGTTCGCACACGGCGAACTTCCAAGGTTGTGAAAAATAACCAAGTCGAGGTCCTTCTGTAAAGACTCAAAGAGAGTCTTCGCAGAGGAAACCATGGACTTTGTTGTAAACCCTAATCTCACGAAAAGTCAGACTCTGCGTCGCAAAAGAAAGGGGGATTTCTGACACTTCCTGGGATACCGAGAATCCCAAAGGAAATCACAGACCCGTTTCGGGCGTAGTTTATTCTTAAATAGGCAAGAGCAGAAGCTAGCCTAAAAACCAGGGTGAAAAGGCGGTCATGCCTTCAATTGCTTTCCGAATATTTAGTTTGAGCCCAACTATTGACAGCTTAAGGCCAGAAACCGATCTTGGGAGACACTTGTGACGTTTTGGTGATGTTTAAAGAAATAAAAAAAATTTTCGTTGAGTACGAATGAATTTCCTTTTTTTTGAACGGTCATTATTTGAACAAATAATGTTTTTGCTTGTTTTATATGTAGATCTTCTACGGTCCCCGGATATATACATACGAATTATTCTTTCAAAATCGTCAACAAAATATATTCTTGCAGATTGTATGCGGTGTATAATAATCATGTTAATAATTATATATTTTTAGTTAAAATAGGAGCTGAGTGGACACTTATACTACTAATTGAAAAGTTCGCGGAGCGGAAATGATAAGACAAGTTTTATAGTTGAAAAAATACTTTATTCTTCCGTATATTCTCCCTAAGGCTCAATACATTTTATTCTAGCGGTTCTCCAATTCATTTATTCCATCTCTGAAGTGATTTTCTGGAAATCCTTTAAAATAGGTATCTATGGTTGTTATAACTTCTTCACTGGATGAAAAACACTTGCCATGTAGGAATTGTTTGAGGTTTGGAACAGATGAAAGTCAGTGGGAGCCAGATGTGGGGAATATGTCGGTGTTCCAACAATTCGTAATGTAACTCTTTCAATTTGGCCATTGCAAGAATACCTGTGTGAGCCGGTGCAATGTCTTGAAAAATAATTTTTTTCTTCGCTAAACCAGGTCTTTTTTCACGAATTTTTTATCCAATTGATCCAAAAAGTTTGATTAATATTGTTCTGTTATTGTTTTATTAGTTTGAAGTTAAACAATTAACAAAATGCCTTCTGCATCCCAAAAAATCCCCGATTTTGATTACTTTGGCTGCTTCGGAGCTGAATAACCGTGCACAGTCTACTCTGCGGTTCGTTGTCGTATCGTTGTCGTATCGTTGTCAGGATCAATGGTAAACCCAAGTCTTATCAAAGTTACAAAACGGCGTATAAAATATCTTTTATTCTTTCGAAAAGAAATCCAAATGCTGGTTAGAAAGTTTTACTCGAAGTCGTTTTTAATCAAAATTTGACAAATGCGGCACTCATCCTGCACATAGTTTTCTCAAGTCCCATTCCTTTCTCAAATATAAAACACCCGTTGACTTGAGATATCCTTGGCCTTAGCAACTTCACTCAAAGTTAATTGTCTGCCGTCCTTAACCCTATAATGTATAGAATTGATTATTTGTTTAGTAGTTGTATTTATTGGACATCTAGAACGAGGATCATCATCCAGGCTTGTACGACCACGTTGAAATTAATCTGTCTACTTAAAAACCGTTGTTTTTGAAGGAGCAGACTGCCTTAATACATTTACCATTTCACTATGAGTTTCCATTGCCTTTAAGCTTTTTTTTTACAAATAATATAATCACTGCCCGATTTTCAGTATTTTAAAAACTCAACATAAATATCATAAACTCATCATTGATAAACTAAACATCTTGAACATTTAATTTTATAAAACAATTAATTATGTGTTTTTTAATTATTTAATGTGAAAAATTAGTGATTTTTGATGAAAACAAGTAATACAACTTTTACATTAAAGGAACCAAAATCAAACCAAATCTAGGCCGAAAGGTATGGAATAAATGGCTATAAAAATAGTACATTATATTTTCAAATAATGTCTTAGGAGAACAATGAAACAGCAAACTGAATTTAGGAACAATTTGCGGTGATGCCAACTGTAACAAAAATGAAAATGCGATTTTCGCGGAAATGGAAATGCATTTTGGACACTTGTATTAGGAAAACTTTTTGTTCAAAGTGATATAAAGAATGGATGGTTAAATTTACGAAAGTTATTTCCCTTACACCCTGAATATAATTTTTTAAACGCTTTACTTTTCCACGTTCTTAGAGATCGCAGACATAAACATAAAGAACTATGCAACTATCCTTAAAATTCTTATTTCCGTTGTAAATATTTCTGATTTTAATCTGCACTGTAAACTTTTTATATTGGAGAATAAAACGCAAATGCAACACCATCAAAATTATATTTTATAGGCTTAATTTCGCATTTTTACAATTTACGATGGTATCATATAACAACGAAAAAAGACATTCCACTTAATTTATAACCAAAAAACTAATTATGAATAGGTCCATTGACATAATTATAACATTCTCTAGCTTTGCAGGGCTTGGGCCGAATTAGATGATGTATGTTTGCTGAAAGGTGAGGTTGCAGGTGCGGCCTATTGGAGAGCTGCCATTTTTCGGTTGCATAACGGGTTACATCTAAACTTTCTCTGATGTTTACTAGAGGCAACCTGCTTCTCAAGTATATACGAGGGTCGTTCAATAAGTTCTTAGAAAATCCAAGAGATCGCGCTCGTAGCAACGGAAATGGTTTGTTTTTAGTAAGCTTCATTATTCACCAGATAACTGTCAACGTTTTAGTTATATTCATCACATGGTTTCATTTTTATTGTCAATTGAAGCAAGAAACATTTGTTTATTTAGAAAAATGGAAAAAGTGAGTTTCGAGTGGTGATTAAACACTTATATTTAAAAGTCTTAACACCGAAAGAGATCATAGCTGAGTTGCATGAAGTTTATGGCACGTCTGCTCCTGTGTTTGCAACTGTTTGTAATTGGGTAAATTAGTTTAGACGTGGCCGTATACCCACAAAAGATTAACATCGTTTGGGGCGTCTAGTGGAAATGACTACTTCCGAAATGATTGATGAAATCCATGACATGGTTTTAAGTGATCGACTAATCAAAGTGCGTGAAATAGTTGAGGCCACAGGCTTATCGCAAGGTACAGTGTTTTCAATTCTTCGCGAAAAATTGGGTGGAAAAAAAATTCTGCAAGATGGGTGCCGCATTTGCTCTCAGTGGAGAATAAACGTAATCGTGTGGTCGACTCTGAGGCTGTTTTTTTGTCGCTTTTTCGTCGCAATCCGAATGAGTTTCTGCATCGATACATAACAGTGGACGAAACATGGATACACTACTATACTTCAGAGACAAATGAACAATCAAAACAGTGACGTTTTGAAGGCGAACTGGCTCTGAAGATGGCGAAGACGGTGAAATCGGCCGGCAAGGTTATAGCCATAGTTTTTTAGGATGCACGCGGAAGCATCTATATGGATTACTTGGAAAAAAGAAAAACAATAACTGGTGAGTATTATGCATCGTTATTGCACCGGTTGAGCGAAGAAATCAAGAAAAATTGTTCTTATTTGAAAAAGAAAAAGATCTTCCATCGAAACAATTCATGGGTGGAATTAAAATTCGAATTATTACAACAACCTCCGTTTTCACCGGATTTTGCCCCCTGTGACTTTTTTTATTTCCGAACATAGAAAAATGGCTCAGCGGACAACGGTTCACATCGAACGAGAAGGTCATCGCCCAAACCTAACCTAACCTTCCGAAATTACTTTTTAGTTTTAGGCGATTTAAAAAAGTTGGAGAAACGTTTGGAAAAGTATATAGAGCTAAAAGGAGATTATGTTGAAAAACTTTAAAAACATACTTAAAAGAATTTGTTTTTCTATCTTTTCCTAAGGACTTATTGAACGACCCTCGTAGCTTCAAACTGTAATTTCTGGAGTAAAAGCGGTATACCGATCTCATATGAAAATGTTTGATCCTTCTGAATACTAGTTAATACATATTCGTCGATGAGAAAATAAGTTCCCCTAAGATGTTCCTTTAGCTTAGGGAAAACAATAAAGGGGCCCATAATTGAAGAAGATGATGTTCAAGAATTTTGAAATCTGTTTAAATGCAACTCTAATCAACAGGGGTGTTATGGTTACATAATCTTGTCTCCTCGGTGATTAGTTTGATTTAGTTTTGATTAGTCCCTAACATTCTAGGTATCCAATGCGAGCAGACTTCTTAAAGGTAATATTAATAGTGTAACGCTACCCACCAAGATTCCTTATGTTTCTGTTATAAATTTTACGGCGACTGTTCAAACATTGATGGTTTAACAACATTTTATTTGATTTCGACTACTGCTCCCAAATAAGGTGTATATTTACAATACACTCTTACTATTTTGCTATGAAGGAGCATAATTATTTATTAGCTATACTATAATTCATTTTTAATGATAATAAAGACATTTTGAAAGCATTTTTTATGGTAATTTTTGTTTTAATTTTGCTGATATTTTAAACTTTATGACCAATTTTCCACTCACACTAAATCACTTTTAATTTGCTGGACGCGCCTTTCGCTAATCAGGCATTATCAGAAGATGATTAAATCAGTTTTAATCATCCTCTGATGATGCTAACTTGGTTAGAGAAACGAGCGTTGAGTGAATTAATAGGCATTTTGTGTGCGTGAATATTTCGATATAAAGTTTATTCTAAGCACTAAAGCTTTTCAAAAATTTTCAAAAAAGCATTTTAGAATAAATTCTTGGAATTCTTTAGAATAAATTCTTCATTAATTTATAAAAATTATTAAATTATAAATGAAAAAAGACAGATATTTGACACTATTATAGAGTAATACTAATAAATATAAATCAAAAATCCATATACTTTTTTAAATTGTCGACCAAAGCCTACCACATCAAGACAATAATTCGAAAACCACCCTCTTCAAAGATTGGTTGTAGATTTTTTTTTAATAATGTTCACAAACCTTATTACTCTCCTTAATAATATTACAAATAAATTGCATTTGTTTTGCGCGTAAACAATTTCCAGTACACATTTGTTTTATTATATGTTATTAATTTCAATGCAACGTTCTAGCTATTTTTTAATTTATTATTTCCTTAAAAAAAAACAATTGAATTAATTTACTCTTTTTTCATTACCAATTATGCTGGGCGGGAATTGAATAAAGACATAAATTTATCTAATTGATAATATCAATCGACGGTAAACATTTCATGGAAACTCATTATCTATATTGGATTCTATTGTAGGGGCATGTATGGAAACATATTTTAGAATTTCCGCCAATGTTACTTTAATATTGGTGTTTGTCTAAAGAGTTTTTATATCAATTAAGTTTCCAAGATGTCAGCTGTTATTTAAATTGTTTTAATTTCGCGCCATTTTTTTGAGGTTGGTCACAGTGATCCTTTGACAACTATAATCTATGATTTTTCCGATTACAAAATGTGAAACGTTATTCGAAAGAATGGCGTGATAAAACGAATTACAAATACAGTGAAAATTTTGCGGGGACAGTACGAAAGCGTTGTGGAATTGTTAAATTAATCAAAGGTTGTGTAAAATTGCAATCAAAAATATTGTGAAAAGAACAAAGATTCGACAACTGAAGCCGACTTGGCAATTTGTCCCACATAATTTTTCAGACTTCACTACTTAATAAAACTTCAATAACGTAAAATCAAAAAAAGTCGATATATCACTTGAAAATGTGAGAAACTAATAAACTAAACTAAATCTGCTCAGCATGCCTTCTCCAGAGAACACAAGAACAACTAGAATACAAAATTGGCGAGTACCAGGCAGGCTTTTGCCCTGGTCGTTCATGCAACAAATCTTCAACTGAAACAAAAAACAATACTGAAGTACAAAGCTATCAGGAGCGTTCCAACCATCAGCACGTTCGTGGACTTCAAGAAGGCATATGTCTGCATCGACCGAAAATCTCTATTTAACATCCTAGAAGAACAAAGACTTGACCCCAAAACACTACGATTGATCAAGCAGACATTGACCGACACAACCTCTAAAGTGAAATTTATGGGAGAAATTTCCGAACCCTTCCTGATTAAAACCGGAGTACGCCAAGGAGATGGGTTATCACCACTCCTCTTCAACCTAGTCCTGGACAAAGTCATAAGTTGAAAAATCAACGACATTTTAAACCAATATGAGTCAGACGACCCAAAAACAACATAGAAATCTCATGCCTAGCCTTCGAAGCTGACCTAGCCATGTTCGCAGACAATGAAACAAGGGTAATCAAACTGATACAAGTCCTCAAGGAATGTGCAGAGAAAGTTGGCCTACAAATCTTCTTTCAAAAAACCGAATTTTTCCGCTCAAAATTACATGTCCAAAATTTGAACACAAAATACGGCAAGATAAATAGCGTCACACCTTTAAAATACCTGGGCGAGGTCCTTGAACCCACGGGAGGAGAGAAGATAGCACATAAGTCTCGATTACAGAAGATCAAGAGGGCATACGCCAAGATACATAATATCTGAAATAAGAAGTGCATGTCCACAAACACAAAAATAAGACACTACAACGTAGTAATCAAACCAGAGGTACTATACGCAAGCGACTTACACTCCATACAAAAAGCGGCATAGAAAACATACTAAAAGAAGAACGCAAAATTATGAGGAAAATTCTCGGCCCTGAACTAACAAAGAATGATATACAGAGACAAAATACAGACTACATTCTAGGAAGACTACATAGAGAATGTCCATCGTAGCGGCGGACATAAGAAAAAGAAGGTCTCCCACCGACAAGACTCACCAACAAAATTTTTACATACCTACAAGGGGCCAAATTAACAGTACCCTGGATCGCACAAGTCAGAACTGATCTGGGAAAGGCAGAAATGGATCGGACAGAGATTGAGGAGAGAAGCATGTACAGAAACAAAATACATATGTGGAAGGATGAGTGAGGTGTGGAAGATCAGAAGGAACACTCAAAAATGGGTCGGAATTCTTTGCGTGATCCGACCGGATCTATACGCACCTAATAATAATAATAATAACACATACACAACTGGCACCCAGAAGAATCATACAAGTATTTAGGCATACCTCAATAGCAGAAACTTGATCATAACCAGTTAAAGAAGGACTTTTCAACTCTATATCAAAAGAGACTTACAAAGCTTTTAAACTCCAAACTGAACAGTGGAAACCAGTGCCAACTCCGACATATTGTTTTGGCATTGTTAAATGGTCAGAAACTGACCTTCATAAACTTGATAGGTTGATACGTCGAACATTAACAAAGTTTCGATACCTGAATCCAAACTCATCTACGAAAAGGCTATACATCCTAGGAAAGTTGGGGGGTAGTGGTCTTGTGAACGTAAAAAATCCCCGTCTCAATGAAGAAAATAGGATGAGAAAGCACTTTAATAATTCAAACAGTCCGGTAATGAAATTGGTGGCAAATGAGGACCGGGGTTTCACTCCACTACACGGTATTGTTAGCAGAACAACACTCACGAATTGCGTTCGAGAATGGAAAGGACAAACATTACATGGAAGGTTTCCTAAGTCACTAGAAGATGACACCATTGATGAACCTTTGTCTTTAAAATAACTGACCGATGGATTGTTGTACCCAGGAACAGAGGGTTTCGCGATATCTATTCAAGGTAGGGTAACGAGAACAAAGAAATATGAACGGCATATACTGCACTTGGACGTAGTAGATAAGTGCAGGAAATGCGGTACTCTGTGTGGAAACAATTGAGCACTTTATTGGTGGTTACCCGGCCCTTGCTCCTAATACTTATTTAGGACGGCATAATCAGCTGGCAAAAATCATGCATCAACAAATTGCACTAAAATACTCGCTATGAGAAAGCGCACCTCCATATTACAAGTATTGGCCTTCTCCTGTACTTAAATCGTTCGATACCATTCTTTACTGGGACAGACCAATCACTACTAATCGAATGGTTGATTATAACAGGCCAGATATTGTTATAATCAACAAAAAGGAGAAAAGAGCTCTAATAATTGACTTCGCAGTGCCGCTCTCTCACAACATTAGAAAAACCAAGATGGAAAAATTCACAAGTATGAAAATCTGGCATTCGACTTGAAGAATCAGTGCAAACTGAGTAAGGTAGATGTAGTGCCCTTCGTTATATCCGCCAAAGGCCTGATAAGTAAAAGATTTCCAAAGAACCTCGAGAGCCTGAGAATCTCGAAATGGATTGCCATAGTGGGACAACGTGCCGTGCTTTTGCAGACGTGTCACATTGTTCGTAAAATACTATGTTAGGGTGACAGAAGCTGAATTGCTTTTTCATCTTGGCATTGAAATATCGACCTGCATGAGTTGAGATTCTACATTAAGGATGAGCAGAATAATAATAATAATATATTGGAATTATATCTTGGTCAAATACAGATACTGAAAGGCTACAACGAATAATTAGAACTACACTAACGAAATATAGGAAACAGCACCCATACAGTAGTAAAAAAAACGACTTACATTACCAAGAATTAAAGCAGGGAGAGGAATTACAAATATATGTAATCTACACGAAAAACAAATATACAGTTTAAGAACAGATTTCCATCAAAGAATGATCCAGTGCCCGCTATATGCCAGCGTGTATTTAGCTGATGAAAATTATACGCCTCTGGATATATATTTTATGGATATGGATATATATATATATATATATATATATATATATATATATATATATATATATATATATATATATATATATATATATATATATATATATGGATATATATCAGGATGTATTACGACCGAACAATAATAACCGACAAAACGGTACACTGTAAGAGACCAGATATTATAATACTGGACAAAAAGAAGAAAACAGCATTCCTAATTCACATAGCTGTTCCAAGCACACACAACATTCAAAAGACGGCTGAAGAAAAAGTACAAAAATATACCTCAAATTAGAAACAAAACGGATGTGGAAGTTGAACCAAGTCCATATTGTGCCATTGATAATCTCAACAACTGGCATTATTCCAAAGAACCTGAAAAATAACATCAAATTTCTGGGACTGGAAGAAAATCTGTTTAAAATAATGCAGAAAGCAGTGATCCTTAATACCACTCGCATCGCCCAAAAATTTTTGGAGGAATAAAATTGTTATGGCTACGGCCCGCGCCTCATTTAAAATCCAGCTTAGTTGGGAAAAACGATAGAAAGGAACATATATATATATATATATATATATATATATATATATATATATATATATATATATATATATATATATATATATATATATATACATGACCTCAGCCTTGGCTATTAATTTTGCTGACCCATTGTTGAATAATTATGGGTTTAATAGTGGCCCAGATAACCCAGCATAGATCTGCATGTTCTTCAGCATGCTGACCAATTACGGTCAGGATAATACAGTTTGGCTACGGCTTTTTGCCGACTATCTTCCTCATGGAGTTGCACAGCTCTGTATGTCTTCTCACGCCATTTGGATCTGCCGTTTGTTGTTCCTTTCTATTCGGACACACTTGACATAGATTTTTTTAGAGACGATTTTATTACGCCTTTATATATTCTTTTTGGACATTCCAGATTTCGTTTCTTGTTTTTTTAAAAACGTCATAGAGGGTCTGCTTCGGTATTCTATGGCAATGATCTAACCATCTCAGCTGAGCTTTTATTATCTGGAATGCTATGCTCAAAATGCTGGCTCGTTCAAGTACCTCCACATTGGTGCGATAGTATTGCCATTTTCTTCTCAAGATTTTCCGAAGGCAGCCTTGATGAAATCTCTCGAATTGTTTTATTTGCTTCCGATGCCCATTATTCAGCTCCAGCTCCATAGAGAAGGGTGGGGATTATTATGGCATTGTAAACACTGATTTTATTGTGTTCCCTTAAGTCTCGGATGGACACTTCTTATTGGACGTCCCAAAATTAGCATCAGTACACACTATATATATATATATATATATATATATATATATATATATATATATATATATATATATATATATATATATATATATATATATATATATATTGCAGGTCCACAGAGCAGGAGATTTGACTTCCCAATTACCGAAAGCATGCTATGTTACTTCTACCAGTGGTTCGCCATTCACAATAATATCAGCCGTCTCTCTGTAAGTCCGAGTTTCTTCCGAATTTATAGGCTTCCCTAATAAGTCCAGCACCGTTTGCAATGCCGACTGACTGTGAACTACGAGGGTTGCTATTTATGTATCCGGAATAATAAATAAAAATAAATATTTCTCATGGAAAATGGTTGTATTGTTTTTCAAAATATTCTCAGGATGATCAATAACTTTTACATACGTTTTATTTTTTCTTATTTCTTCAAAGATTTCTGACAAACAAATGGTTGCGTACCGTTCAGAATTGACCGTTCTACCATTCTTCAGTGGCACTGTAGCCGCTATGCAGATTTATCCCATACAACAGGCGACCATTTGCTTTGATGTGATTCTTGCGTAAACAATTTTGGTTCATTTTGAAAGACCCATACAGTCGACTGCTATTTACTTTCAGGCTTATACGCATAGATCCAACATTCGTCACTTGTGTAGGAGTTTTTGACGCATCAAGTTTTGAGCATTAAGCATTTCTTCGTACCAATCGACAAGAACCTTTTTTTGAGCGATTGTCAAATTATGCGGAATCTAAAGCGCACATAACTTTTTCACGTCTAAATGTTCATATAAAATCTTGTGTATGCTTCTTGTACTAATACCAAGGGATGCCTCAATCTCACGGTATGTTACATGATGATCTTGTTTTACCAGTTCGCGGCCAGTATCAATGTTTCCTGGCACAACAACCGATTTTGGCCGACCTACTTTAAATTTGTTCGTGAGCGAAGAACGGCCACGATTGAATTCACTAAACCAGTGATATACAGTGGTTTTAGATCGTGCTTCATCGCCAAAAGCCGAAGTGGGTTAATCGAAACTGCTGTTGAGATAATCCTCGTCGAAAGTCATAGTAAATTATCGCTGAAAATTATCACGAGTTAATTACATTTTTTGACTGAGATGAAATTTTCAAGTCACTAAACGAGCTTCGTATAAGGGCACATTCATCTTCATACTGCAGCTCTACGGTACTAACCTCCTTGTTTTTAATTTGACTTTAAGACGTGCCAGCATGCGGCGATCTACCTGTGACATGATGCAGGACAGCGGCAACAAATACAGAAAAAATCAGCTGTGCGATAGAATTAATCTGAAAAGTCTCAGTTTCCCCCATGTTTGTCAGAATATATAAATTCATATCATCGGGCAGAAATGTTATCATGTCCATCAGCCTATGCCGATATCCTATGATGTCCAAGAGCTTCCACATTATGTTTCTGTCACCTGAGTCAAACGCCTTTGATAGATCCACAAAGGCTACGAATTGACTTTCATTTTGTTCTCTGCATTTTTCTTGTATCTGGCGTAGTGAGAATATCATATCCGCCGTTCCACGACCTGCTTTGAACCCACACTGACTCTCCGGCCGTATTGGTTCAACAATACCAGACTGTATATTTAGTACTATTCTAGTTAGAATCTTTCCTGCATCAGACAGCAATTATATACCCCGCAAGTTGTTGCTCTATCCCCTTTTTTAAAAATAGATACAATGCAAGCATCTCTAAAGTCCGATGGTATTTCCTATTTTTTGGAGTACACAGATTATTTCGTGGGGTTTGTTCAGAATCATATTTCCACTAGCTTTATATATCCCCATCGGTTTCCATCTATGCCTGTAGTTTTATTATTTCTTAGCTTCCAGATTGCCATTTTGACCTCGTCAATGCTCATAACTGTAGGTATTCGAGGAATGAACTCCAAGACTCTTTCATCGGCCGTTAAGTTAGCGTTCAGCAAGGTTTTTGAAATATTATATCTATATATATATATATATATATATATATATATATATATATATATATATATATATATATATATATATATATATATATATATATATATATATATATATATATATATATATATATATATATATATATATATATATATATATATATATATATATATAAATCATCATCATAATCCTCATCATCATCAACCCGTATCAATACACTGCAGGATGAAGGCCTCTTCAGCATGCTTCCAACTCTCGCAGTCCTGAACTCTCCTCTGCCATTCGGGTTCAATATACTTAATAATGTCGTCAGTCCATCATGTTTTCGGTCTTCTCCGTGGACATTTGCGATCAAGCGGTATCCAGTCCAGGACCACTCTGGTCCATCTTTCGTCCCATCGCCTCGCTACATGGCCTGCCCACTTCCATTTCAATTGCTTTATTCCTCCAATGATGTCACTCACTTTCGTCTGTTCTCTGATCCATGTGCAGGTCTTTCTATCCCGTCTAGTAATTCCAAGCACACATCTTTCCATTCCCCTCTGTGCTACTCGAAGTTTTTGAACTGACTGTAATGTGACGGTCCAGGTCTCATTTCCGTATGTCATAACGGCAGAATACACTGATCAAAGACTTTTCTTTTTTGGCAAAGTGGTAGTTTGCTCTTAAACATTATGTTCAGCCTGCCAGCCACATTTAACGCGTCGTTCCACCTCCCGGACTGTATGCCCTTCCATTGAAACCCTCTGCCCAAGATAGTGATCCACAACTTCCAAATCAGTTCCTAAAATAGAAATCCTTTAGTCCTCAGCAAAATTTATTGAACATGACCTGACTCTTATTCTGGTTTATTTTCAAGCCAAATGGTTCCCCAGCCCTTTGCAGCTCTTGTACGTGTCTTTACAGTTGCTCTGGGTCTTGTGAAAGAAGAACGATATCATCTGCGAATCTAAGATGATTTAAGTATACACATTAATCCTTATTCCATCTTGTTCCCAATCCAAATTACGGAACACTTCTTCCAGGCAGGCTGAGAAAAGAACATGCGATATTGCGTCACCCTGCCGTACGCCCCGCTCTTCATTTATTCCAATCTCAAGATCGTTAAGGTGGGCTGTCGCTGTAGCTTTATCATATATCGATCCTAGTAGATTTACATAAGTTTTCTCTACACCTTGATTAAGCAATGTATCCATTATGGCTCGCTTTGAGATAGAATCAAATGCTTTTTCATAATCAATAAAAGCCAAGCACAGTGGTATAGTGTATTCGTTGTGCCTTTCTATGACCTGCTGTAAGACCCGGATGTGATCCAGGTCTTACTATCCATTGTACTGAATCCACTTCTGAATCCTGCTTGCTCCTTTGATTGTGCATCATTAAGTTTTCTTAGTATTCTTTTGGATACTATCTTGGTGAAAACTTTGTACACCACTGTTAGGAGGCTTATTGGACGATAGTTCTTTAAATTTTCCCGTGCTCCTCTCTTATGTAAAAGAACCACTTCTGCATTTTTACATAAGCTGGGTCCTTCTTGTTGTTTGAGACATTTTGAGTATAATTTTGCTAGTGTTTTATGTAAAGTCCGACCACCAGTTTTTAACATCTCCACAGTTATACTATCCTTTCGTGGAGCCTTGCCATTTTTCGTCGAGTCTATAGCCTTTGTCACTTCCTCCACCAGGTTATCCGCCACACACTTGTTCTTAAGTGGGTATTGCTGTTCTTGCATGATTCAGGTCCTCATAAAACTTTGAATACAATCTTCGGACAACCTCTAACATTTCCGCCCGTTCCCTGCATATTGTACCATCCTCAGGCATTAAGGAAAACATTTGTGACCTTTTCTTTCTTAGCCGCTGCTTGGTTTTTTAAATTCCCCTATTTTCTTCCAGAGCCTTTTGCCCAAGTTGCATTTTGAATCGGCGCGTTTCCTCTTGAATAATAAATTGTTTCTTCTGTCTGAGTTCTTCATTGTCCGGCATTTTTTGATTAAATTATTGGTTTCATTGGAAATTTTTGACTCTTTGAAACATTTATATTCTGGTGCTATTGAAGCCGCCATTTTATACACATTGCTGGCGATTTCTTCATATTGGTCTGTAATTTCCATTTCTTACGGGTCTTGTAACACAGCAAAGCGATTCGACAAAGCAATTTCAAAATCTCAACCTCTCTCCAGCAGCTTCCCAGAATCCACTTTGCCCCTTTTTGATCTTATCATTCTTTCGAGCTCTTTTCGGCAGTTTATCCTAATCTTTGCTCGTACCATTCGGTGGTCACTTCCCACATTAAAATGATTAAATAGTACAATTGCAAAATATTGCATTATCGTTGACATGATGTAGATTTCGATGCCCATTTTCTGTTGATCTTTCTCTTGTAAAACATTCATAATATAAAGTCCTTGTCCTTCAGCAAAGTCAACCAGCCTGTCACCTCTATTGTCCCGATCACCATTTCCATATGGGCAAGATGCATTTTCACCAGTTCTTGCTTCTCTGATTCTGGCATTAAAGTCGCCCATCAGGATTTTATACCTACACTTCGCTTTGTCTAAAAGTTGGGCCACATCATCATAAAATTCCTCAATTTCTTCATCTCTATGGCTTATAGTTGATGCATAAGCTTGGACGATCTGAAACTTAAACTTCTTATTCAGCTGAATGACGCATTGGGCTAATCTGTCGGATATACATGATTGATGAAGAATCCAATTCCACCACATCGTCTATTCACCGTACCTCGGGTGTAGAGTACGTGACCAGTTGGTTCTAATTTGATTAACTCTTCGCCCTTTCTTCGTGTTTCACAGAGCCCAATAATATCACAATGTATGTTGTCAAGTTCGATTAACAGTTCTTGCAGTCGGGTCTCCGTTTTCATTGTCCGTATATTAAGCGTAGCAATGTCAAAATTCCAATAGCAACCTGATCTAACTCGCTAACTCTTAGCACCCTCTGCCTTGGGGCAGATCTTTCCACTGCCGTAGGTAGTTGCCCCTTGGCCTCCGGGGTATGAGGGCCATGTTTGAAGTTGTACTGTCATATTGAAGCCATGGACCTTAATCTGCCACGCTGGTCCAATGCGGGTTGGCAGATTTTGGATCATGTTAGTCTGAGGCCTCTGCCTCGATCTGTCCGCCAGGGGTGACCCTCCCAGGAACTTACGCTCCAGACGGCATAGCTCAAAGCTTCATTGTCCTACTCAAGCTCCTTTACCACGTCAGGGTCTGATCCACAAAGGTGATACGTTAGCACACGGATAACACCTTGATCGTACACTTTGCTGTTCCACTATTGGAGTCACAGGATGCCCCATATTTAGGTAAATATTTTATTGTTACCGAATTTTATTCATTTATCATTACCAATTTACTTTTAATAATAGTTAATTTGGGTTTCAAATTAAACAAGGACTGTCGTTATGCTAATAATTAATTATTCGTAATTAATTTTAGTTTGCGAAGGGCCTCTAGAGAAGGCGCTAAACTAATATGTGCAATAAATGCAAAATTTTGTCATTTCTGCTGCTTCATTATAATTACAAGAATTTAAATGGTGCAATTACTACCGTTTTAAAGTTTCCGCTCTAGACTTTGCGAGGAAGTTGTACAAAATTTATTGTTGTTTCGGCACACTTAACACTTTAATTAAATCACTGAGTGCTTACTATACGTACCATCATCGAGAAACTTTAAAGTTGCTACAATTTAATATGACGTGCTATATTTTTTTGGTTTGGTTCCACAAAGCCTTTGTTTATAATTATTTAAATATTGTTATAAATGTGGACAACTAACAGAACAAGTTGATAATAATTATGACGAAGTCACTAATTTTTTTAAATTATGACATACGTTTACTGTTTCTTTTTTTCAGTTTATATAAATAATTATGTTTTTCATGGATTGTATACAGTTTAGCATTGAGAACGAATTTAACATAGCATTTGACCAGTCTTATATTATTTTGAACTTTGAAGTAAAAAATAAAATGTTAAAATACTTTCATCGGAGAAGATGGCATGAAATAAAAAAGAAGAGAAGTGCACCTCGTACATTTTTTATTGAAATTATTGCTGTTGAAATTCAAACAACAAAAATTATTTCTTTCAAATAATCAAATGTGTTTAAGAGATGTTTTTAAAAGATCTTTTGTTGCTCAGGAAACATAGAATCTTATATTGTAACAGGGAGCAACAAATCTTACACATTATTTTATTACATTTTAAGCGGTAAACAATTCTGAATGAAGATGTAAGAGAAATTTGACAAATTATACCTCCTTTAAATAATTCAATATATAAAACTTTGGGCTCAGTCCCTCTGCGTCTCTATATCTATTTCTCCCTCCTGTCCCTTTCTCCCTCCCCTCTCTCTCTCTCTCTCTATCTATATATATATATATATATATATATATATATATATATATATATATATATATATATATATATATATATATATATAAACCCACAAGAAAAGTCTAAGGATTTAAATATTTATATATGACATTATTTTTATTGCTTAATAATGTAATAAAATAAAATATTTTTTTATATAATAAAAAGTGTTTTCAAAAAAAATATATCATTTTTAGTTAGGTATAAAAAAATTCTTAAGAATGAAAAACATCAAACAAATTTTAAAACAAAGTATGACCTGCATGGTGGTTAATAACAGCTCTACACCTATTGTTCACAGATAAAATAATGTGATATATATGGTCTTGGGGTAATGAGCCCCATTCTCTTGATAGAAGCTCCCTGAATCTAAAAGCATTTGGAATGTTGGCTATGTGTGTGTGGTAATTCTTCTTTGAAGCATGTCCTATACATGCTCGATTTGATGCAAACCCGGACATTCTACTAGTCATGGTAATACGTCAATTCCCTCGTTGATTAAACAGTTTGTCACAAATGCGTGGTATGTGGACGAGCATTGACGTGTACGAGATAGAAGTTTCACCAACAGCACCAGCAAATAGACGCACAATGGGTTGGAGAATATTATCCAAATATTGCTGAGCTGTCAAAAAGCCATTTGAAAAATGAGCTAGGTTTTATCGCCAATAATGATTCGATCCCATACCATAACAGTACCGCCTCTGTAAGTATGCACCTCCTGGACCTGCCTCAAACGTTCCAAATAACCGGATCGTCTCACGCTCTTATTCGACGAGTATCGGGATGAAATCCAAATCCGGTCTCATCAGTGAATAAATCTGTGGGCCAAGCAATTTCATTCCAATTTTGAAATTTTCGGTACCAATGTAATCTTGCGCCGTGATTGCCTCTTGAGAGCAATGGGCATCTGAGCGGTTGTCTAGAATGGATATTGGCTTTATGGAGACGATTTCTTACAGTATCTCGGTTAGCAATTAAGTTATGCGTCTGATGTAACTCCGTAATCAACTCGGGTGTTGCTATCTTGAGCTGCAGTTGTACAGTACCCTTGTCCTGGATGTTGTTCAGCCGGACTTTCTGTTTCCCTAAAACGCATCCATAGCCGACTGATAATACTTTGTAAAACACCGATCTGCTCAGCTACTTGAACTTGCCGATGCCCGATTCATAAATTGTAATGTTAAAAATTGTCATTCCATTATAAAATAGAATATATGCAATGTAGAACGCAATATGTACCATGTGATTTATAAGGAAAAGAACGGCAGAATAAATAACATAGACACATTTAACGAAATAAATGAATTCTAATTTTTTGCATCTATCGTTTTTATTAAGCTTTTATCGCTACTTCAAGTTCTATCAAGCAAAAACTATTCTACTTTTATCATAGGAATCTATATATAACTACAATGTTTAATATAAATTATATAATAATTTTTATAATTGCATAGAAATATCTCTAGACTTTTCTTGAGCGATGCAAAATTAATCGGCCATATCGAATGGTGGCTGCAATCACATGCAGCTCATGCCGGCAACAGTACTGCCAACAGTGGCAGTAAACGCCCGCAACAGTCAGACTGTGCAGACCGTTCGTGGTCCATCTAACCTTGGGTTTAAGTACCAGGTATATAAGAAAATAGTGTAGTACGCTCGTGCAGAAAAGAATTAAAAATAAAAAGTTTACCCGTGTTCCACGTTGGTACTTTGCCATTCCTTCATCCGCCACCCAAAGCGGCAGCAAGCGTCTCCTAAGACCAGTTTTTGGCCTTAAGGATGCTTATCATTAAGCTGCTATCATCACTGGGGATATTAGTTATCAGTTGGGCTCAAGCCGAACGACTGTATATTGTTGCGGCCACTTACCGCAGGATGGCATGAACTACATGTGATTGCAGACACCATTCTACATGGCTGATTTATATGGTTATAGCTTTAGTCGTTCCTTAACTCCCTCTCCATACATTTGGCTTGTGCCTAACTGATGGTGGGTTAGGCCAGGGATAGGGTTAAGGCCAGAAATCGATCTTGGGAGACTCTTACGTTAATTTAATGTTAATTTTGTGGCCTTTCAGTCGTCATCAGCCGAGTTCAAGTTGAATGCAAGGAAAGCAGTTGAGGAGAATCTATTAGAGCCAGGCCATGTCAACCGGCCATTTTGATGGCGAATCGAATCGACGCCATCATTCGGCGAATGTTCGTAGTCAAAATGGCCAGTTGACATGGCCTGGCTCTGATCGTCTCTCCTCGACTGTCTTCCTTGGGTTCAACTTGAGCTTGGCTGATGACGGCTGAAAGAGGAGAAAGCGGATGAACGGCACCACATAGTTCGGGTGAAAGATCTCTGTAATAAAAATTTCTCTTCATGGTCTCACTTCGCTATCTTGTGCATATATACATATATATATATATATATATATATATATATATATATATATATATATATATATATATATATATATATATATATATATATATATATATATATATATATATATATATATATATATATATATATATATATATATATATATATATATATATATGGATATTCTATTCGTCATTCATCATTCATCATCGTCACATGTCTTAACTATCGTAGCCTCTGCCTTTTTACATTCGTTATTTTGCCGAATTTGTGTATGTTCACTTCACTTTACTCCTAATTCGTTCTTCCCGTCCTTCTCATGATTATTCACCTTTATATATTTTCCCAAGATATTTCCTTTCCTACATTGCACGCATTTTCTATTTTCTCCCACTGAACATCCATACTTCGCTAACAAAGTGTACTACTGGTTTTTATAATGGTTCATGTATTCGTTCCTTTAATCTACTAGACAGTATTTTTCAGTTGATTACTAACTTCTTATATAAATTTGTTTCTTTTCAATATTTTTTTCTTATTTCGCCCTATATATTCAGTTTTTCTACTAAATACAGTGTTTAGGTATGTAAACGGCTCTACTTGTTCTTATTTGAACACCTTTCCCATAGCTGTTCTTGTCTGTAACTTGTTATGTTTGGAAAGGTTGTTATTTTTTTTAATCTAGGTCATATATCATTTGCAAAAGCAAGACACAAATAACTTTTATGCTATAGCAATCCAGTTTTATTAATACTTGCTTCTATTACTGCACTTTATATTGCATATATAAAAAATATATAAAACAGGACATATTTTATGTGATAATGAAAATTTAAATGGGATTGTTTAGTTTCTTAACTTTGCCAGTTTGATATGTCCAATTTGGTACTAGGCTATTTTGAATGTATTGATTGAACTAGCAGAATTTTGGTATTTATCTAAAAGAGGTATTTAAATTGTCATTATTTCAATATTACAAATCATTGAATTGGATAATAAGCTTAAATAAAAAACAAATAATATTATGATAATATATTGAACGGTATTTAATTAAATAATGATAATTTAAGGAATATTTATGTCATTTACAATAGTTAGTAACTTCCAAAATCAATATTCTATTTAATTTAAATGTTGAATAGTAACCTTTTTTTTTTCTTCCTTAGGTGAACGAAATGCAAATGACATGAATTATTATCAATAGAATGTTTTTCTATTCCAAGAAAGGCCAACAAGCTGCAAATGATCATGAAAATATATACGCTGTAAATTGAAAAACGGCTTTAATACAAAGCTTATGCTAAAAGTGACTTGCTGAATTTAATTTTCGAGTTTTCTACTTTAGACGACATAACTCTGATTTAATTTTCTATGCGGGCAATTATTGTACTTTTCAACAATTTTTACATGCTGTACAGAAAACTTATGAGTCAGTTGGATGACCTTTACTACGTTGCGTAACTAAACCATTATGAGTATGATAAACTGATCAACATTTAATTTTTTTTCAGCTATGAAACAAATTTTCTTTGACAATTTGACTTCATCTCAATGTTACTATCTGCTAGACCAAATTCCATCTGGGGATGGGATGAATCAGTGGGCTATTTTTCAGACATAGAGGTGGAAGATTTGGTTCAACAAGTTTATTAGATGTGGATACGCATGAGGACCCTCCTCAAATGATTCTAATGTAAATGATAGAAATTTTGTTAATAATGAGTTTAGTGATGAAGACGATCTACCCCTAGCAGTTTGGGCGAACCTTGATAAATGGAAGAAGAAGGAATTCAAAAAAGTGCAAGCAAATTTTCCAGAAATTGTTTAGATACAAATGTGATACATTGTTATTATTAGAGTGTACACTCTTCATTAATTAAGAAATATGTTTTGTTCAAAGAGTTTTTCGTTTATGTGTTTGCAAGGGACAAGGAAACTTTTTGTTCAAGAAAATGTCATGGGTCATTTTTAATTATTGATTAAATTTACGAAGGTACTTTCCCTTACACACTGTTTAAGAATGGCTAATATTATAATTTATTTAGTATACCATACTACTTTTGTTAGCCCAATACTTATATCAAGTTCAATTTCGTTTCGTTAATAAATGGTCTCCATATGTAACAAAGTATCACTTGAACTAGAAACACAATTGAAACTTTTATTTGCATGCGGATCCTATATTATCCGTGTAAGTTCGTTAGTCTAAGTTAACAGTAATCCTTTTGTCTGCTCTTCGTTCTAGTTTGCTCGTTACTGTTACCACTGAATTGTTTTTCTCTCAACCATTCTTTTAATGAACCAAAGGGATGATAATTACACAAGAGCATACGAGGACTCTATAAAGGAAAATTAAACGGATAAAGTAACAATTTAATTTAAAATATTCTTCTGTGTCGACCAGCAAAATTTCACCTTAATGAGTTTATAATCATGTAAGTTGTTTGTTTGTCTGGAAAATATTGGCCGGATATTTACTGTTAGAGATGGCATAATGTCCATTAAAATTTTACTACGCCAGACATTATACAAATATGGAAATTTTTGTTTTGTTCCAAAAAAAGTAGCCTTTAATATAGGGTTTGCGGATAGATTCATATAGGAGCTTTTTTTAAATATAGAATTTGATTTACCTCAATTTTTATATCCAATATGAAAGTTGAGTACATACTAATTTGAGTATATACCTAGTTGAGTATATAAGAGACATGTCAGATGTTGCTTTTAAAAATCTGCGTTATATGGGGGTTCCTATTTATGTATACGGAATAATAAATAAAAACAAATATTTATCATTGAAAATGGTTTTATTGTTTTTGAAAATATTCTCAGCAATGATCGATTACTTTTGCACCAAACGTTTGAACCAATTTTTACTTTTTCCATTCCGGTTGAAGTATCTATAAACCATGTATTTTGAATGCTTCAACCGGTTCTTCTGGCGTCAAAAAACGTTTACCACGTAGTTTATTCTTCACGGACGGGAACAAAAAGATATCATTGGGTGCTAAGTCCTGTACGGTGGATGACCCATCAATTCGACGTTTTGATTAATCAAATATTGAGTTGTTCGGTCCGATGTGTGGGAGCTCGCGTTGTTATGGTGAAGAATGATCCTGCGGCGCTGGTGGTTTTTTCTTATTTCTTCAAATACCTCTGGCAAACAAATGGTTCTGTACCATTCAGAATTGACCGTTCTACAATTCTCTAATGGTACTGTAACCACATGTCCATTTATCCCAAAAAAGCAGGCGATCATTTGCTTCGAAGTGCTTCTTGCGCGAACAACTTTTGTTGATTTTGGCTCATTTTGAAACATCCATACAGTCGACTGATGATTACTTTCGAGCTTATACGCATAGATCCAAGATTCGTCACCTGTGTTATACACGGCTTTTGATGCACCAATAAAGGTATTTTTTGACCATTTTTTTACACCAATCGATACGGGTCTTTTTTTGAGCGATTGTCAAATTATACGGAATCCCACGCGCACATCCTCTTTTTCACGGCTAAATGTTCATGTAAAATTTTGTGTATGCTTATCATAGTAATGCCCAGGGATGCGCCAATCTGACGATATGTCACATGATGATCTTGCTTTATCAGTTCGCGCAGAGTATCGATATTTTCTGACACAAGAACCGATTTTGGACGACCTTCTTTTAATTCGTCCGTGAATAGTGTTTAGATTCGAGCAGTGATATAGAGTGATTTTAGATGGTGCTTCATCGTCAAAAGTCGAAGTGAGTTGATCGATGCACTATTGTTAAGATAATCCATGTCGAAAGGCTTAGTAAATCATTGCACAAAAATTCTCTCTTAATTCCAGTTTTTAACAGATCAAATTTTCAAGTTCCTATACAATACAACTAGCGTCCGTTTAAACAAAATATTCTGAGTATGTATACAGTCAACAATGTCAAACTTTACGTTGTATATGGCAGATGGCGACACCATTGTTGTCAATTCGGGATACATAAATAGCAACCCTCGTAAAAGGATTATTTTTGTTCATATAAGTATATAATTTAATCAAACATCAAGGAATGTGATGGAATGATGTTAACTCTTCGCAAATGTGGTGTGTAACAATCCAACTTATTTGCTGTTTCAGCATCTTTTAGTGTTAGTAGCAGATTGTTAAAAAAATATGCTAATGGCCTGGATCTTTTTTATTGAAACGTTAACAAAGTTTAAAAGGTTAATAATGGCAAATAACAACGCGTAATGTCCACATTGTTTTATAAAATACTAAAAGGTGCTGATGTTGCAGCTGATGTGGGACTTCTCTTGACTGATTTAACTGTGCTTAGAGGGTTACCGGGATATAACTTGCGTATTGTCTAGGTTTCTGTGATTTTATTTTAACCACAGAAATATGGTTTTCAGTTTCCCATATTGTTATTTCTTGACAATACTCGCGTTGTCCAATTCATCATTAGTGAGAGTATGCACCAATGACCCTTCCAAGTTATATATGGCACTAAATAGTGATTTTGTAAGTGACAGTGATAAATGTAATCAATAGGTAGTTCAATTTTCCATATTTTTTTTTCACCCTATGATTCAGTAATTTTGTTCCATTAGATATTCGAAAATTTATTTTAAATTTAATATTTGCAATTTTTGTAAAGCAAAGGTTTCAAAAATTATACATATACAAAAATATAAATATATGGTCAAGAGTGACTTTGTCGCCCTTGGTATGGCTCCTCCATTACTTTTATATCCTGGCGAAAGCGCTCACCCTGCTCCTCGCTAAAATCTTCCAGGTTATCGGGAAATCTGTCCAGGTGACTGTAGAGATAATTCTTTATGCTCATATTTACTCCTAAAACCCTTACGCTTTCTAACATTGTTTTGAGAACATCTTCATAATTTGACGTTCTATTGTTACCAAGAAAATTACTTATAACAATTACGAAACTTTTCCAGGCTTCAGCTTCCACAGCAGTCACGGCATATATAAACTTCGTACATTTAACTAATATTCGAATTTGAGGGCCGTCAAAAAATCCAGCTTTTAGCTTATCCATATTTAACTTAGGAAATGCTCTGTAAATGTATTCAAAATATTATCTATTCTTATTCACTGTTTTGACAAACTGTTTCATGATACCCAGCTTAATGTGGAGTGGCGGAAGACTTATATAATTTTGTCCCTATAATGGCTTATCTACTACATTAGTTTTACCTACAGTTAAGGATTCTCTCAAAGGCCAAAACTTTTGTTTCCAGTGATTTTGTTTTGCTCGACTATCCCAGATACCAAATTTTGTGATTCATCTTTTTGGTTGTATTTTATTCCTCCGTTATCCATTTTGCAGTCGAATTCGTAGCGTAGGTGATCATTTCATGCACGTTTTCACCCACTCATCGCGATTTTTGTTTTTTGGCTGGCTTGGCTTTGGGTCGTCTTCCAAAGCATCACGACCACCCTGGAACTTTTTTCATCAATTCAAATATTACTGTAAAAGTTTTACTGAGCTTTAAATAATATTAGTTCTTTGTTCCATAGTGTTATTTGTGACGAGGTGACAAAAGGTACTGTCACTTTAAGAGCTATAACTTAACAATCCATTGATCTTACAATCGATCAACGGATTGTTAAGTTTGATAGCGGTTTCGTTTTAAAGATGTGATATACAGCTTTCAGATTTTATATTTAAAAAGTTCCGTTCTTTTTCCGACTATGTATATATGACCATTTGTAAAGCAGCAAGAAGTTACTGTTTTGACAATACTGTTCTCAAAATAAGACAGCTCAAATTCAATACCAATTTTCGCTCCATTTTTTTGTTTTGCCTTCGGTAAAGCTAATACTTTGGCAGTTATAATCTATGACTCTTTTGATTAGAAAATATGAAACGCTGCATAAAAGCACAGCGTATTGTTATTGTTGAAATGCTTTAAACATTTTGTGAAGAAGGTGCAGAAAGTTCTGGTCGATTTTTGGTGGAATTGTTTGGTCGATAGAAGGCCCCGTAGGAATATTGCCATGATTATTGAAAAAGTTGTTGCAAATCCGAAAATATCGATTTGGCACAACAATAAAACATTTTGAGAATCTTTCTTTAGCGAATACTCATTAAAAACCTCCACCGCCTTCATGGATACAAAAATTAAACTGATATAGAGCTCTCTGACTATTCTCGCCGCCGACAGTTTGCCAATTGGTTTTTAGAGCTTGGTTGAAAAATTATCTTCAGCGATGACGCTCGATTGAGTTTAGGATTCGGAAAATCCTTGGGTGATTCATGATAAGCAAATGTACCCCAAACGAATCACTGTAAGGTGTGGATTTTCGGTAACTGGATAAGTTCATTGTTTTAAGTTGAAAATGCGGTAATTGTGAATGGTGATCGTTACAATAACACGATAACGGGTTTTTTTGTTATCAACTATAATATGCATTTTGAACAAATATGGTTACAGCAGCACAATACTGAATCATCACAATATGAAATCAGTTTAGTATTTTTAATACTAGACTGTTTTTATGCAACTTTCTAATTTAAAAATGCTCAGGTCCTTCTTAAAAAAAAAGGTTACACTTTTTTAGCACCTTCGTCTTCATTCGAAAATAATAAGTTTCGTATTGATATATTTGTATTGTCAACAGCATTTTTTCTATTGTCTATATTTTTTATTATTATTTCAAATTAAATGTTGAAAGTTTTTATTGCTGATTATAATGCTCCAATAAAAAAGAATCTATGTTGACCAAATACAAGCAGCAAAAACTGAGGAATGTAATATTAAACAACCAGTTATCTATTATATCATTTTATATTTTAAGAATTTGTAATCTGATTCGCAGCTAAAAGATTTTGGATATATTGGCTAAAAGCTTTTGGAATAAATGGGGATTTAATTATAATAGCGACAAACCGCTTAAAAACAATTTCAATAGGTCTAAATATACAGTTGAACCGCCGAAAGATTACCCGTGCGTCATTAATTGACGTCATTAATTCCCTATATCATAGACATTGTCTCGATATGTTATTTTTCTTTACCGAACGAGAGAGAAAGAGATAACAACCAATACGTATGTCTTTAGGAGTAAAAACAGAAGTAAAAACGGAGTAAAAACAGAAAGTAACAAATAAAATGTTTTGTTCGTACTTGTGATTAAAAGTTTCTCGATTAAGTTCAGCGGTCCTGTTTTGGTCGTCATTTGAGTTTTGTTCTTGCTTTAATGAAACTTTGTGCTGTAAAGTCCAGTTATATTGTAAAATAAGTTGTTAATAACTACTGTTCTTGATTATTTTGTTATCGGTAGGTATTTGTAAAGATTCATAAAGTTTTATTTCCTTCAATAATTCTAACCTAACCAAAGACATTTTATTACAAATGTTTAATAAAAGCAGAATTTATATTAGCTAATTCTAAAAACATGCTGAAAGATAAACAACCGTTTCAAAATATTAACGGAAATATATTATTGAAGTGCGAACTTTTAAGGTATGTATTTGTTTTAACATTTTGTGTGGTTTCAGATAATATTGGGAAAAACACTGAAATCACAAGCCCAACAATTTATGCTTAATGTTTATGAGTATTTCGAAATGGAAAAAAGGAATGGGGACCTTTAGAGCCTCTTTTAACCATTCAAGAGGTAAATAATACTTAATTTGAATACGTTTTACTTATATTGCATTATCATATCGTAATATTTTTTAGAGAGTTGCAGCAGCATTAAAAATATCAAGGAAAACCGTATATTCTATTAAGAAAAGAAAATAACATAATTCAGTTTTTTCTTCTTCTGGAACAAGCAACCTCGTTACCCTTAAACAACAAACTTACCCGAAGGAAGTAAAACGGAAGTTTGAAATACTTGTACAATATGTTTATATAATTATATGATACGTTTGTAATAAATGTGTGATATGTTTGTAATAAATGTGTAAGGTAACTGTTTAAAGATCCGAATATTCCCACAGTTTAGTTACATTTTCATCATATAAAAATGGGTCTTAATAACAATGTTTATAGTAGATTAAATAATGATTTTGATCAATACCAAAATAATGTCATTCATTGTTTTGACCTATAACACAACAATTTCATTCATTGCCTATTTTCCTAAAATTTCCTGATAACTTGAAATTTTCCGTACAATTTTAACCTACAAAATTCTCAAAAATGAAATAAAACTTTCACAATTTCATGACACACACTCGAAATTTTACGTTAAAATACCGACTTATAATAGGACGTTTTATAATTTTATGTTATAAATATAAACATATAAATATATCGTGGATTTAAATCATATACATAAATATTCGTCTTTCGAGACACCAACCACGTCCATTATGAAAGTTAGCACTAATTTGACTAATACTTTTTGATTTGATTCACATGGATAAAAACTAATGACGTACAGATAAAAACTAATGACTACTTCAACACTACGGATTCACACTTCTATTACGGATTTTTGGTAATAAACGCTTTGTCAATCATATCTTGTAAATAATGCGTATTACTGACTTCTAATCACATCAGATCTCGACTAGTTGTGGAGAACGTTGTCGTCATTAAAGAAACCCAACGGAAAGAAAACAAATATAATCGATTGTATTGAAAAACAGATACTCGATTGCATCATATTCAAATCAAAGCTTTACTTTTTTCTTTCTATGTGCAACAGACATTTTCTTTTTGCAAAATTCCAATACTCCTGAGATTTTTTTACTGTTTATGTAACTGTGGGAATAAGTTATAACACTGGTCAACAAGGTTACTACAAGTTGTATTATTAAGAAGTACGCAGTAACTACTCATCTACAACATAAGTTTTACAACTGGCTTAGCACGACTTTATCGAGTCATGAATCATATCATGAAATGAAGGCTTTTAATTATAATCATAGTCAGTCATATATTTTGGCTTATCTTAGTGCAGTCTTGTTTAATTAATACTAATTAACATATTTTTTTACTGAATATCTAAGAAACAAAATAGTAGCTATTTATTATTATTAATTATTATTATAGCTGTTTATTCCATAAACACTCAAATATGGAATATGAAAATAAGATACAAAGTTTCTTGAAAAAAATAACAAAAAGAGTAACATCTGTTTATAAGAGATAAGATTTTGAGACTTTGGTAAAAAATAAAATTAAGTTATTCTACTTGCAGAAACCCCAAATCCAAGTCTCAAACTCTGGATCAGAGCAGTCATTATGTGCCCAAAGCCCACACATTAAACATTTGATCCATGTTTCTCCTCGAGTATCTTCAGAAAACAGTCCCTGGCAGAACACATATTCGGCGTCCTCTGAGTTATGAGCTTGTTCTCCTATTGTGACATTAGGCTCACTGTCTGTATTAAACTGGACTCCGTCTTCATCCTCAGAGTCTTCATCAAAGTTCACAGGATCTGCCTTAGTATTCCTTTTCCCTTTCTTTTTGTTTCCTGTTTTTTTTCTTATTCTGTTTCTTGGACAACTTCTTTCCTTTTTCTATTTTTTTCTTACTTTTGTCGATGAGATAATGTTTATATGATAAAGAAAGGTTTATTGCTGCCACAGCTACTTTCCTTCCTCGGTTAAATACTTTCTTCTTTTTTATTGGAACTGGACGTATGTTATAAGGAGACATTGAATTAAGACTGCTACGATCAAGTCTGGAAGTTGAAGGTTCAGGTTCATGGTGTGTTTCACGTCTAAGTTCAACGGCTGGAGTATCATTTCAAGTAGAATTGTTACGCGGTAAACTAGGATTGGTAGTCCGGTCAAGGAGTTTGATTTTGTCGGTGCGATATTTAAAGTCAACATCGCTGAATATGTTTTTATGCATTATTCATTTTATTATGGACAGAGTCCTACTCGCAACCCATTTGCTGCAGTCGCGCCCGTTATACTTTCAAATAAGCATTGCTAAATAGTTCTACAATGTTAAAATGACTTAATGGTCTGTTATTGTTTCTAATCCACATTTGTATTTCTTCACTGTAATAGACCTTTAACGGTCCCATAAAAGTTTTATCCCAAAGGTTGAAGCTTATGTGTAGTATGCGGAGGTATAGATACAATTTTTACGTTATTTTCTCTAGCAAGGTCTATTACATCGATGTTACGATCGATGTCATTAGGCGGTCACTTTAGCCACACCTGAAGCGACCGTCTAATATGAATAGAACTTTAGATTCTGGAGTTGGGTTGCTGTATTTGAGAAAGTGTTCAAACTAATCTGCGAATATGTGTATTTGATCTATCTTGACGGATGAACAACTCCTACAACGCTTTCAAGATACGCTTAATATTGTTTTTCTAACTAATTTGGTTGCGGCTCTGTCCTGGGTGGTCTGCAGACTATTCATTTTTCTGATATAGGCGAAACAATGTAGTTCTAGGAACTTGAAAATACTGTGCCGTTTTTAAATACAAAATTTTCTTTTCTCGAACCATTTTTACAGCTTTATCCAACTTGTCTTCATTTCAATCTTTTCGTTTTTCTTTTGAGTGTGTAGACTGCATTCTAAAAAAATAAATATAACACTTTATAGAAAGATATATACAACCACCAAATTATGAGAGCCGAAATATGGAATATTCCATAATTAGTCACTGGGTTGTGATTATCCATATTAGGAATTTTAGATAGGCTTAAACTTGTTTTACCTTGTTTTACAAACAAAAATAGCTGCTCAACAAAACGTATCAAAACTACTAAAATAATCAACAATACAACATAATAAATGTATAAGGGTATTTTTACAAACTTACTAACGAAAAATAATTATTTTCAACATATCTTGAAAAGTTTTTAGGCAACGACAAAACAAAACATTCCTGCCGTCTCTACAGCGCTCGCTTAACTGCCGAGATGAAATGAGTGCGACAGTAAAGTGAGATAGAAAATGGTCGCGTATTTTGTCTTGAATTGATTGTTTATGAGAAACAGTGGCATTCTATATTATGGATACTATTCCATATTTGCTATATATGCTATTTCTGGCGAGTGTGACATATAAGAACAAATTAATAGAGCCCTACTGAACCTATAGATTGTTATATCTTTTGCCAACAAATAGTTTATAGAGTATATTAAGTGTATTTTTAACCAATTTATGGTTTTACATTTTTGCCTTCATTTATAATGATTTATTTCTATATTTTTATTTTTTATATTGATTTATTGTCATCATAATAATGCCTCGCATTTGCAAAAGTAATCCAAACAACTTTTTGATTGAAATTTTGATCTCGACGAGATTTACCACTAAACACCAAATCACTTTTTTAAACTTCTTGACACACGTTTCGCTAACCATGTTAACATCATCAGCAGATTATTTAATTTTTCAGATTTGGTGTTTAGTGGTAAATCTCTTCAAGTTTAATGTGTTTCGCCGAAGATTTCAATAGAAGAATTGATCAAACAATTTTTGTTTTATGTGTGGTAATTTTATTATGACAGACAAGAATGATAAATTAAGTCCATGAATTTGTCGGGCAAAGGTGTCTCATTTAAAAATCAAGATAAACCATTCCGCACGTAATATGCCCAAGTTCTGGTAAGAATTTGCGGGATTGGCTTTGGATCTGCTCGTCGATCAAGTTTACCTTTCGAAACACCAATGTTATGGAAAGAACAGAAGGACCATGTTGAAAATTGTTATTTTTACACGAATATAATTGCAGGGCTCAACACCCGTAAGAAAAAATATATCATTACATTGGTACAATATCAGCTCAAAGACCTCAACCACACGATGAGCATCATTCAGTTCCTACACCGCCTTTTGATGATTCTAACAATGATACTGAAAACGATGACCATTCAGATTAGGACTTCGTTATATCTCACTCATAGGAATCTCATTTAGTCACTCAACCGGAATTAAATGATTTGGTTAGAGACCTAGATCTATCAAAAGCACAAGCAGAACTTCTTGGTTCGCGTCTGAAGCAATGGAATCTTTTAGCAAAAGGCACAAAGGTTACCGGTTTTCGAAACCGTCACAGTGATCTTGTACAGTTTTTTAGTGCCCCGATCTACTTTATTGTAACATCGATGCACTATTTGAAACTTTTTCGGTATTAATCACGACCCACATGCTTGGAGATTATTGATAGATTCTTCGAAAATTAGTCTAAAAGGAGTATTTTTACACAACCGTAATAAATATTCTTTTATTGCCGCGGGTCATGCCGTTTCCATGAAAGAACACTTTGACAATCTGAAGCTTTTACCTGAAAAGATAAAATATGAGAAATATTCTTGGAAGATCTGCGCAGATATTAAAGTTATTGTTGTAATTTTGGATATGCAATAGGGTGACACTAAATACTGTTGCTTTTTGTGCCTTTGGAATAGTCGCGATAGAGAATATCATTACGTCGGAAAAGTCTGGCGACCTAGGAAAGGTGGCTAGGGTTCACTCCACTATCAGAAAACATACTTCATCCACCGTTAGTTCAAAAACAAAATATTATTGTGTCGCCTTTGCACCTAAAATTAGGAATAATGAAAAACTTTGTGAAACCTCTTAACGGCGAAGGTCAAGCTTTTCAATATCTTAAAAAAAGGTTCCCAAAATTATTGATGCAAAGTTATAACAAGGGATTTTTATAGGGCCTCAAATACGAGAGTTGATTAAGGACGATACATTTAGATCAAATTACAGAAAATAGAAAATAAGTCTTGGAATTCCAAGGTGCAAGTTAAGAGCTGAAAACTATAAAACACTAGTAAAAGATATGATTCAAGCCTTGCACGATATTGGCTGTAAAATATCTCTAAAATACACATTTTCGACTGACAATTAGATTTTTTACTTCAAAATATGGGAGATATTAGCGATGAGCACAGTGAGCGCTTCCACTGGGATATACTGGGTATGGAATGACGCTATCAAAGAAGGTGGAGTCCTGCTGTACTAACAGATTATTGTTGGATATTAAGAAGAGAAATTGTAGACATTACTAATACAATAAGAAGCACTTCAACTGTACATTTTTCAAATTATTAAAATTTATTGATCTAAATAAATCATTAAATGGGTTATAAATCTTGTTATTGATATTCACAAAAAACCTGAGCTAACCAGGGCATGAAATTAGTACCACTATGAGTGTTTTTTAATGTTTAGCTCAAAATTAGTTTAAGTTATTTCATGGGCCTACAAAAGTTGGTAATAAGCTGGTTGTTGACCAGTGTAATAGTAGGTCGCGAGATCCGAACGAACGAAATAAGGAGGATGTGGTAGAACATCTCAGTTAAGAATTATTTGTCATAGTGATGTATTTCATATATATATATATATATATATATATATATATATATATATATATATATATATATATATATATATATATTATGTGATCCCGTTTTGTTAACTGCGAGCACATATTTTTAAATTAAACGTCCTGTCGGACATACAACTAAAATTTTATTAGTAAAGACATATAACTTATTTAATTAAGACTGTTAGTAAATATATAATTTCATTATATATCATATAATATACTATGACATTAAAATTTTATAAAGATAAATAAAAGGATCCGCAAATAATTTAAAGGGAAATTTTTGGAGTCTAATTAATTTGCTTTCCTCTACCTTGCCGATTTGCAAAAGGCAATTGCATTCATAATGGCATAATAAATGAATATTACGAACTGTAATACAACTGATACAGAACATACTGTAAACAACATATTTAAAGCAAAAATTGAAGGAAAACCAATTGAACCAATAGAGGATAATAATGAATAGTAATATCAACATAGTAAAAAACAAACAGTCTATCATATGGGACCAAGGCAAGATGAAAACCATTTTCAGAAAATATTGCATTATTTTAATGTAATACACAAATAACTAGAATGATGGTAATAATTTCTATAGATGCAATCAGATGCTAGCTAGAAGTGAAAGGATAAATAATAGACCATGTTATGGAAATAAAGGATTTAGACATTATTTTATCAAGTTGGTGGTTTAGAAAATGCCTTAGAAGTTCGAGACTACCAGCATATACTGTAGAGACTAACACATACATATCAAGAACTAGCACATTTGAATTCAATTGAAATAAAAATATTGAAACAAGGCTTTGGAAGCCAACACACCTCGGACAATTCCGGACATAAGATCCCCCTTGCTTGAAAAAGTGGTCGGAAATTGAATTGACAGAATGAGCTTTGTCAGAAATACATTTGTCTGAAATTTTTTGAAACATTAATACCACCGAATGTTCTTTCGTATAAAATAAATAGTTTCAAGACATCTAACTTGGTTTCTGAATGATTGTGGCGTGTTCATACTTTTTTTCTTTATTTGATCGTGGCGAAAAACCCAAATAAAGAAAAACATTTAACTTGGTTGTTGTTCTATTTGAAATTAAAGTTCGGACTAAAAAATCATCCTATATAAAAGGTGATTCAATTTGGCTTTCCCCATAAAGATATTAAAAAAGAACACTGAGAAATTGAACAATATAAAAAAATATTTATTTGCCCTTTGAGGTTATTCATCACAATTATGTATGAAAGATGATATCATGTAAATGACCGCCGCGGCTCATGTGGCATGACGTAATCCGTTTGTGAAAATTTTCGACTACTCTCTGACATAATTCAGGTTCTATGCCGACTATTACGCGTCTGATCTCTTGTTTCAGTTCTGCAATGGTGTTCGGTTTATTCTTGTAGACTCTGCTTTAGTAACTGTGCAGTTAAATCACATGATCGCGGCGGCCAATTGATGTCACCGTTACATGAAATAATGCGACCTGAAAACTTGCTGCGCAGTAATTGTATCGTTTTTCCTGCTGCGTGGCAGGTGGCACCATCCTGTTGTAACCAGAGATCTTCGATGTCCATATCATCCAACTGCTCCCAGAAAAAATCTGTTATGTTATGTTATTTGGGGTTTGTATGGATGTAACTGCAAATATGTTGTTAAATTTCGAGGTGTAGTGGAATACGTAACGCCCACTTGCTGCGATCGATGATGAATCGATGTGCTTGGATTTTCGGCCACACTTTCGCGAACAATGGCAATATTTTGTTCCGAATGACCTCTACGAGTACGCCGAGGGGAGTACTCGAGAGAGAGAGAGAGAGATGGATTAATTTAGACATAGAACACTACGTCCTCCAAAATTTATTCAATTCAAGATTATCATTTCAGTTTCAGCAAATTTATCATATATATAAAGGTTAAGTGTTAGGGTTAGAGGCGCATCAGCAGTTAGGCTATTTAGCTACTGGACCTACAGCTTAACATGGGTTCCGAACCAAGGTCATTAGCTTCCGACAAACCCAGGCCAGCACCCCCCTCAGGCTATAAACCCATGGTTATGTGCCTACCAATAAGTCTATCAGAAAACCTATCGACTGGCGAGTGACCAACGTAGAACACTTCTCAGAAGACATCCGGGCTTACCCAGCCTTTAACTGGCGTGACTGATGGATAATTCGTTTGTCGGATTTTACACTCTTGCCTAGAAACAATCACAAACATTTAGGAGGCAAATAGACAGAACAAGGAAAGAAAAACAACCATCCGAGCGCTGGAATCGAACCAACTACCGCTCCAATGCGGTTTCGGCACAGCAGCGGCAGGCCGCTGCTCCTTCCGTCCGCACCGAAGCGATCGACAATATATATATATATATATATATATATATATATATATATATATATATATATATATATATATATATATATATATCATCATCATCATCAGCCCGTATCGATCCACTGCAGGATGAAGGCCTCTTCAGCATGCTTCCAACCTTCACGGTCCTGGGCTCTCCTCTGCCACTCGGGTCCAATATACTTAACGATGTCATCAGTCCATCGTGCTTTCGGTCTTCTTCGCGGGCATTTGCGATCAAGCGGTATCCACTCCAGGATTGCCTTGGTCCATCTGTCGTCCCATCGCCTCGCTATATGGCCTGCCCATCTCCATTTCAACTGTTTTACTCTTCCAATGATGTCACAGACTTTTGTTTGTTCCCTGATCCATATGGAGGACTTTCTTTCTCGTCTTGTAATGCCAAGCATACATCTTTCCATTCCCCTCTGTGCCACCCGAAGTTTTTGAATTGATTGCGATGTGAGTATCCAGGTTTCACTTCCGTATGTCATAACGGGTAGAACGCACTGATCGAATACTTTTCTTTTCAGGCAAAGTGGGAGTCTGCTCTTAAACACTATGTTGAGCCTACCAAATGCCTGCCAGCCACATTTAACACGCCGTTCCAACTCCCGGGCGGTATTCCCCTCCATGGAAATCCTCTGCCCAAGATATACAAAGCTGTCCACAATCTCTAAATCCCTTCCTAAAACTGAAATTCTTCTGTCCTGAGCGAAGTCATTGAACATAACCTGACTCTTTTTCAGGTTTATTTTCAAGCCAAATGGTTCGCCAGCCCTTTGCAGTTCTTGTATGCGTCTTTGCAGCTCCTCTGGGTCTTGTGAAATGAGAATAATATCATCTGCAAATCTAAGATGGTTTAAGTTTGCACCATTGATCTTTACCCCATCCTGTTCCCAATCCACCTTACGGAACACTTCTTCAAGGCCAGCCGAGAAAAGAATAGGCGATATTGCGTCACCCTGCCGTACACCTCGTTCTATATTAATTCCCACTTCAAGATCATCAAGGTGAATTGTGGCTGTAGCTCCATCATATATCGATTCTAATAGGTTTACATAGGCTCTCTCTACACCTTGGCTAAGCAGTGCATCCATTATCGAATGCTTTGAGATGGAATCAAATGCTTTTTCGTAGTCGATAAAAGCCAAGCACAGTGGCATGGTGTATTCGTTGTGCCTTTCTATGACCTGCTGTACAACCTGGATGTGATCCATTGTACTGAATCCACTTCTGAATCCTGCTTGTTCTCTTGGTTGTGCATCATTCAGTTTTTTTAATATTTTTTTAGAAATTATCTTAGTGAAAACTTTGTACATCACTGATAGGAGGCTTATTGGACGGTAGTTCTTTAAATCTTCCTGTGCTCCTTTTTTATGTAAAAGGATATATATATATATATATATATATATATATATATATATATATATATATATATATATATATATAAAGAAAAACATCTCTAAGTCGAACCTTCCACCCTGTTATAAGTCACGTCACATATTGTGTACACATCACTTTTTTACTAAACTACATATTCGACATCGTGCTAGGTGGTAAGTTCAAATTTAATAAAAAAGTTCTTCGTAAAATATATAGTCAACAGACGTGATAAATCTGATATCGTTGCCTTTTGCTTCAACCTTATACGGTTTACGAGGGTCACTTATCCAAAATTTTCTTTATCGCCTGAGCGTAAGTTTTTTGGGTTTCTTTTTCTGACTAGAATACTGAAATATATATTAGAAGGATTTTCATTGTAATGGGATACCCAAATTATGTGTCACATTTAATATAAAATTATCTTTATAATTAAATTTATATTGTTCTACTTCAATATAAGTTAGACAGAGGTTAAATTTGATTTTAAATTAGGGGGATTTTTTAAAATTATGTCGATTATTACGTCAGAAATATAATAATATAATAAATAATAAATGTGCCATATTTTGGAATAGGTCGTTAAGAATAAGTAAATTATTCTGGAAAGCAATTAAATAAGAAAAATAAATGTTAATGATTTTTCTTTCAAATGATGTGAAGAATCGTTCGTTAAATTTAAAATAGTTATTAGACTCTGTATATGATTTAATTTTACCAATTGCAAAATTAAGTAATTTTAATTGCAAAACCTGAGAATAAATGTATTTATTTTGTCGGCAACAATAACATTATTGTATTATTTTTCATCGCATTCTGGCCATTTTCCTTCCATCCTAAAAGGGTTTTCAGTAAAAGTGAACCTGTCCAAATTCTATCAGACGAAAGTAACGTAAACGTTACAACACACAGCAGACTTTTAGGGAGTATTAGTTCTATCACTCACCAAAAATAAACAAACTAAAATTCAGTTTACGCCAAGGACGGAAAGTTTTTCAGAAAAAAATGTCTAAAAGCATCTGCCATCCTACACTAAGTTGTCACATGTTGTATATACACCACTTTTCTACTAAACGACAAATTGGACAGCTTGTTTGTAAAGCAGTAAGTTAAAATTTAATACAAAAGTTGGATGTATAATATAACATCAATAAACGTGATGTTTGTTGTGAGTAGCTTCAGTTCTATTTGATATCTATTGATAAAGTTATTCTTTCTGATAAAATATTTTAATATAACGAGTGTTTTTTTTAGTGTGTTCGAACTTCCGATAGGGTCGCTGTCAAACACACTGCGAATTTGTGCGCAAGACTGTAAATCTGTGTCTCAATAGTCCGGTAAATCATCATGGAACTTTTAAACATCAGAGCAACGCTTGTAAGTTTTTATCTTAGAAATTTTTTATTTAGAAATTTATTATCAAAATCAGTGTTCTGTGTGGCAAACTAATGGAGCACTTCGTGAAGTTGAACTTCATGATATATTCGCCGAATTATCGACAAATTCCGAACATATTTCACGTTGCTTGATATTATAACAAAAATAAGACAAAAAACTGTACATTCCCAAGAAAATATCGCTGCTGTTGCTGGCAATGTTGATGTAGATCCATATTTATCAATTTATCGCCGTTCGCAGGAAGTTGGTCTTTGTTATTCGACTACGTGGATTATTTAATTCCGAATTTGAATGGAATTTGATCTGGAGGATGTGTGGTTCCAACAGGACGACTCCACATGTCATACAGACAACGCAACAATCGATTTATTGAGGGCACAATTCGGTGAGAAATTTATTTCGAGGGACGAACTTGCTAATTTCGATACCAAAGTCATGTGATTTAACGCCTTTAGATTATTTTCTTTGGGGTTATGTTAAATTTTTGGTCTATGCCGATAAACCAGAAACTATTGATGCCTTGGAAGGCAACATAACTCGGACAATTGCGGACATCCAATCCAATCCAATTGCTTGAAAAAGTTGTCGAAAATTGTATTGACAGAATGGGCTTTGTCAGAAGTAGCCACGGCGATCATTTATCCGAAATTGTTTTAAAACATTAATGCCATTGAATGTTAATTTACATACGATAAATAGTTTCACGGCATCTAATTTGGTTGTTGTTTTATTTGAATTGATAGTTCGGATGCACTAAAAAATCATCCCATATGTTAGAAGATATTCCATTCCAAAAATGATTTCAATTATTTATCCTTTGCCTTATATTAATAGCCGCTAAATTGAAACAAAGATAGGTCCTTTAACAGTTCTTCTTCTCTCCTTGATTTTAATTTAAATTAATGGAATTAGTTTACGTTCAACTAGTGTACTGGGGAATATAAAAGTCTGAAATATCCGTTATATATACTTGATTGAAACTCAAAATATCTCTGTATAACATATAAACTGATGCACTTTTAACTTGTTTACCCTTGTGTTTCTGTAAGCGATTTCACATAATGTGGTATATAACTACACATAATTGAATGCTATTAAGGCAAGAAACTTTCTTGTGATTCTATCAAAAGCACTAAAATGCCATGACTTCAGTCGTTTCAGGCAATTATTCAAATTTTAAAGAGACGAGGAGTTCATATCAGAGAAGCAGGTCTAAGCTTTTGTAAAATTGCGGGACAGTTGGAAATTGCTGTGTTTACTATTATGAGGATATTAATAAGATTGCTTAGGGATGAAAGTTATGCAAGAATGGAGAAGTATCCAAGGACATGACGAATTGCATCTTAGCTTTCTTTCTATTAGAAATCGGTATTAAAATATCCGGGCAGTGCGTGATGCTTTTGTTTTAACTACTGATTGGGCTATTACGAGGAAGATTGTTAATCGGCATTTACTCATAATGAAAATACCGACTTTTTGGTAATATTAAATACTTCCTCTTAGCGTACACCCCAAAACTCGTCACTTAGAATGGTGGCGAGATAGAATTGAATACCTCAATTGCAACTGTGCTTTGTTTTAGTGATGAGTCTGGACTTTATTTAGAAGGCCATTATAAATGAGAAAGGGTCAGATGTTTTCAGGGTGAAGAGCAAAATTTTACCTATATATTAGAACTGAAAACATGAAAACAGGTCATATCTAGTAACCATTACAAAAAATATAAATTCAACCTATTTTTTAATCGAAATATTGCAGCCCGTCATTAAAATGTAATTGTAAGCGGATCTAAATCTTATCTTTCAGCAAGATAACACTCAATTGGTTGAAGAGATTCCAAGATCTACCATCGATCGGACATGTATGATTTAGTCGAAGTCTTGAGCGATTCTTCATCGATCGTCTCCTTCAGATCAATATCATTCAAATTCAGAATAAAATGATTCACATAATCGAATAACAGAGACCAACTTCCTGCGAACGGTTATGAATTGGTAAATTAGGATCATCATCAACGTTGCCAAAAACAGCGGCGATGTTTTCTTCGGAACGCACAGATGTTTGTCTTGTTTTTATTTTAATATCGAGCAGTGTGAAATGCGTTCGGAATTTGTCGATAATTCAGCGAATACATCAAGAAGTTCAAATTCGCAAAATGCTCTATAAGTTAGGTTAGACAGAACAGCGATTTTGATAATAGATTTCGACAATTGTCAAGCGTTGCTCTGATGTTAAACGTTGATTTATTCTTAAACTATGATGATTTGCCAGGCTATTGATGCACAGGTTTACAGACTTGCGCGCAAAATCACAGTTCTTTTGACAGTTACACCTATCAGAAGTTCGGATATAATAAAAAATCACCCTTTACAAGTTAAAACATAAACTGATTGCCCATTCCATTCATAAAATTTGGGCACCTTTTATAATGCCTATAATATTAATCATGGATTAATACTATTAAAAGATAAACATACATATGGTAAGGTCCGGGACAAAAAGAAAGCCCACAATAGTTTTTTCCCAATTATTTAAATTTGTACCTTGGTTTTGGTTTTCTGTTTTGTATAAACAACCCGGTTTATCATAGTTTGAAATAATGTTAACAAAGTTTACGTTTGAATATAATAAATAAGTCTAAGGAGGAATTTAAAATATTATTTTTTAGAAGGAACAAAAAGAGAGTCAAAGGAAAGGAAGGAACCAAAAGAGAAGTGGGTTAGTCGCCTGCCTGGCAATCCAAAGGTAGCTGGTTCGATTCCAGCGCTCGGATGGATGTTTTTCTTTAATTTTTCTGCCCATCTTACTTCCTACCCTTCACACACACTTATATACACTCACACACACACGCTCACCCATATCCACACCTAAATGTCTGTGATTGTTTCTAGGCAAGAGTGTAAAATCTGACAACGAATTACCCCTCAGTTACGCCAGTTAAAGGCTTGGTCAGGCCGGATGCCTTCTGAGAGTATTCTATGTTGGTCACTCGTTAGTCGGTAGGCTTCCTGATAGACTTATGGGTAGGCACATAACCAAGGGTTGATAGTCTGAGGGGGTGCTGGCTTGGGTTTGTCGGTAGCTGATGACCGTGGTTCGGAACCCACATTAAGCTGTAGGTTCAGTTGTTAAATAGCCTTAGATGCTGATGCGCCTCTAACCGTACATCCTTTCCTCTTCCTTTTCTATTAAATACATAAATAAATAAATCCATATTTTATTTAGCATATGCAGCAAATAGTAACAAAACAAAGGTAATCGTAATACAAAAAAAAAACAATGGAAACCCAATAATTAACACTGTTCAAAAGATGAAAACGCTCAATTGCTTCAAATAATAATTTAAGAGTTTATTAAACACATGCACTTTAGGAGCGCTCCGTATGAGGGCGGACAAAGCATTAAAGAGTAGTTATCACAATTGGTACATCATAATTGTTCTTAGAATGGACATCGTAAGAATGCATGTTTACTCTTAGCACCAAATAAATATTCAAATAAAGTGGCAATAAATTATGTTTTATTGTATATATCAATCGCAGGTTAGCCTGATCGGCTAACGACGGTTAGTTCAATGATCGCAACATTATCTCTATTAGTCTATACCTATTGCAGTTCAATAGTATACGAATAGCCTTATTTTGCTATACCAAAACTCCCCTTATAACACGATAACAGTACAGATATACAATAAGTAAAATGGGGTAATATAATAGTACTGTATATAAGCTCCTTCGACTAGGGTGATAAATGTGACGATATACGACTAAAGAATCCTGTTATTTTCCCAATGTTTCTACATAGATAACTGACATAATTACAAAACGTTAGCTAAAGATCCAAGAGTACTCCCAAGTATTTAATTTCATTTACAATTTTAATCTCACAATTGTTTATATTTATTTTTAACCCATTAAATCATTAAATCTTTTGCAGTTTGCTTTAGATTTTAGATCCTATCACCATGCACCTTGTTTTCAGTTCGTTTAGTAGAAGTTTATTTTTACATAGCGATTTAAATAATATTGCCAGTTCACTATTTAATGTTTCAACCGTTTTAGGTAAATTTTATCCATTCACAGATATGAGGGTATCATCCGCAAAGTGACTAATCAAGCACTTATCCAATATTGTAGAAATATCGTTGACATATATCAAGAACAGCAACGGGCCCAGAGGACTACCCTGAGGAACTTCTCAAGTACTTTCCCTTCTTGCCAACACATTTCTCTAAACCCTCGTTTTGTGATGTCTATCTGTTAAGTAACTGTTTATCAGTATATCCCGATCAATAGTTTCGAATGCTCGCTTTAAATTTATAAACACACTAAGCACAGTTTTCCCGTCTTTTATATCGATTCTCCATGTTGCGCATGCATACTGAATAGCCGTTTCACAAGAATGTGTTGTCCTAAACCCTGATTGAGCAGAAATTAACAACTCATTGGTTTCAAAATAAGTTCTCAACTCTGCACACTCTGCACACTCTGACACACTCTGCACACTCTGACACACACAACTCTGATTTTATCAACAATAGGTAACAAAGTAATTGGTTCAATTGATAATTATACGTTACAATAACTAGAGAAACCCTCACCTTAGTACCGTAGGCTCCCCTTTTCTGTTATTTTGTTTTTTCTGCCACTACAATATGATTTGGAAGAGAATTATTGAGACTGTAGATTGACTGTTGAAAAATTTTTTTCTATTCTTTCTTAATTGCTCGTTTCAAATCATTAATGTTTTTAAACAGCCGACAGTCACATTTTCAATTATGTTAAAATTTGGAGACCTCGCATACCAATTAAAAACAATGTTTTTCTTCGAAAAAATGTTCCAGCACTGCTGTATGGACTGGTGCATTGTCCTGTTGAATAACAAAATTTTGTTTTGTATTGTTTCGAAGTACGTTTTTAATTAATTTGTTAATTAAATAATCAGGTAATCTTTGTTGATTATTCGACCGTTTCAGTGTTTTCATTATAGCCGATGGGTCCCCTGATCATCACACTTCCTCTACCGTTTTTTCTCTAAGAAAACACTTTTTTTCTCTCTCTTGAGATCATGAAAATAGTAGTCCACCTAATTTAAATTTATTAATCCATTAATTAATGAATTAGGTCCATCTAAATTATTTTTTTTTACCAGTGTATAGCTCTTCTCTCCAATTATTTATTCACTCGATATGATCATGGGCAAACACACAGTACTAAGGGTATGGTATTTTTTGATTTTTGAAAGTATAGAATAGCCTGAAAGACCCTCCTTACGTTTTATCATTTGCTTTGATGCCATCTTTTTGAACTATTTGAGGAGCTGTTAATATAGAGTTGGATTTCTTAGTAAATTCGAAATCACCTTTCTACTCCTGTTCGTATTCCTAGAGATTTTGGAAATCGATAATTCATGCCTTTTCATTCGTTGAATAATATTTTACTCAACTAATATCAACGACATTAGCTTAGTGCATCGTTTCTCAACCACCCTGGGGGTCGCGACCCCTAGGGATGTTACGTTCAGGAATATGGGGGGGGGGATCGTAATGTGTGTAAAAAATTTAAATTAAATGTTACTAGGTAATAACAACATAATAAAATAAACTTAAATTAAGTAATAGCCAAATTTTTGTGAAATAATAATTTAATACGACGGTTGATTTTGTTTTTCACTTAAAAGTTTTTTTATACGTGGATCATTATTGCGAACACACAGCAAATAATTTTCCAGTAATAATAGAGGATTTGTATATTTAGTTATTAAAGCCACAATAGACGAAAAGCTTTCCGCATAAGTGAGAACTAGTGAAGGGAATCAATGTTTTCAAAGCTTCCGTATTCATATCGTCGTGCAAGCCATAGCTGATCTAAATCTTGAGTTAAAAATTCTAGTTCTACAGTTTTGCCGGCGGATATTGCAATAAGTTGGTTGTAAATGTTAATAGACAATTAAGCAGCTGCAACAACATTTTCATCAAACGGATTTAGAACCAATCTTTTCGAGAAATCATTGTTGCTATCTGGAAAATATTCCAGTAACTGGATTTTTAATACGCGTAAAGGCCTTTTCATGCTCTCCAACACGCGATCAAAAAGAGAATTTTCCAAATCCATATTTTTAGTAATGCATCAAAATTGCGTTTTTCAAGTTTCAATTAGTAAAATGTTTTTGTTACGGCCTTGTAAACTCGTATTCAAGTCATTCAAATATGAAAATATATCACTCAAATAAGCCAACAGTAATAAAGTTTCTTTATGTTGTAAAAACTCTGAAAATGAGCTATTTTTATCTGTAAAAAAGATTTTCAATTCATCTCGCAATTCAAAAAGCCTCGTTAGAACTTTTTCTCGAGACAACCACCTGACTTCAGTATGGAAAAGCAGTGAGTCGTATTTAAAACCCATGTCTTCGCACAATGTGGAAAGCAATCTAGTCTGCAATGGTCGGCTTTTAATAAAATTAACAATTTTTACGTCTTCTGACAAAACATTTCGTTAATTATATGGTATCTTTTTGTACCAAGCGCATTACTTTGAAGAAAACATGGAACAAATGAAGCGTCCATTCCACATGTGGCAAAATATATTTTCATTTTACCATGATACAACTTATCCCCGTTATCGCTTGCCCGCTTTCGGACTATCAGTACATTCCGTAATGCATTTATTAGTCCAAGTTTTCGTTTTGTGTTGCATCAGTAAAACCTTTAAACAGTCCTTTGCCAGTTGTACAACCAGGAATTGATGTGTAAAATAGCATATTTTCTTTAATTGACCCCTTGCATTCGTAAGGATGTTGTGTTATTTGAAAGTGGTATACCTTTCAACTTTTTTGCTTCTTCCAAACTTATCATTACATTGACCATATTAACGACAGCGGGTAAAGTGAGCTTATCCGCAATAATGTGGGGCTTAGACTACCTGGTCACTCTTAATGCTACTAAATAGGATGCTTGAAATGCTGCGGTCTCATTATGGCTTGATTTGTTGACAGCAAATTGTTGGTTTTTCAAGACGAGTGTAAATGATGCGTACATGTTTCCAGTTGCCGGACTAATTTTGAAGGCTTTATGCTTTCCGCGGACAGAACTTGGTAACAAACAACACATTACAACTTGCCATCCAAGGCAATGAATCCATATTTTAAATTTGTTTTTATTGTAAAATTAGGTCTTTTTCATTACTGTTTCGCCAGATGTAGACGGTGCATTTCGTTTTGCCACAAATTTGTCCATTTTATTAATATTATTAATTTATTTTATTACCACACTGTTATTAATTTATTTAACACTGATTGAGAAAGTAGGAGAAATCGTAGTATTTGACACTGGGTGAGAGAAGAAATCGTAGTACTTGTTTTCGTAAAAAGTAATTAGCAATGAAACTCTTCGTCTCATTGCTTTGTTTTTATTATCTAAGCGCATAGCTTTACGAACCTGCCTAAGCACACTCGGGACAAATGATCCGTCTCGTATGCGTGGGCGGGTGGCGTGAGATGTGCTGGAGGGTCATTTTACAAGTGCGTGGAAGTGCAGGGCACAGGTTTGGACTAGTAAAATAATATAAGAACAAGGGGTTACACAAGTCTTGTTAGTTCGATATTTGTTGCTTGCGAAATTTCGGTATGAGTAACGGCCCATTCACACATACATCCGTCATTGACGATTGATTCGTCATTTTATACAAAGACAAATAGATGATTCGTTAACGTAGCAACACGCTCGTAGGAGTTTATAAGCCATTTAAAAATAAAAACGATTCTTCATAAATCCCGATTCAGAAAAAACGATTCGTCGTCGTGTTAACCGGCTGACGTAAAACTTTGTTAAACGTCAAATTAACAGAGGGAGTCGCATCTTTTTTTACTTAACTTTTTGGCTATTTAATGGGTCGTGGCCCTAAAAAGGCTGGGAAATGATGGCCTAGTGTATTTACCAAGTGTTATTTGCTCCTATTTATAAACAAGTGTGTTATATTTCTGTCTCACCTAAAAAAAAACATTTTTAATTTCTTCTTAGATTTTTTTTCATGATCTTTAAACGAACAAAATACTGTCAAACTTTGGTAAGTTGTTTATGCAGAAAACAAAATCAAGAGAACGGTGAAAATTAAAACAATTTGAAAAAACTTTCGTGGGCTATCTTTTTGTTCCGGATCTTATGTTCGACTAAAACAAAATTCAATTTTTAACGTATGAGTACAACCCTATTTTTCTTATCGTCAAAAAAACCTTGATTATTTTACATCCCATTTTCTCAAGATTCCCCTTGTCCAAAAAGGGTTTTTCCTATAAGTAAACCTGTCGGGATATTCTCCCAGAAAAATAATGTAAATGTCACAACAGACGTGGGATTTATAGAAAGGATAAGAATCTATCACTTACCGAAAATAAACTAATCAAAAAATAGGTTGCAGTGAAAAGGGAATCATATATTTTTCAGAAAAACGATGTCTTGAACCATCTCTCGTTCTATAATAAGTCATGTCACATGTTGTGTACACTTCACATTTTTAGAAAACTTCGTATTCGATAGGTTGGTGTGAGGCGGTAAGTATAAACTTAATAAAAAGAGTTCGACGTAAAATGTAAAGTCAACAGACGTGATAAATCTGATATCGTTGCTGTTAGCTTTAATTTTATAAAGTTTATGATGGTTACTTATTTTAGATTTTCTTTTTCTACTCATTTTCTTTTCTACTATACTATTCCGCTTTGCAGAATAATTGTGTATCGTAGAATTACAATCTACTACTGAAATATATATTTAGAGCATTTCCATTTTAACATGTCATTCTAATTCAGTGGTAGTTTTAAAATAAAATAATCTCAATAATTTCGTACCATTGAGAATATACCATTACCTTCTTAATACCATTGAGAATATACTAAAACTGAAGAAAAAGCTTCATATAAAGGGTAAATACAGCGTTATTAATGGTAGTAATACTGATGTATTTATCTGGTTCTCTGTGGTGTGACAGGGGTGCTCTTGATTTTCCTATTCAACATCATGTAAAGTGGCATTCTATTCCAGAGAGACAATAATATATGGGCGAGTCGCTGGAGCATGTCTTCTTACTTGAGTTATCTGGAATATGCGAATGATTCTTTCAGTCATACGAACATCAATAAAGCACGGACAAAAAAACAAGCCGTGTTTGAGCAGGTCTTCCCACTGTCCTTGATCCTTGGAGTTTCCAATGTAGGAGTAATTTTGAAACGGTTGTTAAGTTTACGAAGCGTATGCCCAGTCCAATTCTACTTTCTATTTTTATCATTCTTTATCCTATCGGGCGAAGAAAGTCCCATCGGGTGAAGAAAATTACTGAACTGATTTAGCCAAAATATATGAAGTATTCTTGTTAGACGTTCATCAATGTTTACTGCTATGATGGAAAAAGTAAGGTGACATTTATTATATTTTTTTATATCTCCTCCTCCCTACTTTATTATATCTCCTTGAAATCAATCCTCTCTTACTGCAATATATTTCCTCCAACATTTTTTCAGTGTTCAAAGCGGCCACCCAATTGCTTTGAAAGGCTTCTATGGACTCAAAACGGCGTCCAAGTGATTTATTCAATTGAAGGAACAGGAAAAAGTTACACTGTGCCATGTCTGGCGAATATAGTGCTTGTGGAATGGCATTTGTTTGATTTTTAGCGAAAATTATTGCGGTGTGTGATGATGATGCGTGTTATCGTAATGTACCATGAACCATTTTTTGATTACAAATCTGTATATATTTTTCGCAGAAAAATGACGCCTAAGGCTTAAATAATATTCTTTGGTAACTTTTTGTCAATTGGAATGAACACTTTGCGAACAATTCCACAGTAATCGATCAGTTTTTTCGGCTTTGGCACGATACTCGCTTTATTGTTAAGCTATTTGTAGGGCATATGCGTAGATCCACGTCTCATCATCAATAATTATTTATTTCAGAATGTCATCAGCCAAAGAAAGCATTTATTTAGCAAGTTCAATGTGACGATGTTTTCAACACGACGAAACAAGAGTAGAAGACTCATGAAATATACCTACATTATTCTTCAAAATTAATTAATAGGTGTTTCGCCTATTAATGTTAATTTTTTCGCAGAATTTAAGCGTTTATTTCAATAACTAAATAAATTACCTTTTAAAAGAACTTTTGGATTTTTGAGGCTAACCATCCATTGAGCCAAATTTTTATTTCGTCGTAAAAATGTAAGTATTGTTCTGAAAGTTCGTGCTGCATCGATCGAAATAAGTAGTAGTTCGAAGGGGCTAAGTCCGGTGAATACGGTTGGTGGGGTAGGACGTCCCATTTAACATTTATTACACAGTTTGCAACATGGGGCCGAGCATTGTCATGTTTAAAAATGACTTTACCGTGTCTTTGTGCGTATTGTGGTCGTTTTTCCTTCAATGCTCAATTCAATTTTATCAATTGTTGTCGGTATCGATTGTCAGTAATCGTTTCAACAGGTTGCAGCAGTTCATAATACAAAGCTTCCCTACTATCCCACCAAGTACACAGCAAAACCTTCTTTCCATGTATATTGCGCACTCATTGTGATGTTGAAGGTTGGTCTGGGTCTGCTCATGATTTTTTGCGCTTTGGGTTGTCAAACCAGTTCCGCTTTTCATCACAGCTCAATGCAAAAAATCTTTTCTCTTCTGTCCGGCAAGCAAAATTTTCCAATTAGTTTTTCAACTTTCAATATATCTTTCCTTTAATTCATATATCCCTTTTCCTTCTTTCTCGATCTTCCTCAATGCGTGTAGAAGTTCGGAAAATATTTTCAAACTTTGGTAAGGCGAGGTGTTTACGCAAAAAAAATCAAGAATATGGTAAACATTAAAACAATTTGAAAAAACTTTCTTTTTTTTCTTTTTGTTCCGGACTTTATTTGTTTCAACCTATGAGTTGAGTCTTCATCCAATAATGCTTGCAAATCTCCATCTTCAAACTTTTCCTGGACACTCCTTGTGTTTTATATCCAAATTACCATTTTTAAAGTGTTTAAACCATGGTTAACAAGTATTTTTGGGTTAGAGCATGTTCACCATAAGCTTTAATCAACATTCGATAACTTTCAGTAGCCTTTGTCTTCAAATGAAAGGAAGGTTATTAAACTTCCTATAAAAAACTTCCTATAAACTTAATATATATATATATATATATATATATATATATATATATATATATATATATATATATATATATATATATATATATATATATATATATTAGTACCGAGTACCGAGTAAATTCAAAAACAGTTTTAGTCCTTCCGGCACTAAATCCACTGTAGACCTGTGTAATGTAATGTAATTTTCTAGTTTTAGTCTATTTGAGCTAGTTTAATAGCAGCTATTATAGTGTCTTAAATTTCCGATATTCTACTATTTACAAATTCCCCTTTTTAACTTTGGGAATAAAATATGATTAAAATGTAACTAACTGCTTTCTTTATTTACTTTTAGTGAAGGTCAGTTAGAATATATTCATTCATTATAAAAACAAGTTGCCAATAATAATTGAGGGTGCACGAAAAATATATTATTCAGTTACTAGTGTGTAACAAAAGTATTGACGTTTTTGATCTACTTTTTTTGAACCTTTGAACCAGCAACTCCATTTCTCTTCTGTACTACGAAATGTCTTTGGAGACGAAAAACTCGACGCAGCCAATTTTTACCTCTTTTTTAGTTCCGAATTTTTTCAGTAATTTTTCAGGTGGTCAAATGTGAAGTGTGTGGTTTTGCATTATCTTTGTAATTTGTAAATTGTACCAAACACTCTGCATGATCTGTTTGACAAATCTTTCTCGCCTTGGTACCGAAAGAGCTGGTTAGCTGGGCATAAACTACTGCTTTACGTCATTAGGATTGTTAAAATAAAGTCATTTTGTGCAGCACGTATTATAGCAGTATCATTGCAGTATATATAGCAATCTGTTTGATGAATCGAAAATCAATAGTTATACTGCTCGGTATATTTCGGTATTGAGAAACCGTGGACGACTTGATCTTCCTTAATATTCGAGACCCATGTGTCCATCCATTTTCAATCATCATCAGAGCTGAATGGTGTGGATTGATTGAGTGGTCACCTTCCTTTCCTACTCCGCACCTTCTCTATTCCGCAGATCTCATGAAGTCCCTCTGATTCTCCTGTGAGCTTTTCAAGCATTCCTTGTAGTTCTTCTCCACTATTACTTATAATGTTACGATTATCGGTAAACCTGAAGTAATTCAAGTACCTACCATTAGCACTCAAACTACCTTCTTCCTAATCTGGCTTCTTGGACACATCCTCCAAAGTAAGAGCGGACAGTTTGCTGGTATTGCCGATACGAGCCGGTATCTCCTTTTCACTTTGCGTGTTATATGTTCCGAAATGTTTACTGGTAAATTTATATTTTTACATATATGTTTCAGAAAATCTTTTTATCTGGACTCTATTCTTGAATTATTCATAACATAGAACGAACAGCCCAATACTTTATTGAATCGAATGTTTTACTATAGTCGACAAATCCTAAGTTTAGGTACATTATATTCGTTGCATTACTCTGTGAGGGTGTCTATCTCCTGCAGTTGATCTACTCTACTAAAGCCTTTACAAAAATTCTGTTTATTCAGTTGGTTGGCAATTATCAAGTTTTGTTGGTAATCTCTTAGGAATTATTTTAGTCAAGATCTTGTAAGTGTCCAGCAACAGGTTTATCGAGCTACACTTATCAAGATTACGTTTATATCCCTTTTTGTGTGACAGAATTGCTTCTACGGTAACTGTACCTTTCATTTTCGTCATCATATTCATTGTACCACCATCTTTGGGGTTTCTGTGGGTGATTATTTATACTAAAGCTTTCTCTACGTCCTTTTTTGCGATTTGTAAGAAAATTTTAAGATTCCACATTAAAAATTATATTATCTTTGATGGTTTCCAGTCTAGGAGTAATGGACGACTACAATTTGGTGAAATTGTTTTCTACAATATCTGACATTCCTTACTCCTAAATCCTTAGTTCCTAAATCATTGATTTTTGAATTATCTAAGTTTTATGTTGGTTCAAATTTTATTTTTAAATATTCTTAATATATATCTACGTTGTTTTTGTTTTAATGAAATTACGTTATATTTTTTTATTAAAATTAGAATAATCTTAATATTTTAACAAGAGCTATAAGAATATTACAAAACGTGAGCATCAACGTATTTGTTTTGCTATCAACAAACGATCATTATTTCACATACTCTTTTCAAAAGCGTCCCTTTGTGCTAAAAGGGTTTTTTCATCAAAGGTAAATATGTTTGACTTTTCCCTGAAAAATATAGTGCTAGCGTGATAAGAGGCATGATATATATAGAGAGTATAAGAATCTATCACTCTCTGAAAATAAACAAACTAAAATTCAGGTTGCATCAAAACGGGAATTGTGTACTTTCTGAAAAATGATATCTAGGGCCGTCTGTTCGTCATAATAAGTCAAGTGACATATGGTATACACATAATTTCTTTACTAAACCATCTATTCGACAGCATTGTATGAGGCGGTAATACAAACTTAATAGAAAAAGTTCGTCATAAAATATAAAACTAACAAACGTGAAAAATCTGATACCGTAGTCCTTAGCTTCAATCCTGTATGGTTTATGAGGGTCACTTATCCTAAATTTTCTTTATGGATTAGGTTTAAGTTTTATCTTTTCCATTTTGGACAAAATACAGAAACATATATTAGAAGGATTGTCGTTTTAATGTATTGGGTACAAATTTAAAGAACGTTTAAAATAGAGTGATCTCTAAAATTTGGTTCTTGAGCTAGTTTAGTATAAATGGAGATTCTGTTTAAAATATACCTGGTAATATATAGTTAGTATTAAGGAAACTGATGTACAATAGTTTGTTTGGATTTTAAACATTTAATAAGTGCTTGTAATTTCATATTCACACACAACATTTTATTAAAATTAAAAAATTATTTCATTGATTGCTCGGTATTAAAAAAAAGATCATTAGTTATTTGTTTATAGGACAAATAAGTATAAGAGTTAGAATTTGAGGTTTGAGGTCGCTTAAAGTATTCGTAAACAAGTACTGACGTCTAGTATACAGACATGGTCGGAATGGCTAGACATAATGTGTATTTGTGTACTTAAAATAGAGAATAAATATTATTTATGTACAAATACAATTGTACTGATAAAATTGAATAAAGTGGGCAGGTGGAATATGAGGAAGAATATACATCCGTGCAACTATGAGTTGGACGGAGGGTAATATGACATTTACAACGAAAGAATAATGAAGGAAGTTGAATACAGGACAATATTATATAGGAACAAGAACAAATTCTACTAGTCCAAAACATATTGCACTAAAAGGGGGGTTCTTTGGGAGGTTACCATTAAGGAGTTGGTGATGCGAGAAGTGGCAGTGGTCGATCTTTATGCGGAATCATGCAGTCGGGCCATATTGGTAAAAAGAAGAAAGAAGAGTATTTCTGAAGAATTGCAATTTGGTTAATTATGTTGTATTAACTTTGTAATTCCCATTAAGGTATAATCAGACTATACCAGGTTCCCGATGAAGGCGAACATAGGGGAGAGAGCAGCTGAAAGACGGTACAAAGGGTAAGGAGGAAGGTCAAGATATATGACAGACTTAGCCATTAAGTCAGCTTACTCGTTTTAAAAGACGCTCGCCTGGTTAGGTACTTAGAGGAACTTGATTAGTTTCCCTTGAACATATAGGTAATATATCAAGAACAAGCGAAGAAAAAATTAAGTCTTAAGAGACATGATGACACTTAAAGCGTATGAAGCAACTGAATTAATCGCAATATAACATGTAAGATTCCTCAAATTATGTATTTCTTATGGACTTAGCAGTTTCACAAGGATAAGATCCTAAAAAATTAACACTTTAGTCCTATAAAAAGTAAAATAACCGTTTAGAATCAGATATGCATCGGCATTTGAGGCTATTTAGTGACTACAGTTTATACGTGTGACTATATATATTTAGTTATTAGTTTGTGTTTAACATTTTAGTTTCTCGAAAAGCATGCTTGGCGAGTGGAAATCGTAGAATACCGCTCCAGAGATATCCGACCTTAATCAGCCTCAAATTGAAGCAACTAAAAGAGTGATAAAGTCTTTTCTTGACTTTCTCCTTTGATAATTTATTTTTGAAAACTTTTCTTTGATTCACACATTGTCAGTGCATCTAGATCTTCTCATTGGCTCTCTAAGGTGCTACTGTGTGATTATGAATCACGTTTTTGTCATGTTATGGACTGGTAAGTTTCGTAGTACACTTTCTGAAGTAATTGTTTTATTAATGTTCTATTATTTCAAAAGTAAAAATGGTTCACGTTTATGAAAATCCTCCTCCGTAAAGACGTGGTGAAAGACGATAATTGCGCTATCTTATTTATGACAATACTGAAGATAAACTAAATAATACAGGATGATTATATTGGGCATGACGGAATTCCTAGAGAGGCTAACAGTAAGCGAATTGAACAAAAAAAAAATTAAATTCTGTCGAGATAGATCTAACAAAAAATGTATAATTGGGAAATTGTACCTTAAGCAATTTGCACCTAGAAGTAAGCTAAATAACGATAGAAACGTATTAAAAAAAATGGGTGTATGCTTACGTTAGGGGTTCGCCAAACTATTCCGTTTAGTATTTCGCGTTTTTCTCTGTATAACTTAGTATTAACCGATTTAGAAATTTGCGATAATAGATCGATATGTATCTGTTTTTCAGCTTTGAATGCTATCATGCGGGGTGTATCTTCTTGAATCATGTGGAATATATTTTCTAATATCATATCATTTCTTGAAATCGTATCTTTGATGGTTTTTAATTCTTTGTAAACGAGTAACGTCCATTTATCGTTGGATTTTCGAATTTGTCTTTGTTCATGTAAGTATATTCCAACTGTATTGTTGATAGGAGTTAAAGTGTATTGGGAGTTGATGAATGATATAAGTCCAAAAATTCTGAAAAGAAATTACTCATGACGGAGTTTTAATCTATCGAAATTTATTTTTGATTTTTGATGGCCCGTTAAACTTATTTTCAGATTTACTTGTTATTGGTGATTCTTTAACGTATACCTTGTCTCCGATTCATGAAATTTCTTCGGTATGTTTTCATCAAAACGGGTTTTTGATTTTTCTTTTTTCAATATTGTTCTTTCACGTGCAATTTTGTAATTATAATCCATTTTGTTGTTCAAATCTCTCATGTATTTCGATATTAAATTTTGTTTGTTATATAGTGTTTCAGGTGGTCTTGAAGATGTATACCCAAAAATTTACTCAAATGGTGTAAATCCATGAGTTCTATTCTATGTATTGTTATAACATATTACAGTATAAGGCAGGATATTAAAAGGGTGTTTTCGACCGGGTTTTCCATTTGACATATTCTAATCATTTCACTGAGGGTCGCACGGAATCGTTTTAGCGATCCATTGGATTGAGGACGTCCTACGCTTAAAAATGTCAATTTTTATATTGTATAATTCACATAGGTCTTTTACGAGGGTATTACCGAATTCTCGACCTTGGTCACAGTGTATTCTTAGTGGTGTTCCATAGTGTTGGAAGAATACTAACAATGTATTTACGATATTTCTTGCTATTTTATCTAACAGGGGATATGCTTGGATAAATTTTGTTAATTCATCCCTAATCGTCAAAGCGTAATTTCTGGTAGAGTACTCAAATATGTCAATACTAATTCTTTCGAAGGATGTCTTTGGTGTTTCTGTGGCGACTAATGGTCTGTTTAGATTTTGTCGTAGTATTTTCGTCTTTTGGCAGGTTTCGTATTTCTTGACGAAAGGTTCAACGTCTTTTGTTATTCCTTGCCAATTGTATTTTTCTTTTATCCTTCGTATTGTTTCATTAATTCCTCGGTGTAGGTTGGTTTTTCCGTTGTGATAATGATCTAGAATTTCAGGTTTTTCGATTCCTTCGGGTGTTTTAACAATGTTTTGGCAAATAGTTAAACTGATATCTTTATCAGCGAAAATAAATGAAAATATTTACGAGAATAATTATTTTGCGAGAATAGGGAGTTCTAATTGATTCTCGATGTAATAGGTTAATAATAAATCAATTTTTTCTTGATTTTTGTAGAGACTGTAAAACAAAAGTGCTACTACCATAGTTGGATCAAAATCTAAAGGAATTATAAAGTATATCCTGTCTTTAACTGTTTTACTGTCGAATATATGTATTGTTTTGGTTTGTAATTCCATATTTTCGTCTAATATATCATCAAGTATTTGGTAGTGAAAATCTTGGAGTTTGTTTTGCCATAAAAATATTATTATATTTTTGTGTGTTTTTTCTAATAGTTGATCGTTTGATATTTCGATTTTGGAATAATCTATTAGAGATCGGTTATCATATAGGTTTACGAATCTGTTATATTCATTTGTGATTATTTCATCGACATCGATGTGTTTCTGATTCGTCATTTTTTGTTTCGATTTCACTATCGTTATCTTCACTTGATATTAAAATTGGAATATTTGTTTTTGAAACAAATTTTGCGCATCTTTCGAAATGATTAACTTTTATTCTTGAAAGTGCGTCAGCATTCTTGTTTGTCTTCCCTGATTTGTGTATAATCTTATAGTCGAATTCTTCGAGTTTCCGATGCCATCGAGCTAATCGGCTGCTAGGGTATTTTATTGAAAATAACCATGTTGGAGGACGATGGTCGGTTATAAGAGTGAATTTTCTTCCGTATAGACATGGCCGAAATTGTTTTATGGCCCATACTATTCCTAATAATTCCCGTTCTATCGTTGAATATTTTGTTTCTGCGCTGCATAATATTCTTGATGCGAATGCAATAGATACTTCTTTTTCAATTGATCCTTGTGAAAAGACTGCTCCTATAGCGAATGCTAGCATCTGTTGTTAAAAAAATGGTTCTTCAAAATTCTGGTATATTAATATTGGACTTGATATTAAATATTCTTTCAATTTTTCAAATGAGTCTTTATAGTCTTGACTAAATAAAAATTGTACATCTTTTTGTAGCAATTTCGTTAATGGTTTAGAAATTTTTACAAAATCTAGGATAAAACGTCTATAATAACCTGTTAATCCTACAAATGATTTTATTTCTTTGGGATTTTTCGGTTTAGGAAAATTTTTGATGCAATTAATTTTTTCTGGGTTTGGTTTCATGCCATCAGGAGTTATATTATGTTCGAGATATGCTACTTCTTTTTTCAAGAATTCACACTTGTCTGGTTGAATTTTTAGATTTGCTTTTTGAAGTCTGGTGAAAACGTCTTTTAATCTTCAGATATGTTCATGGATGGTTACTGAATAGATTATAATGTCGTCCATATAGACTAGACATCTTTCGTTTGGTATTCCCATGAGTATATTATCCATAACGCGTTGGAATGTAGATGGAGCATTTTTTAATCCAAATGGCATTCAAATGAATTCATAATGACCGTTTTCAACTGAGACGGCTGTCTTTTGAATATCTGTCAGATTGATCTCTATTTGGTGAAAGCCTGATGCAAGATCTAGTGCAGAAAAATATTCACATTGTCCTAATTGATCTAGAATGTCCGATATGTTTGGTAATGGATATTTATTGTCTTTGGTTAGCTCATTTAATTTTCTGTAGTCGTTGACTACGCGCCATTTTTGTTTATTGGATGCGTCTAACTTTTTTGGTACGACCCATACTGGAGATGACTATGGAGAAATGGATGGTCTGGTTATTTTCTGGTCTAACATTTCATTAATCTGTTTTTTTGATATCTTCTTTGTGTATTTGAGTATATCTATATGACTTTGTGTATGTCGGTCTTGCGTTGTTCGTATCGATGATGTGTTTTATCTCGTTTGTAAATGTTAGTTGATCATTTTCCAAATAAAATATATCTTAGAAATCAAGACACAGATTTGTAATTAGTTCTTTCTCTTCTACATTTAGATGTTCGGTTCGGAGTTGTTATTTTATCTCTTGTATTCTATCGTATTGAAAAGGATTTGGAGTTTCATTATTAAAATTTTGATCATATTTATAAGGTTCTATGTTTATGTCTGAAAATTTTATCGATTTCGGTATGGCATTTCAATTTACGATGGAGGTAAGAAATTCACCGTTTTCAGAAACGTAAACTAAAGCATTAGGTATATAAACTTTTCTTTTTCTTGTCTGGATATTATAGCATCAGTATTTGTGAGGTTACATTTTAATTTAAAAATCTGTTCCGTTCTAGCATTGATATTAATTTCGTTTTCTGATTTTTCCTGTCTTTGTAAATTTTGTTGATTATGTGGGTTTCTAGTGGAATTTATTGAATCGGTGATTTTATATAACGGTAGCGTTTTGAAATTTGTTAATAGTTGTTTGTTTTTTAAATTTACTGTGCATTCATTGCGTTCTAGAAAATCTAGACCTAAGATTCCGTCAAGGTATATATCTAGGTTATAAATGAAAACTTTATGTGAATCGTTTTTTGCTAAAGGTATTAAGGTCGATTCTGTAATTAATAATTTTAATATTTATAATAATTATAATATATATTGAAATATTTTCTGAAATGCTTCTATTATAATTTTTTACAGTGTTTTCTTTAAAAATTTAAATATAGAAATACCTGCTCCCGTATCGAGTAATAATTTAAAAGTGTTTGTTGCGTCTTTGATATAATACAAGTCATTTACGTCAACTGCGAGTAAAGGTTTTAGAGAAATATTTGTTCTTGGCGGATTGGTGACTGGGTTTGTTTTTCGAAATTCAAAGTTTGTATTTGTGCTTGAATTTGGTTGATTTGTTCGTTGACTGGTTCTGGAGGATGCTTTTGATCTGGAGATAGTTGAAAATTTACATGTTGGTCTATGTCATCATGATAGTCAGTTGATTGCTGTTCTGCATAGTCATAATGAAAATCTTCTTCATAGTATTCACTATCTTGGTCATAATATTGGTTATCTTGGTCATAGTATTGAACATCTTGGCTGTTTCCTTGGGGTTCAAAATATTCATATGTTTCGTATTCTGGGTAGTATTTAGATGAATAGTTTCGGTTGATAAGATGTGTTCATTGCTGTTTAAATGTATTGAAATTTGAGTTTCTTTGGATGACTGAAGGTCTTTGTTGCGTAAATTGCAAATTAGTTGTTGATCTGGGTTGTGAATTTGTAAACTGAGACAATTCCAGTCTTTGAATTTGAGGTTCATTTGGTCGATGTGTGAAATATTCTGACGTTCTTTGAGTATTTTGAAAATTTGCTGGATTTTGATTTACGTTTGCCAATCTTACACAACAATCTCTGGAGTAGTCTCCTAGACGTCTGCAGTATAAACATTGGGGTGTTTGAAAGCTTGATCGTTTAATTGGTTGGTTGTTAGGAATATTTCTTGACATAATAGGTTTTGTATGTTTTTGATTTTCCTAGTATACTAGTTGAAGTTCCCGTCTTATTCGTACTTGAGCTTCCAGAATGTTTTTGGGGTTATTTACACGGATAATGTGTCCAATGCGTGTTTCTAGTCCTGTTAGTAGAGCGTTTAAAGCCATTGTCTCGATTAGTTGGATTTGAGCTTGCTGTTTGTTGTTGGATAGTGTCGATTTTTGAATGTTCGCGTGCATTTTTGCATTTAATGATTGTACTCTATTTAAAAATATCAATGGAGATTTATTTTGCTGTTGTTTTGTTCTTTGTAAGTCTTGAACTAATGATGCTAAATCTCTAGTATCGCCGAAATGTGAATTTAAAAGTTGTTTAATTTCCGAATATGTTGTTGGGTTAGGTTAGGAAATTTATTAATTGTGCGGCTCTGCCTCGTAGCTGATTTTTAATGTGATTTATTAAAAGATGTTTTTGATTTGTAGTTGACATACCGTAAGCCCAATCACAGGCACTTAAACATGTTTGGAGGAATATCTGATCACCATCAAAATCTGGTATAATCGAAAATATTTCTGATAGTTTGTATGATTCTATCTCTGGTTTGTCAGTATATTCGTGTTCGCTCATTTTTAAAATTTAATTTTCTTGTTTTTGTTTAAAAATAAAATATATAATGAAATATTTTTTGAAAAATAGATGTTAGTTTTCAATTTTATTTTTGTTGTTTTTGTTTAATATAAAATGTTATATTTTTTGAAAAATATGGATATTAATTTTTCAAAAATGGTTCAAAATAATTAAAATAATTATTTGTTTGACAAGAAGATGTTCGTTTTTTAAAAATTGTTCAAAATAATTATTTTGTTGGTGTTTTTCTTAAATTTAAAGTTACTTTAATAATAAGTTTCAAGAGTTATTCAAATTATTTCAAGTAATGACTAGGAACTGTTACTTTTTGCTTAATAATCGTACATTAAAATTTATAAAAATAAAAAATATTAATACGATATATACGTTGTACTTACAATACTGATGAAATCATGCCTTTGTCTTGTTGTCTTGTCAGTGGTGTTCTGCTTATGAGTGGGGACTCTGGATGATTCTGCTTGTTGTTGCTTTGAAGAAACGTAGCCGTATGTCGTGTTCTCTGTCAACATTGACTACCAGGGGCTTCACCAGGTGTTCTTTCCGTAGTTTGATGACGAGTGAGGACACCGGGTGTTTCTGTTTTTGTTTGTTTCTTTGTTTTTTTGTTGTTTTCGAGAAACGAAGCCTTGTGTCGTGTTCTCTATCAACATTGACTACCAGGGGATTCACCAGATGTTTCTTCCGTAGTTTGATGATGAGTGAGGACGCCGGGTGTTTCTGATTTTGTTTGTTTCTTTTTTTTTGTTGTTTTCGAGAAACGAAGCCTTGTGTCGTGTTCTCTATCAACATTGACTACCAGGGAATTCACCAGATGTTCCTTCCGTAGTTTGATGATGAGTGAGGACGCCGGGTGTTTCTGTTTTTTGTTTTCTTTGTTTTCTTCTGTTTGGTTTTGGATGAAGGATTAGAATCCACCGTTATAGTGAGTGTACATGTTTTACATTACAACGTTTTACAACATACAACGTTTTACAGCGTTCCAATTCTATCCTACCGACTGCGTCAGTTCTTACGTTGGGGTTCGCCAAACGAAGTTTTAAAAATCACTTTTATTTCTTTTTATAATATTTTTATTTTGGTTACACTTTGTTACTTTTTCGCATACAATTTTTACTTATTTGTTGTGAGTTATGACTGCTTTTATATAATACTCTTTAATTGTTTGACTGTTGTTGCTCACTAGTTGATAACTGACTTGGCTTCGCCGGGTCTGACCTAAAATATGGATGGGACTTGCGAAGTTATCAAAAGTGCAGGTGTTTGCTGGTGAACCGTGCGATAGGCGTTGTTGTTGAGGTTCCTGCTAACGTAGCATGGAATGGATATGGCAGGTGTTGATCATCTAATGTTGGGTGTGAGAATCTGAGTCAGCAGTTGAGATTTGAATCGATACTTGTTTTGAAATCTGATAGGTTTTTCCTAGATGAAGATTCTAACTGAAACTGATATATGTCTAATTTGTAAATAAGGTTATTTGGTGGATAATTTTGATATAACATAGTTACAAAATAAACAATTATATTTGTGAATTAATTATATTGTTGAATTTTGCTCTGATTGGACTTCCTCATTGCTATTATATCCTAGGAATGAAATAATAAGCTTCTGGAAGCTAAATTATGTTTTAAATACTTTAAATTCAAGTTTATTTAAATTTCTAAAAAAAAAATATTAATATCATTATTAACTTATACTAATTGATGTCTGAGTTTTTGATATTGTTGAAGAAATGCGAGAACTTACCTTGAAGCAAAATTATTTCTTCGCTATTAGTGAAATGCAGCACAAATTGTAAACACTTTAAATATTACATAGATTATATACAAAAAGGCACTCGTATTATATTAAAATACTACATTGATTACATGCAAAATGTGGCTGATGACGACTGGAGCCGAGTATACACGATTCAGTGCGTCACCGACCCGAGCGCGCTTGATGTCGAGTGTAGCCGAGTAAAACCACTTTAGCGTCACCGACCCGAGCGTGACGGTTCACTTCAAAACTCCTACATTTTCAGTTCATTTTAACTACCAGTTACCAAAGAGTAAAAATTACCATAGCTACTGATATGGTAATTTTTACTTAATTTTTATCTGTTTTGAATAAAATACTATTTCTATTCAACATTATTTTAATTCATCATTATTATAATTCATTATTATAATTCATCATTATTATAATTCATCATTATTATAATTCATCATTATTATAATTCATCATTATTATAATTCATCATTATTATAATTCAGCATTATTATTATTTATACACTTTAGGTAAAAAGTACCCGAAATTGTTAAATAAAACACAAAAATTACCGGCCATGTTAGCCGCGGTGGTAGAGCGGTGGCCTGTTGACACTGTAGTGGGTGCGGTAGCGGGTTCGATTCTCTTGCTCCGCATGAATGTTTGTGACTTTGTTTAAATGTTTTAAAATTACTCCTTAGTCACGCCAGTTCGAGGCTGGGTAAGACCGGATTCCTCCTGAGAGGTTTTCTACATTGGTCACTGGCCAGTCGGTAGGCTTCCCGAGAGGCTGACTGAGGTTTTCGATAGCCGATGACCGTGGTTCAGAACCCACGTTAAGCTGTAGGTCCAGTCGATGATGGGCCTCTAACAATTATTCTTCTCAACAATATATTTCATTCTATTCAACTCTTAATTTATTCATCAATATTTATTTTGTCGCCTTTAAAGTAAGCCCCATCCAGTGTAATACAACTATGCCACCGCATGACCCAATCCTCCGTACATTGTTGGTAGACGAATTGAGGTACGGCTTTCAGAGCTCCTTCAGCAAATTTTCTTTTCTGACCTCAATTGACTCAAAACCTTCTTCCGCCTACCCCTAAATGGTAATTTTAGCTTCGGAAACAGGAAAAATTCATACGGGGCTATATCAGGCGAGTACAGTGCTTGATTGATGACGTTCGTTGAATTTTTGGCCAAAAACTCTTGCACAGCAATGCCTTTGTGCGATTGTGCATTATCGTGGTGCAAGGTCCTTCCATTCCATTAATTATTCTTCCACAAATCTGGCCGTATTTTGCGGATATGCTCGCACAAACGCTGCATGATGGCTAAATAGTATTCCTTATTCACATTTTGCCACTCTATGGGAGAGCTTTTGAATGCACCTCATCACGATAATCGAAAAAAACTGTCATTACGACTTTGATTTTCGAGCGGTTTTGACGCCGTTTTTTGGGTTTCGGTTCGTTTTCGAGATGCTATTCCGAAAATTGTTGGCTTGTTTGCATGTCGACTCACAAACACATGTCTCGTCGTCCTGTACGATGCGTTTTATGAAGCTTGGGAAATAGTATCTTCGGGAAATAGTAGTGTTTCATGCTCAGAATATCAGTCATAATGTTATGAACGGACTTAAAAGATATGTTCACTTCTTGAGCCAACTTTCTCACTTATACGACGATTTTTGAGCACCAGCTTCTTGATTTTGCCGATGTTCGTCGTTCGTTGACGTTGATATCGACCAGGACGAGGCAAATCAACTAACACTTCACGACCTTCTTTGAACGCTTTATACCATTCATATGTCAGCTTGTCTTTTCGATAGGGACGATTCACCATAGGTCTTCTGCAACATTTTCAGCGATTCGGGCTTTGTAAATGAGAAATTTTGGGTACTTTTTACATAGCATGTATTATCATTATTGTAATTTATTTTGAATGAAAACAAAATCAAAACTCATTAGTAGAGTTTTGTTGTAGAGTAATGCACTATAGGATAGTTATGCAAACACTCATTACATCATCCCTCGCGCTGGTTTTCGCAGCTGCATATTACTGTGCTCCAGTGTGGTTGAACAGCTGTCGTACCAACCTAATTGAGGCGCAACTTAATACTACTATAGGCATAATCACTGGCACAATTAAACCAATTCCTGCCTACTAGCTTCCTTTACCAAGTAATATCTACCCACCTTTGATTCGTAGAACCGACGTCTTGCTCAGAGAATACCGTATTATGCAAGAAAACCTGGAACTATCAATCCATTACGATATACCTATCCTACGACAAAATGTAACCAAAGTAACATAACATAACATAAATATAAATGTTTGAGAGATACAATTGTGATACTGCGGGCATCGTGCTTAACAGAAAACTGTGGGTCAATGTAGACTCATTGTATAAATGGGGTATTTCGGAATCCCTGAGTTGTGACTATGGTGGACTGAAACAATCCATCAGATATATTAGTGGAGAATGCCTTCTACGATCATATTAGGGCAGGTGGAACGATTTCTTGAGGGCCGACGCTGAAGCGATGAAACGGATTAGAAATCTAGATATTAATGTTTAGTTCTTCTCTGTGTTGTTTGTGCTTTGGTTGATTTCTTTTTCCTTTTTTTCCTTTTTTTTGTCTACATTATATGTTCATATATTTATACACTATATATTAATTTTTGGACTATATGTTTATATGCTGCATGGTACCATACGAATAAATAATTAAATAAATAAATAATTTATTACCACAATTTTCTCCTTTCGATTAACTGATAAATGTTTTCGTTAATCAATTCCAACAGATCGGTTCCATCTTGATGACAACGTTTTCAAGAATTTCTGAAGAACTGAAGTTTGATTAATTATTTTTGTAGTACTTCCATTGAGGTATAATCAGACTATACCAGGTTCCGCATGAAGGTGAAGAAGGAATATAGGCGGGTGAGTATAGGAGAAAGGTGCTGATGAAGGTCAATTGATGTGGCACATTTGGCCATTGAGTCAACCTACTCGTTGTCAGAGATACCTGCATGTCTAGGTACTCATAGGAACATGATTATTTTTATTTGAGAGTCAAATCAATAGATAATATACTATGTGACATAGATTCCCCATGTTATAAAATAGCAAAATGTTTATTAAACATTTTAAATCCACTTTTGGGTAAAACAAATTCATATATTAGAAATACGTCAGATTTTTTAGATAAAATTTCCGACATTCAAATTACAAACCAAAGTTTAATAGTTAGTTTTGACGTGGTGAGTTTATTTACTAATGTACCAGTTGATAAATCAGTTTTAATAATTAGAAAGAGATTAGAACATGACACAACATTAAAAGACCGCACTAAACTAGACATAAATACAATTTTGGAATTATTAACTCTATGTTTAAAAACCGCATATTTTCAATTAGAAAATAATTATTATCAACAAAATTTCGGAATGGCAATGTGTTCTTCTCTTTCTCCTTTGATGAGTAATATCTTTATGGAGGAACTCGAGAATGACATATTAAGTAAACCTCTTAAAAAGCCAAATAATATGGCTTAGATATGTTGATAATATTTTTGATATATGGCAACATAGCATTGATGATCTAAATACTTTTTTACAAGATAAATATTTTCAAGAACCTACAATTAAGTTTACTTTAGAGAGGGAGAATAAATGGCCATTCCTCGACACTTTAATAATAAAACACAACAACACATTAAAAACTACAGTTTACAGAAAACCTACAAACACAGATAGGTATCTCAATTTATTTATCCAATCACTTAAAATCAGTCAAAATAGGAATAATAAAAAGTTTATATGACAGAGCAAAACTTGTTTCTCCGACAGTGATACACTCTAAAAAGAAACAAATTACATCAAAAACAGAGTAATAAAAAACAATTACTCCAAAAATTTCATAGATAAATCTTTTAAAACTTTTGATACCAGACAAAACAGACAACTTACTAATAACAATAATAATAATAACTCTCAAACAATTAACCTCACAATTCCTTACATCCGCGGTATTTCTGACACAATTATAACAGTAGGAAACAAATACAACATAAGAACGATATTTAAAATAAAAAAAAACTCTTAGATCTATATTTACAAAAACCAAAGCACAACACACAACACACAAAAGAATATCAAAAATATGGTTCTCAAAAAAAAAAATTCCCTGTGAAAGTGGGAAATTTTATATATATAAATTTTATATAGAGAAATGAAATGAAATGAGAAATCAAGACCGATTGATCTTAGAATAAAAGGATATAAAAACCTTCTTAGAAAGGGCGATTTTAATAAATCTAGAATTTGTGAACATGCATGGGAATCGGTACATAAAATCAATTAGAATAATTCCGAACCCTATAAAAAGAATCGGTAACAAAATATAGAAGATTAAAAGAAACCGCTATAATTAATTTAAATAAAAATAACTGTATTGCTATGCGTTCGGTAGATTTAAATTCAATATGGTTTCCGATTCTAAAGAAAACAATTAAAAACGTTTAAATATTCCAATAGCAAATAATCACACAGTAAACCTCACCTATATATTTTTTTTGGTAGTATGTCACTGTCATTAAAACTATTATTGTCAATGTAACTATCATTGACATATACACAAAATATATTTACTACAAAATATATCTATTCAGTATACATAGAAATTAAGATAATTTATTTTTTAGATTCGTTTTGAAAACTGGAGAAGACTTCCCGAAACGTTAACGTTAAAAAGTTTGTATTTATTTTAGAAAAAAATTAGTTTAAGCAAATTTATTACAGAAAATGAATTACCGAGAAATTTGTCTCCGTTTGTTTTCTTGTTTTTTACCCAGTGATTCTTTATTTACATAAGAACAGATATTTTTGATCTTTTTTTGAGTTTTAGACCGTGGCGAAAACCCCAAAAAAAGTAAACAAAAATATATGAACAATTCAGACAATACTAAGAGCCACATTGGACTACTTCGCCTATGCTCAAATCAATGTACTGCCATGGCCTCCAACATCTCCCGATTTAAGCCCAATCGAACTTATAGGGGAGAGCTACTAAATTTACAACAAACCTCTCAAACTTTGGCGGCACTTTGACATGAGGTAGAAGTCGCTTGGAATGAGGTACCCCAGGAGGATATTGATCACTTCATTAGATCAATGCCCAGATGCATTAATAAGTCTCTAATGAACCATGGCGCATCAACGCATTATTAAAGGTAAGAGCAGTTAAAGTTTATCAGTTTGGATTATAATTTTAATCAGTTGCTTATTATGACCTTATAATTATTTATGTAAATTATTATTAATATTAAATCATTTTTACTGGGTGTTCGGATTTCTATGTCACGTGGTATATATCAAAAACAAAAGAGGAATAGATTGTCCTTTATTAAACTTGAGACCCAACTAAATAAGCGCAATATAACATGTAAAATACTTTAAATTATGAATTTCCTACAGAAGTAGAAGTTTCACATGGGTAAACTCCTAAAGAATCAGCACTTTATCGTAAAAAAAGTAAAGTAATCTGTTAGAATTAGAGATGCATCAGCAATTGAGCAAACAAAGCAAACAGCAAACCACGGTCATCCCTCTTCGGTCTATTAATCCTTTTATTTAACTAACATTAACTAAACATTTTTATTTAACATTTATATTAACTTAACATTTATTTAACCTAACATTTTAGTGTCTCGAAAAGCATACCTGATTAGCGAACAACAACGAATACCTTTTAAAAGGCATCTGAAGTTAACCAGCCTAAAGCTGACGTAACTTCAGGAGAGAGAGAGATAAGCCCTTTAAAAGTTTTTACTTTTTTAATACGGTCGAGCCTTTTTTGACCTTTTTCTTTGAAATTTTGTTTTTCATACATTTTCTTTGATACATACATTGTCACTGCATCTAGATCTTCCTACAGGCTTTCTACGTACTATTTGACACGTATGTACACTTAATTATCATCCATTCTGAGTAATACGTTCTATTTTCTTATAATTAGTATTATTATTATTTCATAATTCTGAAACAAAAAACATAAAATCAAACCTTATTAGAGGCTTTTTATAATGTAATGCGCTATCCGATAGTTCCACGAACATTTATTACCACCGTCTCATTTTATTCCGCCGGGGTTCCGTTTTCTCGTTTCGATTAATTGGTTAATCGTCTTGTTTGGAAAACTTAGATTGCAGATGAAATAAAATGGTGTTCAGTCAATGTTATTTATCAATTCCGACAGATCGGTTCTATCCGGATGAAAATTTTAATCCTTTCAAGTTGCGATGTTCGCAGACAATTTAATTCCACTTCTTTTTTGCCTGTCATTATTGCTATTGTGTTTGTATGCTATTTTTGAAAATATTTGTTAAATATTTTAACTGTAATTTTATGAGCGTATTTTAGAAAATAGCCAAAACACGATTGTTTTGTTCTTTCAGGCGAGTAAACTTGCCTTTAGATAAAACATGCAGCATATAACCCCTTATTTATAAATAAGCACATATATTCAAAAGTTTAGAATATTCAAATATTTCACTTTTTTTTTGATATTAAGTTTTTGTTTTACTCGTTTACGTAATCATTTTTTTATTACTCTTTCTGGTACTAAATAAAACTCGGCACCAAATGACTAATGAGCCTAAAATTAATTTAATATTTTGGAGTTAAAAAATTACAATGTACCAATTACCTTCAAAATTAATTTAAAAATAAAAAGAACAACTTTGGTCATGCTGTCGATTATATGATCAGTTTGGGCTTGTGGAATTCTCTCCCATTCTTCACAAGCAGCATGTCTTAGTTCTCGCAGGGTGAGGATTGTTTCGATTCTTGATACGAAGAATGTCATGTCCAAGCATGTTCAATGAAATCCATGTCAGGAGAATTTGTTGGCCACCCTAACTTGGTTATTTCCTCCTCTTCAAGAAAATTTTGTACTGCTGCTGTTCGATGATGAAGTGCGTTGTCATCCATGAAAACAAATCCGTCGCCCAATGCGCCTCTGAACAGACGCAAAACAAGATTTAATGTACCTCCTGACTCGACCACTAATTCACAACACCACTAATTCTTCTGTCCAGGACCAGTAGAGGTATCCGTATACCCCTCATAACACCACCCAAAACATCACGCTTCCACCTTCAAATGGACTCCAAACCAATGTTCTTCATGAATCAAAAACCAAGCCAATTCTCGTCTCATTGGAGAACATCACGTTATTGCAGTTAGGACTATGATCCACCATTTCTCGAGCCCATTGCAATCTTACATTTTTTGTTCAAATATTAGTTTGGAAACACTTAAAGGTCTTCAGCGGTGCAAATATACTGCTTTCAGTCTACGTGTTATCGTTTGTCATGTAACATTACCCATTCAAGCCTAACAAGCCCCCTTGATATACCACTTGTAGATTCCAGACGATTTCTTCGAGCTACCATTGATATCTGCCGGTCTTGTGTAACCTCTGTACCTCGTTTTCTACCACTTTTGGGGCGATCCTTTATGTCATTTTTCTCTTGGAATTTATTATGAATTTTCGATACAGCACTTTGGGAAACACAATTTCCGCGATATACCTTTTAATTAAAGCCCTGTTGTAACAAAGCAATTACTCTTTATCTGTTAAAATGAAATATCATATTTCTTGGCATTTTTAAACAGATTGATTGAAAACTCAAAAAGAACTGAAATAATGGTTAAATACCAGTATCAACGCAATGGGCAAAATCGAAAAACCTGTGTTATCAGCAAAATAATGCTTTTGTAATTTTGATTTAATTTAAATGGTCTAAAATAAATATCCATCATAATTTTTAGAGTATCATAGGCGTAGATATCCTATTTGTAAATATTCTAAACTTTTGGACATATGTGTATCTTTACTTATAGGACATAAAATATCAAGCACGTTGAAACAATTTAATGTTTTCAACACAGTCTCCTAAAAAGTTAATTATTTTGATATATTGATGACGAATGGCTTTGATGCCTTTGGAAAAAAATAACTTTTTGCCCTTCCATCAATTTAATCACATCACCAATCAATTTCATCACCAGAGAAAATGTGTTATACTTAAATATTAATTTCTAATAAAAAACTGAAATATTTGTTCAACTTATGACAAAACTAATCCTTTTTTTACGATCAGCTCTGGGGAATGGGAAGGCTATCCGAAAAAGGAGTTATGGCAGACACTGAAACCTACGAGTAAATAAAGTAATGAGACTGGTGGTACAATATGCCAATATCTGGTACATCTTTCGTGAACCGGATTTTTCTAGTGCGTTCTGAAAATGAGTGACAACAATTTCAAATGACGGTTCGGTATCAAGTTTTGTTTCGCCGTGGGCACAGTGTAATGGAAATATATATACATTTTCAACAGGCGCATGGAAACAATGCTTTGCCAACGGCTTCGGTTTTCAAGTGGTTTAAGGCAAGTCTTGAATTTTTGAATACGCGATCGAAGCGAGAGGATACGCGCTAGAATTAGGAATGGTACAGTCCAACCACACAACGGACAAAAAAGCCAGAATGCAAATCAAGCAAATCAAAATCATGCTGATTGAATTTTTTAATAGAGAGGGAATCGTCCATATGGCATTTAGTGCCTCAAGGAAATACGATAAACCTGAATTTTTCTCGAGAGGCTCTTGAAAGACTTCAAAAAATGGTTATTCGTGTCAGACCCAATACCAAGAACTTAAATACCAAGAACGCCTTACCATACAGCGATTTCAATTAACGAGTTTTTGGCAAATTGTTGTCACTCACGTGCTATCGTCACCAATCTCATTACTTTATTTACACACCTCGAAACTGTTGTGAAATGAGGCGATATCCATATATCATAATAAATTTTAAACTATTTATTTAGATAAAGAAACGCTTTTCCAAAGTATTTTAAGTATTGGAATATTGTCACATAAATGTATAAAAAATAATATTGTTAAACCAGACGTTCTCAGTCAAATTATTTGTTTATAAATAAATAAATATTAATATATCTCTAAGGGCTATAGACGCATCAGTAACTTACAGACTATTTAACGACTGGACCTACAGCTTAACGTGGGTTCCGAACCACGGCCATCAGCCACCGACAACCCAGTTCAACACCCCCTCAGGCTATTAACCCTAGGTTTTGGGCTTACCCGTAAGTCCATCAGGAAGCTTATGGACTGGCGAGTGACCAATGTAGGTAACACCTCTCAGAAGGCATCCGGCCTTACCCAACCTTTAACTCTGGCGTGACTGACGAGTAATTTGTTGTCGGATTTCACACTCTTGCCTAGAAACAGTCATAAATATGTAAGTATGGGTATGTGTGCGTGCGTGTGTGTGGGGTAGGCAACAATATAAACAACCATTCGAGCGCTGGTATAGAACCAACTGCCGCGCCAACTGCGGTTTCAGAGCAGAGCCACCGCTCTACCGTCTCATCCAACGCCACCGGCAATATATATAGTTGTTGTATAATTACTGTACGAACCCAAATATCTAATATTTCTATTAGTACAATGCTTTGTCATTTACCAGTTGAATATAATATTGGAGACTTGTTTGTTTATTTTATTTTATCAGGTTAATATTTCTTCACGATAATAAAAACTTTAATTCACAAAAAAATAAGAGTGGCTTTTAAATTTTTGGCTGTTCGTTCATTGTTATCGAAAATATTTTGAATATCTTTGGTATAAATTGTTCATGTATCCATACAGTTTTAAATGTTACTTTGGGACGCGCAAAGCATTGTACTCCCGAAGAGAGGCGTCTAATATTGCAGTTACGGAGTCAAAACAAAACTTATAAATTTATTTTTCATCTACTAAAGCGATCTGAATGCGTTATTGCTAAAGTTTGAAAGGAGCAAAAATTAATAAAGATATCACCAGAAACCAGAGGTCACCCAAGAAAAACAAACAAAAGATTGGATAAATGTATTGTACGAGAGGCGCGAAACCACCCATTTTCCACTTCGTTTGATATTAAACGGAAAAGGGGTCTATAAATCAGTACACGGACAATTAGTAGACGATTGGTGGAGATGGATCTTTATGCAAGAAAGGTACCACATTTAAGTAAAAAAAATATTCAGCATAGATTAAGTTTTGCCACATTTAACTTAAACGAAAACTACAGCCGTAATTGGAAAAATATTTTATTTAGTGATTAAACAAAAATAAACCGTACGTTAGGCGATATAAGAATGAAGAACTAAATCCTGGAAATACATTAGGAACAGTAAAGCATGGAGGAGGAAATATTACTGAGGGGTTGCTTTTCCTATAATGATGTGGGTCCACTATATTGGATCAAAGATACCATGACCAAAGAAACCTACATGGAAATATTAGAAAAAAATATGCTTTCTTATGCCGAAATGAATATACTGCTAAAGTGGATCCACCAGCAGGATAACGATCCGAAACATACCGCGAAAGTAGTGAAACGATGGTTTCTCGCAAATAACATTCAAGTGTTGCTCTGGCCGTGACAATCTCTGGATTTAAATCCACTATAAAATCTTTGGCAACATTTAAAAAAAGGCATTGGTAATAAAAAGACATCAAACAAAAATATGTTGCCGGAAGAAGTCGAGAAAACTTGGTATTCTATAACGGTTGAAACTTGTCAGAAGTTAATAGACTCTATTCCAAGGAGATGCTCAGCTGTGGTAAAACAAAAAGGATATTCTACTATATACTAATATATTATAGTTATTAAGTTTGTTAATAAGCATTAGCTTTCACAATTTAAGGTTATAAGTGATATACTATTATTTTTTTGACCAGAAAAAAGCACATATTGCTTGGTAGTTGTAGTAACTTTTATTAACACTAGGATAATGTTTTGTTTTATCAATATTTTTTGTATCAGGACACGTTACCCAACGTTAATAATATTTTAATTCCGTAATTAATTCGTATATTATTATTATATATATATATATATATATATATATATATATATATATATATATATATATATATATATATATATATATATATATATATATAGTATATTGAACAGAGAAACGCTTTGATAGATGAAGATGCCAATATATATACCGTCAAACCAGCATAACAGGTTTGGCGGTAAATAATTATTGATGGTTTGTTTTATTGAGTTGTGGATTTTTGGTGCGATATAATAAATTTTATTTTTTAATGACTTAAGTTATACAATTTTGCTGAATACTTATTGGAAGACAAGAAATGATAAAAACATCTTCTATTAACTAAAATTTACTCTTAGAGATAAATGGAATTTTAAAAATAATTGCTATAGTATATTTGTAAGTTTTATATTAATGTAATTTGCATACGTTTGGATGGAAGATCTAATTTACCTTAGCCTATTATAGTATAAATTATGGGATTATGTTGAAGTATTACTTTCTCTATATCGCTGTTACACCTATATATATATATATATATATATATATATATATATATATATATATATATATATATATATATATATATATATATATATATTTATATATATATATGTATATATAAGGCGAAGGGGCGAAATCTGGTGAGTACGGCGGATAGTATAGGATGTCCCATTTAATGTTTTTAAAATAGTTTTTTACACATTTTGCAACATGGAGCCCAGCATTGTTATGTTGAAAAACGACTTTATCGTATCTTTGGGTACATTCTGGTCGTTTTTCCTTCAATGTTCGGTTCAATTTTATCAATTGCTATAGGTATCGATCGCCAGTAATCGTTTCAGCAGTTCATAATACACAGCTCCCTTACTATCCCACTAAAAATACAGCAAAACCTTCTTCATGTATATTGCGCACTGGTTGTGATGTTGAAGGCTGGCTGGGTCCACCCATGATTTTTTACGCTTTGGGTTGCCAAAATAGATCTACTTTTCATTACCTGTCACAACTCGATGCGCAAAATATTTTCTTATCTGTCTGGCAAGCTAAATTTCGCAAGTGGTTTTTCGCCTTTCAATGTCTCTTTCCTTCAATTCATATTTGCTTTCCTTCTGGATCTTTCCAAATGCATGTAGACGTTCGAAAATTAAAATTCAATGCTTCTGCTAACTGTTTCAACGTATCAGTTGAGTATTTATCCATAATGCTTGCAAATCTGCATCTTTAAACTTTTTCGGTTGTCCTGGACACTCTTTGTCTTTTATATCAAAATCACCACTCCTAAAACGTTTAAACGATTGTTTACAAGGTATTTTGTATTAGAGCATATTCAACATAAACTTCAATTAACAATTGATAACTTTCTGCAGCCGTTTTCTTCAAATGAAATAAGGTTATTAAACGTCCACACAAGACGTCTGTTTTTGGTACATAATTCGACATATTCAAGGCAATGACAAACTATGTTTCTTGCATAATGACAAATAATGATGAACTGACTTTTGATGGTATATGTTTACCCTCCAAAAAGCAATAGATGTCATTAATCTATACAAACAAATGTATTAGTAAGCTATGTATTAGCAAAATCGCCGTTATTGACCGAAACACCTATTATATATATTTTTTATTTTTTGTTCACCTAAATAAAACTATTAAAAATTTAAAACGGTTTCTGATTATCCATCCTGTACAAAATGCATCTACTGAAGGCCTCGATGTTATTAACAGATATAGCAAATAATTAGACATGTTTCAATACAATTTTTTAATACCCAATATAAATAAACATTTAGAATCCAAAAAATAATGAATTATTAATCCATTCAAACTACTATATGAACACTTTCTAAACCATATATCTAATTTGTATTACAAGCATGTCATTCGCTTTAAAAAAATCATCCAGAACCATGTGCTATGGGTCCAAACTTATATGATATTCAGAAATATATTACATGTGATAAGGAAAGAAAAAAGAACATCGTCTCTCAGGGGGAATTTCCACCCGCATATCTGCTTGACCCTTTTTTATTATTCCATCATATTTTACACGTCGGTCCTTTTTTTGCTTTTAGATGTGAGACCTAGGAAATTGTAAAACGGGAGTATGAAAGAGAAAAAAACAATCGATATAAAAGGTTTTGCATTAATATTTTTATTTCACACACGATTTAACAGTCGTAACCATTTTAATTGTAGTGGCATAATTTGAAAAAAAAAATTAGCTATTTAAATTTAGAATGACACTCAACTGATTCATGAGACCTAAATTTAAAAATGGTTTCTTAAAATGTATCTATGTACCCTTTGATCTTATTATGTCAAATACATCAAATTTTTTCATTCCCACTCAATTTTCCGTTATATCAATTATATGGAATTCTCTCGTGTAAGAAGGTACTTGAAATTTGGTATTAAAGCAAATGTTGCACTGCACTTAGGGTAGTTAGTGTTGTAATCCGAAAGTTGTTTTGCCTGAAAAATTCTCACGTCCATCATGATTCTATGTCCATTATGATGATCTACATAAAATGTGGACTCATTGCTTAAGAAAATAGATCCATTGGAAGTTCCAGTCAATTTTATGTGACGCGTCCCTTGGTGCACTGTAAGAGGAAGTACTTAATCAGGAAGTACCTAATCAGAAAAGTATACTTCCCCGTCGCAAATAAATGTCGATTAAATGTCTGATTCCGGAAAAAAGACCGATAAACTCGGTCATGCCTGTTAAAATGCAGTACGGAATCCTGTTATCTACTCGATGGGTTACCCATCCGAGTACTAACTGCAACAAGCGATGCCGATCTTACCAACAGACCTAATTGTAGCAGTAATAAGTACAGCGCGCACTGGCTTGACGCTTGTCGATCAAAGAACAACTATGATATATCTAGGATGATTAGAACCTCGCATACGAGTATAAATCTGATGTTTATATCATATATCTAGTATTTGGGTATTGCACTTATAATGTCTGTTTTATTAGGTGTACAAATAAGTTCTGACCTCTCAGAAATAATCAACCATAACTTTATTTTAAATTCAAACCTTTTTCCCGTTTCTTTGGAAATTCGTAGTACCAATTATTAACATAAAAAAACTGCATATGAAGACTTTGTTCCAAGACATAACCTTACAAATGTCACAAGTGGGCACGATGTCGCCCGACAGCCACGCGAGACATTGTATTCTGTTTTAACTTTTTAACTAAAACCACAGTAAAAAAGTGTTTTCGAGGCGAAATAAATGATTTGCTCTGCTTTGGGAGAAAATGAGCTGCCTGAGAGTAAGTGCAAAAGATGATACTGAAAGTTTCAGACGGGAAATTTCGATCTTTTCGATCAAAATCGTTCGGGAGCAACAAGCGATTTCCCAGTGGTTGCTGGTGGCTGGGTCCTGCACGTGCTTAGTCCAGAAAATAAAGCGAGACGCTACAACACAGCAGTTTGTCTGCTGTCAAGTTTTGGAATGATTTTCTGATATGATCTCTCTCTCTCTCTCTCTCTCTCTGCGTGGACAATAGTAAAACAACACTTTTCTTTTCACATAAAAACTAGCTGTCAAACAGTTGACATAAATTGTCAACGTCAATCTAAACAAAACAAATATACCATTCCGTCAAATCTATAAAATTCATTTGCAAATATGTAACAAAAGAAAGTGATATGGCTGTGATTGGAGTTAGTGCTGAGAATTCCATTGATGAAGTAAACCAATACCAAATGGGCCGTCATGTTGGCAATAATGAAGCAATTTGGCGAATTTTTCTTTCTCCATTCATGAAAGATATCCCACTGTATTTCACTTAGCAGTCCACTTAGAAAATGGCCAAAGAGTATATTTTACTGCACAGAATGTACTACAACGAGTTATTCAACAACCATCTACAACCTTGACCAGTTTTTTTGATGTGTCAGAATGATGATTTTGCCCGAACACTGCTATACTCAGAAATGCCAAAATATTATACTTAGAATCAATCCTCAAAACAATTTCAACGACGGAAACAAGCTTCCCGTCAAAATCAATTGATTTATGGATTAAATACAACGATGATATTTGTGACGATATCTTGCATCAAATGCGCACTAGAACAGGGAATATACATTTACAATACACAGAAGAAATTTACAACGAGGCATTGATAATTATTGAAGACATGTGCTTGATGATGTCAAACAAAGTATTATCTCAATTAGGCATGGTCGTGCCTAATCGCCCAATGCACGACGCTTTTAATCAAGAGTTGCGAAGTGAAAAACGGTATGATCTCGATGCTTTAAGGGAATCAGTTAGAATAAATATTCCGCTGTTGAACCAACAATAAAAATATGTCTTTAATTCACTTATGAAAGTTGTAAATGATGGAACTGGAGGAATTTACTTTTTGGACGCTCCAGGTGGTACAGGAAAAACTTTTTTTTTCATTGATTTTAGCAACAATTCGCTCACAAAATGAAATTGCACTCACACTTGCTTCATCTGGTATTGCAGCCACATTATTGGAAGGCGGTCGAACAGCCCATTTAGCGCAAAAATTACCATTGAATATTCAAAGCAATGAAACTGCGACCTGCAACATTTCGAAGAACCCAGCAATGGCAAAGGTTTTGCAGCAATGTAAGTTGATAGTGTGGGATGAATGTACGATGGTATATAGAAAGTCTTTGGAAGCATTAGGCAGAACTATGAAAGATCTGCGAAACAATCAACACCGATCTAGTGGAGCGATATGGCTGGAGCGATATGGCTTTTCATGGACAGTTGTAAGTTGCCTGCTCTCGCGTTGGGAAACCGTCAGCTTTATTTGTTTACGCGCCAAGTAACCAAACAAAAAATATTGTATACCATAAAGCAGTAGAATGAATATCATCAAGTTTATAAAGTATTGCAGTCTGCGAAATAGAAAACTTATTTTTGTAAATAATCGTCGTTTATTGTTAAGACATAAATAACGTGATCACTCGGAAATTCTTATTTAATTTTTACTATTAACTTTTGACAGCTAGTATTTAAATATAATTGCTCCATACGGCGTCTAAAAACTACACGTACAGATAGTTAAAGGTAAGTAAGTAAAGGTAAGTTTTCAGTGAGCTTTTAAGAAGACAAAACGAATGTTATGATTAAATAGTTTTCTTAGTGACGGAAAACTTCTTTTCCAGAGGAAATAAATGGTTCACTTGAGGAATGGGAAAATTGGAAATTTAATGTAGTTTACTACAAGTTTCAGAAGTTTTCTTGTTTATATATGTGTTGCAGCAGAATTTATGTTCATATCCGTTTTCATATAATCAGATACATTCTAGTCATTCTACGTGATTAAAATAAAAATAGGAAATACTCTAAATAAAATCAGCGAGAGATACAGAAAACTATTTGTTGATTTTAGTTAAGTGAATTACCTTTACCGAATTGATAAAAGTTGAAGAATAGGAAAATTGAAAATTGGATGCAACTTTTAAAGTTTACACGAACAAACTTTTCTTATTCCAGATGTGGTTAGTTTCGAATTTATTTATAGCTGTCACTTCTGATTATATTTTTCCGAGACGAGACTATGTAATATTTCAAATTGAAGAATAAACGAAAAAGAAGCAGCTGTTTAGGAAACATGATAAATACATACGTACGGATCTTAATATTTAATTTAAAATATTATTTACAGAAACAAATGTTTTATTAATGAACACAGGGTGGTACAAAATAATGTTCCTCGTTTTGAAGTAAAATATCTTATTTTAGATTTAATATGTTTTTTATTTCAATATAAGATAAATTCTTTGCAGTTTTGAGAATAGAGGTATTCGCTTGTAGAACGAACGAAAATTGTTATAATTTACTATGAAAACATTATCATATCAATTGTAAAGTACCTATTGAATTTGAAAATCACTATCTTTTAGAAGACTCAATTAACTGATTTTAAGTTATCTATAAGAACAGCGGTTTGACTTTTTCAAAATTTACCACTGATCTAATGTGTTATTGATAGACTGCTAATAGTATTTTATCAACAATTGTTATTATTTACTATATTAACATTACATACATCATAAAGGGCAATGTTTTATGTGTGCCTGAGCTTCCGATAGGGGTTGCTGTCAAACGAACTGTGAGTTTGCGTTGTTTGTAAATCTGTGTCTGAATAATCTGGCAAATTATCATAGAACGTTTAATACCACAATAATGCTTGCAGATGATCGAAATTTATTTCGACTACATGGGTTATTTAATTCCGAATTTGAATGGTATTGATCTGGAGGAGATGTGGTTTCAAGATGGCTCCACATGTCATACAACTAATGAGGAACAATTCGGTGAGAAAATTGTTTCGAGGAACAGTCCTGTTAATTGGCCTTCTAGGCCATGTGATTTAACGCCTGTAGGTTATTTTCTTTGGCGTTATGTTAAAACGTTGATATATGTCGATAAACTAGCAACTACTGATGCCTTGGAAGTCAACATAACTTAGACAATTGCGGACATAGACATCAATTATTTTAAAAAGTCGTCGGAAATTGGATTGACGGAATGGTTGTTGTTTTAATTGAATTTAAGGTAAGGACGCAGTAAATTCAAAATTTTTTAATATGCAAAAACTATCGAATATGCAATAACACATTTTCGGTTTGTCTTTTGAAATAAAAACATTTATTTTCATAATAGTGAATATAAATAAAAAAAATAACTTTTTTAGTTTACTGGTTAAATTTTACAATAGCATTTGTTATTGTTTACAATATTTAACTAAAAAACGCAAGTAAAACCCAATTAACACCAATAAAATATTCAAAACAATGAGTGAACTAAAAAAAATTAAAATATTTTTAAACTGTGACATTATTTAGCAACAACTTTGGTCATCAAACTTTGAACTAGGAAAGCTTTCTCTTGAGGACGACGTTGATGAAAGTTGCTGATTGAATCATAGTGGGTTAGCGGTATTAAACTATGTCTACCAAGCTGTATTAAATGCTTTATCTTCTGAATCGGACCTGTTAATCAAGTCTTTTTAGGTAAACTTGTTGGAATTCTCTATTTTTTCGTCGTTATAATTTTTTCTGATTAATGAAATACATTCTTCATGTTGGTATTGAAGTTTTAAAAATATACGATTTTCTTCAACCTTCCTATATTGAACCCATACACAGTTTCTGAAGCAACCTACTGTTTTATCATTTCTTGCAGTATTTAACTTGTTTTGTTCCTCAGATATTTTTGGTAAACACTATTTACCAGTTATGAATTGTGACTGATCGGCATTTAAATTAAGATAATTATCATGCATCAGTGTTGCCACGTTAAAGGGTTGTGTGCCATTCTCATAAGTTGTCTTCAACCTTCAGGAGCGTAGATTGGTATATTTTTTGATTTAGCTTCAAATTTGGAATGAACCGAATTTGATTTAATTTATAAATGTCCCGGTTCAAAATCAATTAATGCTAAGTTTCGATGCACCTTGACTGTGTGAAGGCTCATAGCTGAGAAATGATAGGTTTTTTGTTGCCCTCCATAACTGTCCAATATCATTTAAACGTGAAGAATGCCAGCATGGGCCATCATGTATCTGAAAAGTTGACTAAATATATATATATATATATATATATATATATATATATATATATATATAAATATATAATATATATATATATATATATATATATATATATATATATATATATATATATATATATATATATATATATATATATATATATATATATATGTATATATATAAATATATAATATATATATATATATATATATATATATATATATATATATATATATATATATATATATATATATATATATATATATATATATATAAAGTAAAGTAAAGTAAAAAAGTAAGGTTGGGGGGTTAGAGGCGCATCAGCAACTGAAAAGGCTATTTAGCGACTGGACCTACCGCTTAACGTGGGTTCCGAACCACAGTCATCAGCTACCGAAAATCCCGGTCTGCACCCCCCTCGGGCTATCAACCCTTGGTTTTGTGCTTAACCGAAAGAATCTCGAGAAGCCTACCGACTGGCGAGCGACCAACGTAGAAAACCTCTCAGAAGGCATCCGGCCTTACCCAGCCTCGAACTGGCGTGACTGAGGGGTGATTCCTTGTCAGATTTTACACTCTTACCTAGAAACATTCACAAGAATTTTTTTGCCTAGTGCGGAATTCGAACCCGCTCCACAGTAACTGCCGTAACGTAAGACTGACGCCTTAGACACCACAGCTAATGTGGCTCCTATATATATATATATATATATATATATATATATATATATATATATATATATATATATATATATATATTTCCTCTTTGCTTCAGTTTCGTCCCATGTGTAACAATGAACGCGAATTATTATTGAGGAGCTATGTCAAACACTCCTTTTATATACTTTTATAATTTTGTATATTAATAAAAAACGCCGAATATAATACGCCTTTTCGAGGTGAAGGCAACAATGGGACTAGAAACAAAAAGGTCCTATGACGAAAAAAACGAACATTTAGGAAAGGGATCCTAAGTCAATGAAGTCCACCAAATGCGGGCTTAAGAAAGGGAAAACGTTGGTCATAAGGGTTTATGTTTTTTTTTATTTTTAGAATTTTTCGACGATGAGCGTAGTATTCTATATTTTCTTCTTTGGAAAGACCAGTTGTCCAAATAGTGTACATCTGTCAATTAACGTATCTACAACATTCAATAATATACAGGTATTTTAAGTTTTATGATATAGTAAGGCAACAATGCAAAGTAACAAATGTGGTAGAATGGCCAGATTACAGTGCAATGAATACAAACAATTTTCAATTAAAATAATGAATATACCATTTTAGTGACACTACTACAAGAATTGAATGAAAACTCATAAAATAGTTATAGTAAATTGTCGAAAGGGAATGTTTTGCTACTGCCACAGGGTATCATATTTCATAATTTAAAACTGTAATTTAGGGCGTTCTAAAAGAAAACTAACATTTGTTCTTAAGCTATTGTGCATATCGCCCCTAAAACAACACGCAAGTGACAAAAATGAAAAAGCCGTTTTTGCAAATTCGATTCGCTACAATTGACGCGATGATGTAATAAGTATTTAAAAAAATTAAAAGCATTATATCAACTCGCCGTCCATTTCGATACATTCTTAACGTTAGAGATGATTATTGCAGGTCTAAAATATGCAAATTGGTAGACGAATTGTTGAACACTGGGTAAATTGTTGTGAATTGTTGAACACAAACAGCAAAATCAGCTGAAATCATCCAATGTTCAAGGGAGAGTGTACGGCAAGCTCCAGAAATAACTCGGAGACACTCTACTCAACTGATAATAAAACGGCAGTCCCTACGTTTTTGAAAACAATCTCATCTCTGTAAAAAATCAGCTAGTGCAGCAGCTTTGCTATCATGATTTTCAGCTGCAATTAGAATTCTTATGCAGTTTCCGTTCATTCCTATTGCAAAGTGACTCTTGGATATCATATTTCTAGAAGAACTAATACTCAAACATCACTTTTGTATTAGAGAAAGCCACTCCAATATTGAACAAATACACCGAGTTCTTGGAGTAATACAACATACATTTGAAGAGCATTCCAGAGCTGCATTCCAATTTGAATGAAATATACTTTCGAGGAAGATACGAATATGATATTTGGGCCATGACATCGGCAGTTCCTCAAGGCAGCGCCCTTGGGCCAATATTGTGTTTATAAAACGGAAAGATAATTCTGTCTACTTGATCGTACTAATTATCAGTATACAATAATCAACTCTATTATTAAATACAAGCAGTACGAGTAGACCACCTATGTCTTGTTTCATTACTAGGAGGATAACATTCATTCATATTTTAAGACCGATTTCGTTCTTTAAGAACTAACATTCACCTATGACTGGATCCTATGACTGGATCTGGTTCGATTACTTCGAGAGAAAAACATCCGAGCTTAAGTAATGAGTTCTTAAAGAACAAAAGCGGTCTTAAGATGTGGATGAAGTTTCTTCTCCTAGTAATCGAACTAAACATAGTTGGTCTAGTTCTACCACCTGTATTTAATAATATAGTTCATTACTGAATACTGTTTTTAATTTTCATTCATGTCCACAAATAACAATACTCAAACGACTACTTTCGCAGATGACACACCATTCTTTCTATTCATCAAGATCATAAAAGAGCTAGAAGTTATCTCCAGAAAAATCTAGATGATGTTAAATGGACCAAAAGGTAGAAATTAAAACTTAATAAATGTCAATAACATCGGTCTCGTTACCGTAGATATTTGGAAAAAATGGAAACAACTGGGCTCCATTTTCAATAAGCACTATTGGCTCTTAGGTCGCACATCTCAACTCACGATCAGAAATAAGCTGTTGATATATACCTTCGTCATAAACGGTATGGAAGAAAGATTGACCCTTGCTGAACTTAAATCTTCCTTGCATGCCTCCAGCCACTTCCTTCTTGGCCGTCCTCTTCTTTTTTGTACATCTCATCTTAACAATGCTTGTTTTACCCATTCACCGGAATATGGAAGACCTAACTCTCTGACTTATAAATGGTTTTCTGTGTAGAAATTTAATTTCTGCATTAGTTCTCTTTTTCCATATTGACTCTTGGACTTTCACTCCACCAAGTATCTTTTTCAGTACTCTTCGCTTCCAAACATTCAATTTGTCTTCTTCTTTTTTGTTCGTTTCTCAACATTCACAGCCATATAGTGCCGTGGGTTGAATAACTGTTTTATATAACCTTAATTTTGCTGACCATGTTTTTTTTAAGTATGTTGTGTAACGGTCCCACAGCTTTGCTTCCCCTTGCCATCCTTTTTTCAATTTCCTTTATTTCATCGCCTTTGCTAGTTATGGTTATTTTGTACCGTTTTAATCATAACTTGTTCTCCATCATCCACTTCCTTTCTCATCTCAAGGAATTTTGTCTTATTTTCATTAATGCAGGTTGTATTCTTGCGCTTTTTTTAACAGTCAAAATATTCTTGCTAGCTCTGTTGTTGTTCTTGACATGAGTACTACGTCGTCGGTGTATGCAAATATTTGGCTCTTGCTATCACGGGTGTAGGCGTAGCCAAGGGGGGGTTCTGGGGGTTCAAACCCCCCCGAAATAAGCCAAATATTACTTAATATTTTAGCAAAAAAATACGAGGAGTGAAGAGAATTAAATTATTACATTTGACTTATTGAATTTATTTTAATTATTACAATTGGATTATTATTTTTGACAAGTATCTCGCCTACCCCGAAATCTAGTTTGAAATGCCTAGATATGTGCGATAAAAACCTTTATCCTAATATTTACACATTACTACAGATCTTGGCTACCTTTCCTGTATCCACTGCTACCCCAGAAAGGTCTTTCTCGAGCCTGAGGAGACTGAAAAACTATTTACGAAACACTACAAGTGAAAACAGACTTAATGGTTTGGCTCTCATGAACATTCACTATGGAATAGAAATTCATGCAGATGAAGTAGTGGATATATTTAAAAGAAAAAGCCGAAGATTTCTTCTTTAATGGTTTTAGATTTAGCGCAGAGGAACGAAATTAATTTAACCATTTCATTTAAAGTTAAGAACTTTATAAATATGTCGTAATTTTTCCAATGAATATATAGATATTAAATTTCATGTAAGTATATTTTTGTTGTTTTATTTACTTCAAACTAAACCCCTCCAAAACTAAATCCTGGCTACGCCCGTGCTTGCTATTATAAATTGTTCCTCCTGCTCTTATTCCGCTTTCTGTACTGTAGACAGGGGATCCCCTTGCTTCAATCCCTTTCTCACTTCGAATTTTTCTGTCGAAAGGCACCCCTCCTCTACCACTCTGTATTCTGTTTTCCTTAGGGTCGTCTTTATCATTTGAATGACCTTCTTCGGGACTTGGAGCACGTTCAATACTTGATACAACTTCCTCCTTATGACTGGGTGATAGGCTTGTTTGAAGTTGATGAACAATAACTTCAAATTACGTTTCTGTTAATACGTATAGTTTTGGATCATTTTCAGGACGAAGACCTGATCAGTAGTGGATCTGCCTTTTTTAAACCCTGCCTTTTAGAACTCTTGCAATAACCTTATAGGCTACATTGAGTAATGTGATTCCCTTATGAATTGAGCATTCTGTTTTATCGTCTTTCGTAGATACGTGGCATATTATGACCTCCCTCCAACTGTCTGGCATTATTTCTTCCTACAATATCCATTTTATTAGTCCATATAACCTTGCAAATACTGTTTGTCCTCCGTGTTTAATTATCTCCGCTGTTATGCCATTGAGTTCTGCGCTTTTATTGTTTTCCACGTTCTTTATTATTCCTTTTATTGCTTCCTCGGAAGTGACTTCCACTACCCGATCCAACACATTCTCGTTCTAGCCTCCCTCCGTTTCGTCTTTTTAGTTTTTTATCATTCCACCCTTTAATAGGTCTCCAAAATTTTCTCTCCATCTGCCTAGTTTTCCTTCGATATCTCCTACTACGTGTCCGTCCTTGTTTTTAGCTTTCTTTAATTGTTTTGTACAAGGTTCTTTCTTATTTTTGATCATCTTTCTTGAATTTGTCGTAAATCTTTATCCGTCAATAGTCTAAGAAAATACTGCCTTTTAACAGACAGTATATTACTTTTAGATGGGAATTATGTAATTAATAAGCAAATTAGAATAAAGAATGAAGCAGCATCGTCGGGACTTGAATGATGCCACGTTCCAACAATGCGATTGCCAATGTTCATGCCGTAGAGGCCAACCTTAATATTTTATAACTTTCAACCTTCATTGATTATCCGAATGAATATTTGAATTCATAATAATGAAACCTTCTAATGAATATATCACAATTACGTGAGATCTAAGACGGCTTGGTATCAAGCCATTAAAGTTTTTGTTGGTGCTGTAGATCAGTGTGATTTGGTTTTATAGTCAGTTATATAGATCAGTTTATTGGAATCATTCCCAGGCGAATGGTAGGATGAGTTCATTGTCATGGAGTTACATACATGTATTACTGAATTTTCTTATCAATAGTTTTTCGCAATATCGAAAGAATATGTAGAAAATTTTGATTAAAAAGAAACATCAATTCAACACTCAATCTTCCGAAATTCTTCACACCTGTGGAGGTTTTCTTGTTCTGAAAATTCTTTAATGGCTAAAATAAGTTATAGTGGGAAGGTGGCAGGTTCAGTTAATACAAAATGTGGGGTAAAACAGACAAGATTAATCTTCTATCGAATGGTTAATGACGTTTGATTTTCTATTGTCGCAGTGTGAGACAGCTTCTTTTTGATTTGACTCCTTTTGTTTTGTGCATGCTTATTGATCCAACTTCGTTAGCTGTGAGCAGTATATGCCTCACGGTAATGTTCATAATTTAACCATTCTGAATGAGTTTTCATTCAGTCATTTAAAATGGGTTTAACAGTTCATTGCACTATATTCATCCATCCATCTTGAGGTTTTCCATCGAATCTTGTAAATGAAAAGGTGAGCTATCAACTGTAGCTCGGATGATAGCTACCTTACTGATTGGTTCATTGCTATTACCAGATCCAGTATTTAGTTCGGAAATTATTCCAACAAATTTAAAGTTATGTCGCTCATTAAAAAACTCTCTGTCAGGCAAATCTAGCATTCGAGTAGTGTTTTTATAAAGAAACAACCAGAAAGGTTTTCAATAAAGAAAGGTCAATGCATTATTAAATAATAAAGTTTTATTGATTAAAAATAAATATTTTTCTATTTTATGATAAAAAATTACCCTATTCTTAACTTCAAATGTAATGTGTTTATTGAATAAAATATAAGTTTTTTATTATAAAAAGCAATTTTCAAACCAAAAAATCAATAAATTACTAGTTTCATTTTTACCAATATAATATTTAGCATAAATGATCAGTATATTCTTTTTGTCGTGCCGTCTTGAAACGAAAATTGGCGACCATTATGACAACTTCACTTTGTTTACAAGTGCTCTGAATAACTGGTTCGATGTACAGTTAAGTCATTCTCTCAAATTTTGCAGCCGTGACATTCTTTGTCTACCCACGCTTCTTCTCCCCTCTATCTTTGACTGCATAATCACTGTTAATAGTTCCTAACGTTGTCCTGTCATTACAGGGTAGAAGTATTCCTATTTTATGGCCTCTTTATTTGTGACTTTCCTTGCCAAAGATATTTGTAGTAATCTTGTGAATAGCCACATTTCAAACTCTTTTAATCATGTACTTATTAAGGATGTATCGGATGTACAAGTGCTGAAAATGAATATAATGTCCCTTAAGAAAAGCACTGGATATGGGATACCCAGGGGTGAATTAAAAGTGTTTTCCCTTATAAATGGTCACGTTGAGGGGATGACTTTGAGTGGGGGAATTTTTTTACTGTCCCCACTACAGATCCCCCATCATAGATATCTTAAGATGTGAATACTAACAAAAATATAAGCGACCGTAATCAGTCTATGGGTATACGTCACCCAGTGCTGTTGTTGTTTTGTCAATTTATTTAAATAACCTTTTTGCACAACTGGAGTGTTTTTTTCGACACAGTTTGTGGTAAGTAAATCAAAAATACTATATTTTTATAGTATTTTTATTGAAAACTTTGATTTTAATTTTTTTACATTTATTTATCGGTTTCTTTCATTTTCTATTTAGCTCAAAATGAACACGTGTTCTCGTACTCGCGGTGAGCTGTGCTTAGAAGCGTTATACGAGGCAGCCGATATTTTCGACGACAAAGAGAGTGAAAGTGAGACTGAATCGGTTTTTGAAGAACATCAAACCAGTGAACTTTACCTATCTAAATAACTAATTTTTTTTAAATAAAGCTAAATTATGCAATAAGTATTTGAAAATACATTAAGTTCCGTTTTAAATGCCGTTGGAAGAAAATTTTTATTTATTAATTTCGCCTAGATATGATAGTTTTAATAGAACACCTCATTTTAACATTTTTTTTTTAATTTTTGCTGATTTTTTCCATGGTATTAGAAACACTATTATTTTTTGGAACATTCTATAGATATAGTCTTTTTCTATATTGATTGAGGTTTATATTAAATTAAAAAAAAAATTAATTGGATAATTTATTAAAAATATATTAATAATCAGACATACGCTCTTGAATCGAGAAGCTGCTTAGTTCTTCTCTTGAGGGTTAATAAAACTCTGTAAAATTGGTTCCAAATAGTTTAAGTTACATAATCTGAAAGTTTGGAATGCTTGATAGCTTTTCCTTGTATATTTGTAACGTGTTTAACTTATGTCAGTGAATCTCCATAAGATCACGTGTATAATTACGATAATTTTAAATTGCAATAACTTTTGAACGGCTTAGTCAATCGATTTGAAATTTTCACAGTGGCTTAAGTCGAATTTTTAAACGTATTGTAGCATTTTGACATACCTCCGATACATCTTTAAAGTTTATAATATTTAACATTAATAATTATCAAAAATAAACAATATTCAGAGGTTTTAATTAATATTTAAGTATTATTAAAATTTCCATGTTTGCAGTTCTAAAGATTTAAATCAAAAATGTTCTTCTCGAAACATTAAAATAAAAGCATATTCACTACCAAAAGTTAGTTAAAATTTTTTCATATTATTTGTTATTATTAATTTAATTCTAGATTATAATTTGCTCTTTCTTTTTAATTATACATTATTTCCTAGCATTATCTTTATTAATTTTCATTTTCTATGTTCTGTAAAGCAAATATATTCACGGATTTATGATTTGAGGGCTTTTACATCCGATTGTTCTTCTGATACACCCTTAAGGTTGAAAACTTCTATACCGTGAAGGAGAATCAAGTTTATGTAACAGCGAATCATTTGGATAATCAATTTATTTTCTATTATTTTTACAGCAGAAGAAAGATTTCATCTTGTAGAATATGATGTGAGATGTTTCCATTCCTGTTTTTATTTCTTTGAAATACTAAATACTTGAATCTATTCGCTTACTCAATATTACTGGTGTTTATTCTTAACTGTGTGTTTGTTCTTAACTAACGTGAAACACGTGTATTTTTCTTCTTTAGGTTTATATTTAATCCGTAGAGTTGAGAAATGTATTCTCAAGAAATTTCCCTTGAGAAATGTATTCTGCCAGTATGCCTGTGTCATCAGCATAGCTTATATTATTAACAGACAGTTCATTTACAACCATGCAGGATGTTTCTGCTCGCAGTGATTCCTGAATGATCACCTCTGAACACATATTGAAACGTATCGGTGAGAGGATGCAGCCCTGCCTTACTCCTTGTGTTATGTGAATGTTTTTAATATATTCTCTTTCAACACTGACACTAGCTGTTTGATTATGGTATAAGCTCTCTATTAGCTTCTAATCTAGCTTATTTATTTGTTTTTCCTTTAGTAGCTCCATAGGCTTCTCATAGCTTACTTTATCGAAGGTCTATTCATAATCTTCAAAGCACGCATACATTTCTTCTGACACCACTGAACCACTACAGAAAACTAAAAAGTACTATCAAGCATCAAGCCCATTTTTAAACACAAACGGTGTGTTGGTGAGCCCCTCCTCCCAAACGTCGATAACTTCGATTGTGTACTATCTTTTGGGGAGTTTTAAGCAAGTGTCTCATTCTTATTATTTGTAATTGGCCTTCTTCCAATGATTTTACTAATTCTATTGGTAAAGTATCTGGTCCAAGTGTTTTGTTGACCTTCATGTTCCTTAAGTGAAAGTTTGACCTCTATTGCTCTCTCTATTTCAGCATCTGTTAATACTATATTTAGATCAGTCAAAGAAGCCGACACTTTTCGATAGAATATGAAGTTTTACAAAGAGAAAATAATCACCGAGAACCAGATAGAAGTGCTAAAGTGGATGGCCAAGGTGAAATTATCTTATATCACTCTTTAGTTTTTTTGAATGAGGTCATGTGACTCTACATGTAAAATTCAGTTTCAAAAATGTTCCAAGTTACGTATATAATATTTTCCGATAACACTGTGGCTATTTTTAAGTTGAGACTTTTTTTAACAGAGTATAAAACTCAATTAAATAAACATTTTTTTTTTAATTCTATTTTTAAAACATCTCTAAAATTAGGCCGAAATAGCCTTTAATAAGTTTTAAAAAATTCAACCCCAGCCCTTAAAATAATTTATGAGAATAGTGAATTAGTTAACATGGTGTTAATTTATGGAGAGTGCCTTCAAAATACCAATACGGCATCTCAGCTATACGCTGAACGTTTTCCTTTTCGGGGTCACCTATTGCCAAAATCATTTATTCGGGTTGTGCAAAGAGCCAGAGATATCGGTAATTGAGGGAGCATCGTAGAGGGTACACGGTAAGACCGATAGTGCCAGAAAACGAAGAAGACGTGTCGAGGAAGATCCAACATGAAGTACTCGAGGAATAATATGGCAAGTTGAACTGAACCAAAAAAAAAGTTTTTACAACATTGCGGAAAAATCATTTTTATGTGCAACGAGTTTAAGTCTTAGAGCCAGACTACTCTAACAGAGTTCAGTTTTGCAAGTGCCTCTTTCACCAATATGAGACGAATCAAAAATTTTCCAGAAACATTTTGGTTATGGACGAGGCTTTATTTATCCGAAATAAAATTCACATTCACATAATACTCATTTATGGTCAGTTGATAATCCTCATGCTTCTAGGCAAACAAATTTTCAACATACAGTTAATTGTCAACGGTATTCTTGGTGGGCCTTTTATCTTGCCGCATTGTTTAATCGACGAAAACTCGCTAATTCTTACATAATCATCTTCCTGATCTTCTAAAAAATGTGCCTTTTAATGTCAGGCAGAACATGTGGTTCTCACACCATTCAGCACAGCATCAGCCCATTTTAGGCGTGAAGTGCGAAACTTCTTAGACATAACTGTTCCTAATAAGTGGGTAGGTCGAGTAGGGCCCGTTGCGTGGCCGCCTACGTCACCAGATCTTAACCCTTGTGATATATTTATATGGTGTTATATAGAAAGCATAGTTTTTAAAATGCCATTTTATACAAGAGAAGAACTTAGTGATCGCATAGAACAGGCTTATGAGACTATTAGGGGAAGACCTTTATCAGTATTACGTGCATGTATCGACTTTTGGGTACGTTACGCCCAACTTTGCTTGGAACAGATCGGCGATCACTTTGGTATGATATTAAAAAAAAAAAAAAATATCGAGTTATATACGCTGTTAAAAAAGGTTGCAACTTAGAAATCACCCTGTATAAACCAATGGACATGTTATAGCTTTAAAATTCATTTAAATAGTTCGCTCGATATAGTGATCACGCAAATAGTTCTATTTCTAGGATCAAAGTTTGATATCTACTTGGGCCACATGCATAAAATATAACTGTTTTGATTATATAATGGTTTATTCAAAGAACGGTTGTCTAAAACGATTGGGAGGCAGCCTATAATCTCTTTTCAATTGTCTTCGAAGAGAAAAAGAAAAAAGAAAGACGTTAGAGTCAACTATCATCCGTCGAACGATGGAAAACTGTACGATTTGAAATCGGTTCGATTACCTTTTTCTTAAAGAGAAAAATAAATGGACAAAACTTTAAGAATAGTAAAATTGGAAATTGCGATGGAAATTATAAAATTAATGCGACCATAATTTTCTTATTTCAAAAATGCGAACTCTCCAATTTATTTATAGCCAACGTACTTTTCTATTAAACTCCTATGAGTTAAGCAATCTATTCCAGGATAACAAGTTTTTTCTGTTCTAAAAACTGTTTCTAAAAACAATTGTTATTTTCTGTACCTTTGATCAATTTCATTTTACAACAAAAGCTAAAGCGATACTCTAAAACTATTACACTGTTTGAGATTTTTAAAGCTTCTAGAATCCATTTAATTAATCCGAAAGTTTAAAACTTTTAAGTCTACGCACCTCATTATTAGCCATAATGCACACTCAGTATACCACATTAACATACTAAGTTCTTTGATTAGTTCTTTGCTAGAAGGTATTTAAGATTCATTCGAAGCACTTTATTGTAGAACTATTGTATGGTGCTAAGGTTGGATCCACCAGCTCCACCTCATAGTTTGATGCCATAAAACTAAATCGGCAATTAAGTGACAGTTGGGAGTTACGTTCAAACAATCAGTCTATTTGATATTTAAGTGAATTAGAGTAACTAAGACTTCTTTATGCTTTTAATAACAAATATTTCATAGTTCATTATTGCCAAATTATGTTCATCACTTCACTTCATGCCTCTCTGTATAAATTATTAAAGCAGTACAAAACAAATTTTAATGACTTGAAAATTATTTGTTACTCCAGTATTATTAGTTACTGAGTATGTATCGGATGTATGCCAAAATGCTACAAATCCATGTCATAATATTCTTTAGTTAATCTTTAAGCTACTGCGAAAATTAAACCGTTCAAAAGTTATTACAATTTAAAATTATCATTATTTTATAGGTGATTTTATGGAAAGTTGCAACAAGGAGATGTAGCAGTTAAACGTATAACCACCAAAAAGAATGGAGAAGTATCCGCCTCAAATAGCCTAATTCTGACCTTCCGCAAGTTCTCTCTTCCCGAGAGAAAGGATACTTAATACTGAAAGTCTGACAATATTTTGTTTTCAGCGTATGAAGTTTTTAGAGTAAAAAATACTGTTTGTTCTCCCCCTCCATTGTGTGTCATCGGTGGGGGAGAACATTCTCCTAGGTATAAGGGTTGTTCAGTACATAAAGAGAAATGCCAAGTTCAGAGAGTCAGAGTCACCGAGAAATTACCAACACTTTGTTGCTGAAGCTAAAATTAAGGGTCCACAGACAGGTGACATGGTCACGTTCTCCGCCGTTGTAAACAAGAAAAGAGTCATGGTATCATGCGCCACACAGTGTACTCTTAACTCCAATAACTTATCCAATAATAACAAAGAAGCCCTTGAATCATCTCTCAGTCCGCATGGCCCATTAATATCTCCACCTTCCCTCAAACCCATATCAACTTCTCTCCCCAGTAAAAACCACCACAGTCCAACCAACCTCCCATCCAAACCCCCACCATCCCTTAAACCACCCTCGACTTCTCTCATCACCAAGTCACCAAACCAACCCCCCTCCATCTAAACTTCCTCCCACCACCTCTCTTCCTTCCTTTACTCCCACAAATCTCTCATCTGCCTCAAACAATAACCATAAACAGGTAAAACCGCCCTCAAGAAGCAGCTCTAAATCCTCGGTGGATTCCATCGATGACTTGATGGATGTAGACAGACCATCTTCAGGTCGTTTCAAATGTCATGCTAACAAAAAATGATCAAAAATCAAAATAAATAAATAAAATATGGTTCTCTGGATGATTAGTGATTCCTATCATCAAATTATCATCTTCTACAAATTAATAGCAAGACTTAAACCAGCGTGTCTAATGCTCCAGGAGACCAACCTCAGGTTTTCTGACTTCTTTACGTTGAAATATTATAAAACCTTCAGAAAGGATAAGGGTAGAGCAGTCAAAGCATTTGATGGAGTAGTCATTTTACTTCATGACTCCCTACAATGCTCCCAAATACATATTACATCTGTTCAGATGTTCTGATTGCTATGATTTCAAGTTCTTGAAATCATAGCAGTCAGAACATGCATTCAAATGGCCATTACAGTTTGTAACATATACCTTTCACCAAACACATCCATATTACATAAACAGCTGGAAGACCTATATCCCCTATATTCTCGGGGAGACTTTAACGCACATAACCCTGTATGGGGATCTTCCCACTTGGACCTTAGAGGTAATATGGTCCTCCATCTATCAGACTCCTATAATCTCTTTCTGATGAACTCAGGAGTGTCTTCACTTCATGTGTCTATGTAATCAGGTTCCTTTTCAGCTATCAATCTCCCCTTCTGCTCTTTAAATATCCTACCATCCTTTTCCTGGTTCACTATTGGAGGTCTACATGAAAGCGACCATTTTCCAATATGCATCGATCCGGTCAGATATATCAACCCCTCTTATAAGAAAATTATACTAAACACTTCTGACTGGCCTTTATATAGACTTTATATAAACTGGTCTTTATATAGGCAAGTCTTTAGGACTCCTGTCTTGTCCTCTAGTCATCCCAATGAAAATTTTAATGCTCTAACTATATCAATCAGCGATGCCTCTAACACTGGCATTTCAACCTCAAAGCTTTCCCCATATAAACTAACAAACATAGAAAGTAAACTGCGCCAAATCAATCAGGAAAAGAAAGGCCGTCCTGAACAAATTTAAGCACTGTCCAACACAGGGAAACTTTATTAATTTCAAAACACTCCAGGCAACCGCAAAAAGAATAATTTTAGACTCAAAAAGAAAATCCTGGTCTAATTTCATCAATTCACTTGACTATAAGTCCTCTTGCTCTGACTTTTGGAACAAGGTAAGGAGACTGAAGGATCTCCCGAGCAGGCACATCAGCTATATTTTTGACAATGGAGCCTGGCAGTCAGACAGGATAGAAATTGTAAAAAGCTTCGCTCGTTACTTCCATGCCATGTCTAGCGACGATAAGTTTTTAAATAAATTTCGGATTTTCAAACAAAAACATCAACTTCCAATTAACCTGAAAGAAACTATCCCATCACCAATTAACTAAGACTAGCCTTGTCCAGATGTCGCACATCCACCCCTGGTCCAGACAATATTCACAACAACTAATCACAAACCTTCCCGACCTTGCGCTGCACTATCTACTACAAATGTATAATGACATATGGATGGTAAGAGGATTTCCGTCTTCCTGGAGAGAATTGGAGATTCCGTCTTCCTGGAGAGAACCTTGCACATCGCCAGAATACTATCGCCCCATTTCACTCACTAATCACTTATGCAAGATCATGGAGAGATAATTAACACACGTCCTTCACGGCATCTTGCACGTCACAACATCCTGGATTTAAGACAGTATGGTTTCAGACCTGGCTGTTCTACAACAGATCACCTGGTTGGCATAGAGATAGATATCTGCAACACGTTTACTAGGGGATATTATTTGGTTGCAGCTTCCCTGGATTTGAAGTGTGCCTTTGACACGGCCTGGAAATTAGGGCTAATTTCCTAAGTAGTAGTACTATTATCTACTACTACTACTATATCAGATAAGATAAGAACTAGTACTCTAATCAGATCCCTTCACGACCTGAACATTAGGGATAACATTCTATATTTGTTCAGAAAATTTTCTACTCAACGGATCCTTCATCATGGGAGTGAACCAATCAGCCGATTATCACTGGCGAACCCAGAGATCAGTGCTGAGTACGAACCTACTTAATATTGCTATCAATGATAAAGGTACATATATTGGTCCTGATATAAAATACAGGCAGACTACCTACTGATATATTATTCTTCCCCTGCTCTCTGAGTTGCTGTCAGGAATGTCGTCTTGAGGATTGGTCTAAGTATACTGGATTTACATTCTCACCTCATAAGTTATTTACAATCCATTTTTGCAGAAAAATGAATTGTTTACGCATTAAGTCTTTGTCTATGTTAAATACACCGATACCTACAGTTTACTCTATTAAGTTCCTAGGGCTGACGTTCGAACTCTAGGCTTTCCTGGATGGAACATATTACACTGCTGAGATCTAGCTGCAATAGAGCTATGGATATCATCAAGTGGGCCTCACACTCCAGATGGGGTTCATTCACCTCTACCATCTTACACCTTTACAAATCCCTGATTAGATCCATGTTGGTCTACGGCTCTGAGACTTACTCTTCTACTCCAAAACTTATCTAAAGCAGCTTGACGTGGTTCAAAACAATGCCCTCAGATTCTCATTGGGATCTTTCAGATCAAGTAATGTCTGGCAAAAGTTGAATCACTTGAAAGGATGGCGTAATTTCATACTGTTGAAATATGGCTCCTCTCTACTACCCAAAAATCGTATTCTTCTTGCTGATAAATGGAAACTACGGCCGGATTAAATTAACTTGCCTATGCCTGATCGGAATCGTGGTGTTGCTTATAGATTCTGTCGCATCGCTTAGGAATACAATTTTAACATACCGGAACTCTCCATTACCATACTCCATCCCTTCCTTCCTTGGCAACTTAAACTTATCACCCTTGACAGCTCCCTGTCGAAATTCAATAAACATTGCTGTGAGCATGCTACGCTGAGAGCACTGTTTCGAGAAAAACTCTCAGAGTATCCTAACTTCAAGGCTATATACACAGATGGCTCTAAATGTTCTGCGAGGGTTGGCTGCTCTATAACACATCAATAACTTAAAGTTAAAGTAACTTAAAGGCAGCAATAAGGAAGGCTGTTCGATTCATAGCGACATCATACACGCGTTGGTTAATTTGCAGTGACTCCTTAAATGCTCTTCGTTGTTTGGAGAAGTTTCATCTTCTTCTGGTTGCGATTGTGTTTGCTTGATGTAAGACTTATCATCCCGTCACATAAAAAATCTGTCTTTCTTTGAATCCCAGTCACACTGGTGTCGAAGGGAATGAACAGGCCGATTTAAGAAGTGTCTCCATTATGCGTTTTCTCTAAAAAAATTTCACAGAAAACTCCTACTCGGTATCAGAACTAAAATTCAAACACTGGACGAACATTGGATAACTTGGAAACAAACTCTGGGCAATTAAGAAAGAATTCTTCACACATTGCTTTCCCTCATTTTCAAACAGATCAGATTGCATCAAGTAGAACCGCTTAAGAACAGGCCACTGCCACTTCTCATATAGTAATCTCATGGAGGGTAAAGCCCCTCCTATACGCCCCTGGTGTGAAACACCTTTAACAGTTCTTCACATGCTACAGGACTGTCAGGAACTAAACATCCTCGGAGTATCCTGCAACTTGGGATAAAACCTGTCTCTAATCCTTTAAATTGATATTTTCCAACATCTTGTAGATTTTCTAAAGGGGCTTAACCTATATCAGAAAATATAATTCTAGTCAACACTTGAAATATAAAAATGTAAATGTCATTTTGTATTATCTGTTCTGTTCTAATATTCTATGTTTATACATTTTTATTTTACTATCCTTGCCCTATCCGCTTAGAATTTTAACCTGTACAAAATTCTTTTTATCAATTTCCTCCCATTATATATCAAATATAAGTTAATTGTACCATCCTGCCCTACCCACTTTCACCCCATCGAACAATTTTAAATTCCACCTACAATTTAAATAATGACTTTTTGGCGAACGATCTTCGTTCAGCTAAAGGTTTTCTCACTTATATTCTATGTCTTTTTATGATTTATGTATTTTTATGGTAAGGTTCGCCATATCATTCTCAGCCCACTACACTATTTTTCATATATACCTGGTACTTACCCAAGCCTAGACGGGCTCGCATAGTCTGGCTGTTGCGACCGTTTACCGCACGATGGCATGAGCTGCATGTGATTGCGGCCACCACTCGATATGGTCGATTTATATGGTCATGGCTTTAGTCGTTCCTTCATCCTCTCTCCAGACTTTTAGCTTGAGCCCAACTGATGATGGCATAAGTTCAAAAACCGATCTTGGAAGACGCTTGCTGGCGCTTTGGGTGGCGGTGAAGGAATGGCAAAACACCAACGTGGAGCACGGGTGAACTTTCTTTGCTTTTTAATATATATAATCAGTTAGGGTGTCGCTCGAAAGTTACGATAACAAGGCTATAGGTTATGTTCGACTTAACTGCAAAAATGGTATTAGCACGGTGAAAGGACGTATATATCCAGAACATAAAGTTCAGAATAAAGCAGTTACTAATACAGTTACCTTAATTATTAATGAAAAAATATGAAGAGTTCAAGACACTCAATATCACGATTGTGCAGTCTCAGCAGGTAGTAAATACTTAAACAATAAAATGTATATAATGCTATAAAGAGTAATATTTTGTATATATTTGATGACAGGTGGTTGTAAACATGCATCAGCACTAGTCATGTGGACACATCGGAGAAGCGAAGATCCAACACCCACTGAAGTTGCATGCTACTGGAAAAAGTCTCGTTTATCAGGCGTTGGTAATATTATAAAGTATATCGAAGCTGAAAAACTAACAAAAAACGCCACTTTGCCTCCAATTTGAAAATGTCCCTAATAATAGTCTGTTTTTATAAGAAGTGATTCAATTTGCTGAAAGTGAATTTTGATTTAAAGAGAAAAAAACATACATACAAAAAGAAAAAATGAAAACATTAAAACTTTGGACGTGTTTTTAAGTCATTTCATTGATTAATCAAGATGGTATTATCATATCAAGAGAATGGAAGATGATAGACGAAGCCAGAGAATCAGAAAGGAAAAAAAAAGGAACGAATAGAACAAGGAAGCATGAAATGAGAGAAGTAGCTGAGATAAGAGGTGACATGGAAATGACTGAATATTTTACCGAACAATAGTAAGGACTGGAAGATGATGCAAGGAGGAGAGGATACACTCTCAATCAACCAACACCATAAGGTAATAAGGCTCCTAGGATTAGATAGTAATTAATTCAGGATAAAATTTGGTTTCTGTGTTATTTTGTGGTTTTTTTAGTCGGGAATATAAATTTTATGAAGAAAAAACCTATGAGATTTATTAAGATTCGCAAATAATGTATTGAATCCAACAGGATAATAAACGCTGTTGGAAAGAACCATACAATATAATGGATATTCTCTGTTCTGACTCATATTGACATTGACATTGAAAAGTTGCTTTAACATCCAAAAAATGAATGTTCCGTTCACCGAATTGTAGTTTGTGAAAAATATGGGAAAGTTCAATTATTCCACTGAAAAATGAGTGGTTAATCATTGATTATATTTCGATATAACCAAACTACGTTTTAATAATGTGACTGAGATACTTAGCCTAAAAATGTTTTGAGTTTTAAGTCTTTCTAATTGTCTTTAGAATGCGATAGAAAAATAAAACCAGATGTTTGAGTTAAAAACTATCAATAAACCAATGAAACTTATTTTCTGGAAAGGAAAATAAATTGACACATTCGAAGAATGGTAGCATCGGCAGTTGCGATGTAATTTATAAAATTTATACAAATGGAATTTTCTTATTCTAAAAATACGAAACTTCGAATTTATTTATGACCGCTGTATCCGATTACAGTTTTGCCAGAATGAGGCGAAATAATATTTCCGGACGCCATTTCCTAAGAATTATGCATTTTAAAGCAATCCAATCCGAAATTTAAAGCATACACTGGCAAAGAAAAATATTGGAACATCCAGTATACATATTTAAATCAATCTAAAAATATAGTCACCGTATAGCTTATCTTGAACACCCAAAACTGAAATGGTTTTTGTGAATGCGATTACTAAAAATGTCGCGAAAAGAAAGGTATGAAATTTTTTTTTTATTACCTTGTGAAATTTTTGCCTATCCCACTAAGCCAAGGAGTATTCTTGTGATTCTTTTAAAAGTGCTTAAATACGATTTGTTCGTGCATGACATAACTTCAAGGAATTAGTCGAATTTGAAAAAAGGAACTAATTGCTGGTATGAATGTAGACATGGATTTGAGAATTTGAGTTATGCACGAGTAAGAGAATCTGGTCGAAGAATGATATGGCGAACCTTACCATAAAAATACATAAATCATAAAAAGACATAGAATATAAGTGAGAAAACCTTTCGCTGAACGAAGATCGTTCGCCAAAAAGTCATTATTTAAATTGTAGGTGGAATTTAAAATTGTTCGATGGGGTGAAAGTGGGTAGGGCAGGATGGTACAATTAAGTTATATTTGATATATAATGGAAGGAAATTGATAAAAAGGATTTTGTACAGGTTAAAATTCTAAGCGGATAGGGCAAGTATAGTAAAATAAAAATGTATAAACATAGAATATTAGAACAGAACAGATAATACAAAATGACATTTACATTTTTATATTTCAAGTGTCGACTAGAATTATATTTTATGATATAGGTTAAGCCCCTTTAGAAAATCTACAAGATGTTGGAAAATATCAATTACCTATCAAAGGATTAGAGACAGGTTTTATCCCAAGTTGCAGGATACTCCGAGGATGTTTAATTCCCGACAGTCCTGTAGCATGTGAAGAACTGTTAAAGGTGTTTCACACCAGGGGCGTATAGGAGGGGCTTTACCCTAATTGAGATTACTATATGAGAAGTGGCAGTGGCCTGTTCTTAAGCGGTTCTACTTGATGCAATCTGATCTGTTTGAAAATGAGGGAAAGCAATGTGTGAAGAATTCTTTCTTAATTGCCCAGAGCTTGTTTCCAAGTTATCCAATGTTCGTCCAGTGTGCTTGAATTTTAGTTCTGATACCGAGTAAGAGTTTTCTGTGAAATTTTTTTAGAGAGAACGCATGATGGAGACACTTCTTAAATCGGCCTGTTCATTCCCTTCGACACCAGTGTGACTGGGATTCAAAGAAAGACAGATTTTTTATGTGACGGGATGATAAGTCCTACATCAAGCAAACACAATCGCAACCAGAAGAAGATGAAACTTCTCCAAACAACGAAGAGCATTTAAGGAGTCACTGCAAATTAGCCAACGCGTGTATGATGTCGCTATGAATCGAACAGCCTTCCTTATTGCTGCCTTTAAGTTACTTTAACTTTAAGTTATTGATGTGTTATAGAGCAGCCAACCCTCCTATATAGAGCAACCAACCCTCCAACCTATAGCCTTGTTATCGTAACTTGCGAGCGACACCCTAACTGATTATATATATTAAAAAGCAAAGAAAGTTCACCCGTGCTCCACGTTGGTGTTTTGCCATTCCTTCACAGCCACCCAAAGCGCCAGCAAGCGTCTTCCAAGATCGGTTTTTGAACTTATGCCATCATCAGTTGGGCTCAAGCTAAAAGTCTGGAGAGAGGATGAAGGAACGACTAAAGCCATGACCATATAAATCGACCATATCGAATGGTGGCCGTAATCACATGCAGCTCATGCCATCGTGCGGTAAACGGTCGCAACAGCCAGACTATGCGAGCCCGTCTAGGCTTGGGTAAGTACCAGGTATATATGAAAAATAGTGTAGTGGGCTGGGTGTAAAAAGCAAAGAAATTCACCAGTACACCACGAGCATGCCGATGTTATCTTACCACCACTTATCCACATATGAAGAATACATCCTAAGCAAGGGCTTCAACTTTGCCATTAATCCAATAAAAGTAAACATATACCAATAAAAGAAATAATTTCAAGATTGAGACGAACGGATCATATATATATATATATATATATATATATATATATATATATATATATATATATATATATATATATATATATATATATTATTATTATTATTCACGTATGGACCCTGGTGGACCACGCGAAGTACAATTAGATGCGTTTGTTGTTGTTAGCCTTCCTTTGAGCCCATACTAATTTCATTCTTTCGCTATGAGCTTTTTTCCTTTCGTCAGACCAAGTTGTTCCAGTCTTCCTACATTTTTCTCTCTGGCCAACCTTCCAAACGTTAACCTTGTGTCTGAAACAACCTCTATCCTGAATTTCACTTTGTGTAATATTTGCTGATCTTAGGCCTCTTTAATTGCCGCAATCCATTTAATTATTTCTACTTTAGCTCTACTCCTATTTTCATTAAATTCGACTATTTGTCTAGTTAGCCTATTCGGATTCATCCGTTTGATGTGTCCGTAAAACTTAACTCTTCTTTTTCTCATATCGCTATGTATATCTGTGTATTGTTTGATTTCTTGGTTTTCTCGAAGTCGGTATGTTGTGCTATTTATTTGTTTGTTTTATATATATATATATATATATATATATATATATATATATATATATATATATATATAAATTCAGGCAGTCATATAGTTAGGTCTTCCAGATTGCGGTGGTTGGGTCATGTAGATAGCCAAAATAAGCATTGTCAAGAAGAGATGGACGAAGAAAAAGAGGACGACCAAAGTGGAAGTGGTTGGAGGCATGCAAGGACGATTTAGGTTCAGCAAGGGTAGGAGGATGGCAGGATGCAACCATAGTAAAGAAAGTCGAAGCCATGGGTCTTGTGGTTGTTACAATTTCTGTATCAGCTACTATAATTACAGCAAATTATTTTAAGCATGTTTTTTTGTACACGTCAGGTTTTCTTTTAACAAGCAAACCATTTTTTTACTGATATGTTTGGTGTAACTTTTATGCAAACAATACAAACTTTTCTTTAACAAGAACTTTTATCGGATATATTTTTCAGGTATTTATGTTCTTGAACTTTAAGTAATGGATATATTTTCGATGGCTCATACGATTGAGATGTTATAACGAAAATTTTTTAATATCATGTGTATCGGATAAGCGTACATTAAAGTTTAGAAAGTTTTTGTTATTATTTTACCGAGAGGTTTACATTATTTTAATAATCAAAATGTCAAGAAAATATGTTGTAATTTTGATATGCTAAATATCTAAGAAAGAAAAGTAAGGAACATGGTAGCTGACTACTGATTAGAGAATAAACTAAAAATTTAATATTTCAGCGATCTATGGTATCGAATAACAATCTGTTTAAATATTTCACTAACCTGAGTAACTCTATCGGTCAATACGGCTTCAGGATCCGATCGGAGCACCTCGTATTTGGAATTGTTATTGATAAGTCCCACAAGGAATTCGAAACTTCGTTTCTCCCGCAGTTTCATATTTAATTCCCGATTGTTCATAGCCTCGTGCGAATCTAGGATTCCTGGTGATTCGAGCTGCTCTGATTGGTCCTGTGCGATCTGCGGCAAAAGAGAAAATATTATAAAATAATGAATTTTGACAGAGTAGAGTGATGAAAAATCGCTAAAGGAATTCTTATTATGAACTGATTCGAACTGGCGAACATTTTAATTTGTTCGTCAGTTTATAATTTATATTTATATATTATATGATATGCTGCACATGAATATAATTAAGACACGCGGTGATTTTTGTTTCAAAAATTCGCACGCTGATCGTATCGATACAGCCATTTGTTTTTAAAATTAGTATGACTATCGTTGATATTTGACAGAAGTTGCATATCATTTCGCTTGTTAGATTTGAAGTTATAGCATCTTTTGTAATTGTTAAGAAATTTTGTCGACTATTTTTAACAATGGACACATTTATTGAGCCTAATTTTTAGAAGAACATTATTAGAAGAACAGCAATATGGACTCAGAAGGAGAAGCACACAAGATTTAAAACAACTAAGGGGAAAACAATTAAAGGACTGAAAATACACAAAATGCTTCTGATAAAGTCAATAAAAAAGGCAAATGGAAAAGCTTATCAAAAAGAGGCGTTATACAAAAGGTGTTATAACAAAACTTAATTTATAAAGTTAATGAATGTAAAGTAAGAACATACAAAGAATAATTTACAGAATTTGAAATAAAAATTGGTCTAAGGCAGGGATGTGAACTTAGGTTTCTACTATTTCCGGTAATAATTGATAACGCCAAAAAAAAAACATTTCACAAAAATGTAGAAGAAAAATAATTGGAAAGTGGAAAATGAAATAAGCCACTTTACAAGAATTTTTGTTTGCAGATGGTATGATTCTAAGAGCGGAGGCAAGAAAATTTTAATATTTAACAAACAAATTTTTAATATTTATCGGATAGAACAATCCGTCAGAAAAAAATGTAATAAGAAAATGAATAAAGATTGTTAATAAAAAAATTAAAAGAAAGTTTAAGTAAATTAACGAAGAGGCAAAAACCATGGTGATATCAGCACAGAAGAAGAAACACAGTCTTTTTAGGCGGAAAACGTATTACTAAAACAAGTTCATAAATTCAACTATCTAGGTACAATAATAGAAGACAGTGGGAAGGTACACAAGGAAATATCAGAGAGAATGGGAAAAGTTTGGAAGAATGTACAAGAATGTTTAAGAATATATTTTTAGAGAAGAAAGAAATAATAAAATAGGTAAAATGCATGCCAGCGAATCATGGACAGTATCTAACAGAACCAGCAAAAAAAAATTACGGTGATAAAAATGTGATTTCTCAGTGAATATACAAGGAGTCACAAGATCAGACAAAATCAGAAATAAAGGAATATTAAAACAAAGAAACACAAAATCGGTAGAAAGAATAATTGAAAGTAGCTTGATCAATTCTTCTATTGGGACCTTTGTTGTGAAACACTAAACCCGAAGTGATTTACCAGTAAAGTGAAACACCAAATCAATTATTTTAAATGCTTGAAGCAGATGTTTAGTGTTAAATCTCTTCGACTTTAAAGACCCATTGGTTGCTTAGGACGTCTACCCAAAACGAACGACTCAAGAATAACCAGGCAAGTGTACCAAGTGAGATTACAAGTCAAGAATAGAATAGGAAGGTTGGATATGAGATATGAAAAGCAAATGAGATACGTTGTCAAACGAAGAATTGAATGGTGTGAGTTTGGGCGAACTTAAATAGAACACTTAAATAGAACACACACAGAAATAAAAATGCAAGGAACACTTAGTTAAAGTAAAGTGTATAAACCTATAGGGTATATTGGAAATAACTTTCGTAAATTTCTCCAACGATTCTTCACATTGTTTGAAAGAAAAAAGTTCCTTGCAATAAAGGAACGCAAAAAATGCAAATTTATTAAATCACCTATCGAAAAGCTATGATTAAACAAATATATGTAAAAGCATATCTAGCATATATTAACGAATAAACTACATAAAAGAAAATAATAAACTAATTAATAATTTAAAAAAAAATTAATTAAGAATCACGCATACACCAATCACGCCATATGTTATAAGCCATCAGCCAAAATCGAAGTGGCAACATCGCATTGACTAACTGAGATGAGACAAAGAATCTTATTACAAAATGGCGACAAAAAATATTTCAGTGTATGTTAGTGCGTGCATTTAAGTTCCATTAATTCTTTCTACGAATATCACCATATGGTGCTTATTTACAGAAACTTCTGTTAAGACGAACGTATTTTTACTGCTGTCGAAATATGGCAGGACTTTTTCAATGTGTTCGAGAAAACTAGTTAAAATGATATCAGGCTTTATAGACTCAAATGGTGAACATTTTAAACATTTTTGTTTTACAAATAATAACATACAATTTTTGCTGTATTTCATGTTTCTTAACATGGCGTGAATTTTTTAAAACGTGTGTGAAAAATTAGCTAAATTATGTGAAAAATTAGTGCTTGTAATTTCAACTTTGATATTTAACGACAATAATATGTAAGTATTTTATTTTTTTGTAGCAAAACAAATCAAATCTATTGTAACCAAAATTCTCCTTTGATTAATTAAATTGAAAAATCCAGGCAACAGCGACGGCAGGCGTTCGTCGGCGGCATATAGGTGTAGGTTATGAACGAGTTGATGCGGCACGTCAAAAGGGCGCAAAAACAAATAGTAAAAACACAAGGAGATTTGGTGGTATGGTCCACTAAAATCTTACTATAGAAGACCTCAAATAAAAGAAGAAAACTTAACAACTTTCCCTAACTTAAACTAGCTTATGTCTAGTTGATTTTAAATTAGGTGATACTAAATCTACTTAATGTATATTAATTAAATGAATTACATCAAAAGTAATCAAATGGGATCATCTAAGATATGCTTTACCAAACTAAAATAAAAGCTGATCGAATTGTATATTGTCTATTTCCTGATGGTAGTCAGAGAAATAGGCAATTGATGTAAAAGAACCGTGAAATATTAACTCAATAAGTATTAATAACATTTATTATTTGGCCTTTTTTTTCTTTGTTCCGCCGCTTGTTTATCCAGCCACTGGAGTATCCAAGTACCAATAAGTTCGCCTGCTGGTTATTCTGTGTCCCTATGCGGGGGTCTCCAAAAGGTCTGAAATCTGTATTGACCTAGTACTGCACAAAGTGGCTCCAAAAAGTCTGATTTTAGTAATGGCTAGGCTCTGAAATAACTAGTTCTATAACGACCTGGTCACTAATTGACCGAGTTCTCTAATTACCGGTTCATAAAACCCTCTACAAGAATACCAAAAAAAAAACCTGAGCATGGCTTGGTCAGCTAACCTACATATCTCTGACCGAAGGGTAAGACGTGGAGTCGTCTATTCAGCTCGAGATTTGAAGTTACTGTCTCGGCCGTGTCCTGAATGATTGATGTGCGCCTCCAATAAAGACTCGTGTAAAATGATCTTACATGTAGCGGTCGATTTGCAAACGCTATACTATTTTGAAACGTATGGAATAAATAGCTATAAAAATGTTACATTTTATTGTCCAAAAATACCAAATCCATCAATAGAAAAATATATGACGATACAACGTCAGTCAGTTTAGAAGAATATTTTAGAAAGTTCTGTTCTTGTCTTCTGCGGCAATGTGTTCTGACCATATATATCGCCCAAGTCAGATGTAAAGCTGCATTGATAAGCAGTTCATAACAGTAGTACTATATGAAACCATTCGTGTCCCATCCCAGGCTCCATTGAGGTATCAGATATGCATAAAAAATTGCAGTGAGCCCGTAGAGAATAATAAAAATAGTCAAAAAATAAGGGAATTTTTTCCCGTGCTTTACGTAAAAGTTACCCATTTGCCCTATCGAATAGAGTGAGCTGCATGCCAATGCCGCTTTACATCCAATATACAGGGTGTCCTGAGTTGTATGAGCCAAACTTTACCAGCGGATTCTACGGCTGAAGATAAGGACACTTTGTAATGTAAATCTTAAACAAATAATGCAAAATAAAGGAGCTACGTCCTCCAATGGGGTATCGTGAAGATGGATTTTCCCAAATATTTCCGAAACCGTTTACAATAAAATTATGAATTTTGGTGAGTGTTGTGAACTATATGTGCCGAATCGAACCGTGTATTTCACATTTTAAAATTTCATTCAGGGCATGACCTGATAAAAGGTTCACGGTATAAATGATTCCATATTGTGTACGTATTTTTTTTTAATTACAGATTATTAAAACCTTGACTATTTTAAGTAAAAAAGGTGCTCTTAATTCGCCTCGATAGGATGTACCATTTTCGAGTAAGTCATTTTTAAACTTTTCGTGGGCAACACAATGAAACTTAATGTTTATATCATAGCTATAATAAGTGTACCATGATTATAATGTTTCAAACAATAAAACGCTATATCTAAATGACATTTATTTGTTTCTTAATTCCCTTTTTTGAACCTTCTTAATTTGTTGTTAAAGTGTTAAAGAAATCTTGCATATTAATAAGATATTATTATGTTTATGTTTAGTAATGTGGAATATGCCGATATTCATTTTATCTACGGATGTTGTAATGTGCGAATATCACAGACGATATTATATTAGAACGATGCTTTTAAAACGAGTTTTTATTCGAACTCACCAGAATTTTACAAACTTTGGATTTAGAAGGGATCAGCAAAATAAAGTAAGGTAAAATGGTAGATCTAGGAACCAAATGTTGGCTGAATTTAACAACAATGATAAATTAAGGGTCAGGGGAAGTGCCCAATAGCTGCGCAGGCAAGCTATTCAAGTTTCTAAAAATAATGTTTTCCGAGTTTTACAAAAGGACTATAGAAAACCTTTCCCTATGCAGTCAATGCAAAGACTTCAACCAGATGACGCTGAAAGACGAATTAATTTTAGTAACTGGTTTTTAAATGATGTGTAGAAAGACCCTAAAAAAAATAAATCATTTGGACTAACGAAGCTACATTTAACCGCAGTGGATCGATAAACTTTCAAAATTTAAGAACCTGGGCTTATGGGAACCCGCCCTATGGCTTTTCAAGAACAGTTCAGTGTTAATGTGAGATGCGGTGTCATTCTTTGTGGGTCTCACATCTTTAATGATTTTTTAAATGACAATGTTTTCGAATGTCTCGAACATATTCCGCTTAATTTATTGAATGAATGTATGTGGTTAAATATTAATTTTCCCGAACGATAGATCGGTCAGTTCGGGCCAGAGCCATGATAACCCCATTCACCGGACCTGATTCCTCTAGATTTTTTCGTCTGGAGATATTTAAATGATAAAGTCTATGTAACCCTTGAGAATATCAGAAAAGAGTTGATCCAAAGAAAAATTGCGGGCTAAGCCAAATTTTATTCGGAACGCCACAATCTGTTATGCGGAGGTGTCACAAAGGTGTCGAAGTTGAAGGAATGTACTTTGAAGAATACTTGTAATTTGTAATTCTTCTTATAATGAAAAAAAATGTGTAATAAAAATAAATAGGATTTTTAAGTTATAACATTTTCTGAATTTTTTTCTTTTTTTACAGCGTTGCTCACGAAAAGTTTAAAATAGAGTTACTTGAAAACGGTACAATTAAGAGTACTACTTTACGTAAAATAGTCAAGGATTTCATAATCTTGATTGAGAATTAAAAAAAGATACGTTCAAAAAAATTGGGCCATTAATACCTTGGACCTTTCATTATGTTACGCCCCTGAGTGACATTTTAAAATTTGAACTACACAGTTCGTTTCGGCGCCCCAAGTTTAAATTACTCACCAAGTTTTACAATTTTACTGTAAACGGTTTCGAAAATATTTGTGGAAAACCGTCACAGGTTGCGAGGGGGAAACTCCTTTCGGACGCATTATTCGACTATGATTTATATCATAAACTACCTAGATTTTTAGCCGTAGAAAACGCTGGTAAAGTTTGGTTCATACAATTCGGTATATTCAGTATATAGTCAGGACAGAAATCAGGACAGAAAGGCCAGAAATCAGTATCAGAAAAGGCTTATTGACGTTTGACAGCAAGTGAGGGATCGGCCAATGTTTACATGAAATACGGGAACAAATTTCAACATATTTTCTGATGACCACACTGTGCAATTTTTGCACGGTTTCATACAGTAACGTGACGGTTTCATACAGTAATATCGTTACGAACTATCAGATGGCTTCATTTTATTGCCACTTTACATCCGACTTTCGATATGATACAGCCATGGTAGCTGTAGTAAACACTACGGAAAAATTGGAATGGAAATGCAATGAAGCTCTAGAAATAGCTGCACAAAAATACCCAGCTGCTCTAGAAATAGCTGCTGGGTAAAGAGCAGAGGCTTCAAATTTGCTTATCAAAAACTGAAGCGTTAATACTTACAAAGGCACTTACAAAAAGCAGGTAAACCCATACGTTAATACCGCTGATTGAGGAGTGGAGACGGCTTGGCTGGATTACTACCTCACTCAGGCCATTGGCGGACATAGATGCTTCGGGGTTTATCTGCATAGAATGCACAGGAGGGCGAGCGAGTCAAGATTGTCAGAGCTGCGGTTTTAAGCAGGACGATGCTCGGCATGCAATATTTGAATGCTTCGCATTTGAATTGGAGCGCGCAGGGACTCAAACGAAGTTAGGAGTCATATTCCGGCCTGAGACCATAATTTTCAAGATTATGGAAAGTCAGGGAAAATGGGACCTAGTGGCGAGGCTGATCAGAACTGTCATAATAAACAAAAGAGAAAATGAGGCTGAAGAAGCAAGTGAAACAGAAGACCGAAGTTAACGTACCCGAACCCCTAATCCTGAAGCCTGAATAACAAGCTGAAGACACGGGGGAGTAGGGAACGAAACGATAGGAGAAAATCCACGTGGATTAGAAGGGAGCTTGCTCCTTCCACGCTCATCAAAAGAAAACATATACATATACATATACATATACATATACATATACATATACATATGCATATATGCATATATGTATATACATATATATATATATATATATATATATATATATATATATATATATATATATATATATATATATACATACATATATATATATATATATATATATATATATATATATATATATACATATATACAGAGAAAGGATACAGATTATATTCTCGAAAGGCTACAGAAAGAATACCCAACGTAGCGGCGGACATAAGAAAATGAAGGTTGAAATTTTATGGACATATCAGTAGACTCCCACCGACAAGACTCATCAACAGAATTCTTACACACATACAAGGAGTCAAATCAATAGTACCATGGATCACACAAGTCTGAGCTGATCTGGGAAAGGCACAAATGGGTCCGACAGAGATTGAGGATAGAAGAACGTACAGAAACAAAATACCTATGTGGAACGTTGCATCAGAGAGCGAAGTTTCTAGGAAATCGGGAACAAAGTGGGCGGAGGAGAGAAAGAGAATTCAGGGAGAAAGGATGAGAGAAGTGTGGGGGATCTGAAACAACACTCGAAAATGAGTCAGAATGCTTTGCGTGATCCAACCGGGTAACAAACGCACCTAACAATAATAATAATAATAATAATAATATATATATATATATATATATATATATATATATATATATATATATATATATATATATATATATATATATATATACATATATATATATATATATATATATATATATATATATATATATATATATATATATATATATATATATATATATATATATAATAACACAGTTGGAAACGCTATTCGAGGTCTAAGAAAAACCAAGGACGGCAAACTACTTATTACCACTAAAAAAGACCAAGGAGCATTGGCAGAGCTAGATAAGATTCTAAAAGTAAATACAAACTTAAAAACAACACGAAGGGATGACATAAAACATAAACTAGTCGTACTGCACATTAGAGGCATGGACGCTACCACAACAAAAGAAGACCTCATATATGCAATTGAAAACAAAATTGGGCTCGTTAAAGAAAAACATACATACAAACTCAGCGATCTTATACCAAATGCACGAGAAACACTGGCAGTCACCCTAACAAAAGACAGAACCACCGCGGATTTATTAGTAAAGAATAGCCAAATACGGGTAGGTTTGGTAAATTGCTCCATCCTCAAAAGAGTGCAGGTTAGTAGTTGCCAGAAATGTTGGTCTTATGAACATAATACGTCCGAATGCAATGGCCCCGACCGAACAAATACCTGTTACAAGTGTGGGGTTGATGGACATAAAAAAACATAATGCAAAGACAAGGAATTCTGCCCACTATGCCATGCAGGAGGTCACAAGTACGGTACAATGCAGTGTAAAGCCTTCAGACGCGCACTATCCCTAGCCAGAAAACAAGACTAAAAAAAAAATGAAAAAAAATCACACCATTCCAAAAGAGATTAAATTCCTGCAGATAAACCTTAATCGGTGTTATGCAGCCCATGATCTCTTAAACCAAACGATTTATGAAAAACAAATCGATATAGTAATCGGTCAGGAACCCAACATAAACAAGGTGGCAACCGATTATTGCGATCTAGATGGAAATTGTTTTATCCGCGTGAACCGCCAACTATCGGTGACCCATCACTTTAAGGGAAATGGCTTCACAAGCGTAGAAACCCAGGGCTTGGCTATATACTCGTGTTACTTTTCGCCAAACAGACCTATAAATGAATTTGAGGAATTATTATATAATCTCGAAAGACATATACGCGGAATTGAAAAAAATATAATTATAGGAGGTGATCTAAACGCAAAAACAACCATTTTCGGGTCAAAAACAACAAACCAAAGAGGGTATATTCTGGAGGAATGGTTAGAGGCGAACGATCTAATTACGGTGAATGAAGGAGATACTCCTACTTTCTGCGCTGCAACTGGCAGTTCTCTCATCGACATTACTATGGCGTTAAGTGGATTAAGCAATAGTATTACTAATTGGCGAGTAGAAGTAGAGTCCGAAAACATGTCCGACCACCGTAATATATGTTTCGAACTCACACGGGGAGAATTGAACAATGAAAGAGAATATACAAGCGAATCCTATCGAGGATGGCGAATATCTCCAGATATTCTAGAAACTTTTAAGAACAACTTAGCGACAAGTCAAAATAAGGGGTCAATGGTTAGCGCGCCACATGACCTCATTAAACAAATAAAACATCTCTGCAACAAGTATCTCCCAAGAAAGAGACAACCGATATACGGTCATTCCCCAGTTTACTAGTGGACATCAGAAATTGCTGAAAAGAGAAGACGATGCATAGCTCAAAGAAGATCACTTGTACGTTCTAGAAAACTAAAAGACAACAACGATTACACAAAAGAGCAGGCATATAAAACAGCAAAGAACGACCTGAAAAAAGCAATAAAAATACAGATAAGTAAAATGTGGAAAGACTTAAGCGAAGAGCTAGAAAATGACATCTGGGGCAAAGGATATCAGATTGTAACAAAAAAATTTAAATTGAAAAGACAGGACAATAGATAAACGCGAAACACAAGAACAAGTAGACAAACTGTTTCCAAAGCACCCAGTAACTAAATGACGAGACATAGACCTCCTGGAGAGAGCCATTACGCTTTTCACATCAGAAGAAATTATAAATGCAGCAAACAAAATAAAGACAGGCAAAGCCGCGAACTGCTAAATCCTACATCATATAGACCCATATGCCTACTGGATGCTGCCGGAAAACTACTAGAGGCGTTGATCAAAAGCAGACTGGAGAAAGAAATAACAGACGACAAAGAAGACAAATAAGAAAAACAAGAGAATAAATAAAACAAGAGAAAAGAAGACAAACAGAAGACAAATCTTACACGACAACCAATTTGGATTTAGGAAAGGGAAATCAACTTTAAATGCGCTATCGAAGATTATGGAAACTCCTGAAGAAATAAAAATAAAGGCCTCGAAGAGAAAAAGAAAAAGAAAATATTAATAACCTGCGGAGTACCGCAAGGATCGATCATCGGACCTTTACTATGGAATATTTTCTATGATCAAATCCTGAGAATCAGCACAGAGAAAGGAGTTACCATGGTGGCGTACGCTGATGACTTGGCTGTGGTGGTAAGAGCAAGGACCAAGTCTGTTCTGGAAGAAATGGCACAGCATATTGTTAACAAAGTAGCCCTGGAGATGGATCAAATGGGCATTAAAATATCACCAAAAAAAACTGAAATGGTAATCACCCAATAGGATTTTTACATGGTTAGAGGGAATTTTAGAAATAGTTTATTCCAAAATTTTCCAGGACTTATGTACTTTTTTAGGATTAGATTTATTCTCTTAACTCGTTAACTGGGAGGTGTGCATTGATTAATACACATAGTGTTATAAGTCGATTATTTACCGATGTACTCATATATATATATATATATATATATATATATATATATATATATATATATATATATATATATATATATATATATGAGTACATCGGTAAATATTCGACTTATAACACTATGTGTATTAATCAATGCACACCTCCCAGTTAACGAGTTAAGAGAATAAGTCTAATCCTAAAAAAGTACATAAGTCCTGGAAAATTTTGGAATAAACTATTTCTAAAATTCCCTCTAACCATGTAAAACTCCTATTGGGTGATTTCAAGACCCAACTAAAGATAGAAAGAAAGTACAGAAAAACAGTCGGCAGTTTTCCCGCTTATAAATGGACTAACTTACGGTTCTTTTCTATTGAACTATGTTCGTAGTTTAATCTAAAAATAATGTCAACCCATTTTAGAACGAACGAAGAAAATAATAAAACAAAAGACCTGGAGGTGCCCAAACACGTACATGGGTAAATTTCAAATTGGCTATGTTACCATTTCGTACCCCAATTATAAAAAGATTTTGAATGTTTAAGTCAGGAAAGGAGCTAACATAGACACGAATCACTACTTGACTAAAATCAGACTTAGCTTAAAACCTCGAAATCTTATTCATAAGAGACTAATAACCCCAAAGTTCGATCATACGAAAATAAAACCAACCATAACAGTAGAGCTTGATAAACAACCAGTACAGAAGTGGCAAGAACTGAAACAATAAATTATTAACACAGCCCTAAAGTTGGTCCCTTTAGAAAAACATAGAAAATATCCGTGGTGAGATGAAGTTTGCGAGCAAGCAATATTAAGCCGAAATAAAGCATTCAAAGAGTGGAACAGTCACAAAACAGAAATAAACTATAACAACTAACTAATAAACATTTTGGAAGTAAGAAAAGAAACATCCAAGGTAATTAGACAAAGAAAATATGAAAATAATCAACTTAATGAAATAGAAAAAAATTCACAAAAATAACAAATAAGAAGTTTAGCAAACCGAACGGATTCCAGAAGATTGGAAAGATGTTCTCATCTATCCAGTACATAAGAAAGGATATAGAACGGATATAAACAACTACAGATGGATATCTCTTCTCCCAGATTGCTATAAGATTCTATCTCAATGTCTACTAGACAGAGCGCAAGGACAGTTTAAACCTAAAATTGGTAAATATCAAGCAAGTTTTCGACCGGGCAGTCCTGATGCCCTGATCAGATCCTGAATCTAAAGTTGTTCTGGTCCTAAGGCATCAAAAACTGTATGATAAAAATCTTGTCTGTACATTTGTGGATTTCAAAAACGCATATGATTCTATTGACCGCGAATCTGTATTCCAAATCTTGAAAGAACAAGGACTAGATCTGAAAAGGCTGGCAATTATTAAAGCAACACTAACACAAGGCCAAAAGTTAAATTTATGGGTGACATCTTAGAGTCTTTCGAAATTAAAACTGGAGTGAGACAAGAGGATGAACATACGCCACACTTATTAAACTGTGTTCTAGAAAAAGTAACATAGAAGTGGCGTGTAAAAAAGACCAGTCCATTAAACTGGGGAGAACCTACATAAAATAGATTGTCTGGCGTTTGCTGATGATCTAGCAATTTTGGCTCAAGATATATTAACGGCACAAAAACAGATTGAAATTCAAAACAAACAGCAGAAAAGGTAGGACTCCAAATTTCCTTTGAAAAGACACAAAACACGACCTGCAACAGACTAAGAACATCATTTCTAAAAACAAAATATGGTAACATCAGACGAGTTTGTGAGAAAGACGAGACAGAGAAATAATCATTGAAAATGGGTTGGAAAAAACGGCCAATAAGGGTAGATGTCAAAAAATGGAAACTGAATTGAGACTTACACAAACTATTTACAACAAAAAGTGCATAACAGAAACGCTCATTTTGAATAGAAAGAGAGACATCGAGGAGATTGAATAAAGGAAAGAAAAATCTTAGGTCCCAAACAAATAAATAGCACAACATACCGACTTCGAGAAAACCAAGAAATCAAACAATACACAGATATACATAATGATATGAGAAAACGATAACTTAATTTTTACGGGCACATAAAACGTATGGATCCGAGTAGACTAACTAGACAAATAGTTGAATTTTATGAAAATAGGAGTAGAGCTAAAGTAGAAATAACATGGTAATGTAGAATAGACATGGATTGCTGCAATTATAGAGGAACTGAGATCAGTAAATATTACACAAGGCGAAATTCAGGATAAAAACTGTCGGAGGCACAAAGTTAATTTTTTTAACAACATTTAGAAGGTTGGCCAAAGAGAAAAGTCTGGTCAATCCTTCAGTTCCAGAACCCTGGCCAATCCTTCAGTTCCAGAACAAAATCCACTATTTGGCACTAAACGCCCCTTGGTTTATTCAGAATAACCAAATTCTTCGCGAGACGGGTGTTTCGCTATTTTTCCAATTTTATTCCACTGCAAATGCGAAATATGTTTTATAAAGTATGCTTAGCGAAAATCCCCTCATTGGGAATATTCCAAAAATTCAGCCCTAAACTCCGGGGAAAAAAACCGTTATCCCCTCCCATGTGCCGAGCAGCAAGCAGAAAACAATCGCACTTCGATTCTTGGCTTACGTAAAACCACCCCCTACTTAACTGGCCGCCAAAACCCTGCCAGGTCATTTTGATAAACCGGTATCCATTTTACGATGAGAAAAAGTCGTAAAAACTAACATCTATAAGGGTTCACCTGGACTTCAATTAAAAAAATAGGCCCCTTTTCCATAAAGGCCAAAATTTTCCGGCAACTTCCTGGGTCAACAAGAGGCTGCCAATCCGCACAAAACCCAGCCCCAAATCGGTTTTAGGAGACGCTTGTTGACATTTGATGGCGACTGAAGTATTGGGTAATTTTTTCGTGGAGCACGGGAAAAAAATCTTGTGTGTTTTTTGAATATATTTAATATTCTCCACGCGCCCAGTATGCAATTTTTCATGCTGCAATCAGTAAATATTATCATATATCCTCTACAACCGCTACATCCTCTATCCTCTACATCCTCTTGAGCCGCTAAACACAGCATGTATGATGTAGCCGTTAAAGACCTTTAAGGTGAAATTGGATTTTCCGCTGGAATATTCACAAATAAACTTCCTACTAAGGATTACACCTTGTTCAATAACGCAACCTAGCTCAACTCTCCAATGAGCCGACCGCACTTAATCGGATTAACAAATTTACCAAGAATTGCGGCTTTATCAATTTAGCTCGGGAAAGCGTGAAATTTGCATGATGCCCTGATGGCCATTTTATTCGCTCTGGTATCAAGTTTTTTGCAATTTAAATTATTTTTGTTGTTACGAAACTGTGTCTCGTTTGATGAGTTCAAAATGAGGAGCAGATGTTTGAAAAACACAGTGATGTTTAATTTAGTTAGGTTATTCACAGAGTTAAGAATTATAGCTGCTTTAGCTGCTATTTTCTAACATTAATTGATTATTTGGTTGATCTATACCTTAAAATAAGAAATATCTACAGTAATGCTTAGGTGGTTAGATGACTGATATAACACATTGGTCAATAAGTTCCCGGTCTGACAAATATAACAGTTTTTGCAAATTTCGACTTTATTCATCAATATATTCTTCTTGAAGCGCAATACAACCATTCCAACGCTTTTCTAACATTTCTAGATCTTTTTCATAAAACGATTTCTCATTGCCTTCCAAATATCCTTCAGTTTCGACAATTACCTCTTCATTGGCGCGAAATTTCTTGCTAGCGAGCATTTTTTGAGGTGTGAGAACAAGAAATAGTCACTGGGGTCCAGATCTAAAGATTATAGTGGATGAGGAAGCAACTGCAAGTGCAATTCATAAATTTAGCCATCGTTGCCGACCATTTGTTACACAGGGTATCGTATTGGTGAAACAGCAATTTTTTTGTGACCTGGTCCTTCAAACGCACCAATAATGTTATGTAATATTCGCTATTGATCGTTTTACCTTTCTAGAGATAATCGATGAACAATATCCCATGCGCATCCCAAAATACAGAGGCCATAACCTTGCCTGCCGATTGTTGCATTTTGGATCGCTTAGGACGGCTTTCATCGCCTGCTGTCCACTCAGTTAACTGCCGATTTGACTCCGGAGTGTAGTGATGGATCGATGTTTCATCCATTGTCACATACCGCATGAAAAAATCCTTTTTATTTCGCTTAAATAACTCCAAAAATTGCTCAGATTCGTCAATAGGTTGTTGTATTTGGTTCGCTGTGAGCAAATGCGGTACTCATTTCAATAACAATTTACGCACTTCCAAATGTTCATGCAAAATGGTGCAAAAACTTCCTTTCAATATCTTCATACTATCAGCTATCTTCTACAGCTTTACTTTACGGATTGGCGCCACGTTAGTCATGGTGTCTAAGCCGTCAGTCTGACGATACTGCAGTTAGCGTGGCTCGGGTTCGATTCCCGTACTAGGTAAGCACTTTCTAAAATTCTTGTGAATGTCTCTAGGTAAAAGTGTAAAATCTGACAAGGAATCACCCCTCAGTCTCGCCAGTTCAAGACGGGGTAAGGCCAGATGCCTTCTGAGAAGTTTTCTACGTTGGTCACTCGCGAGTCGGTAGGCTTCTCGAAATACTTATGGTTAGGCATAAAACCAGGGGTTGATAGCCCGAGGGAGGTGCTCAATGGGGTTTTTGGTAGCCGACGATCGTAGTTCGGAACTTACGTTAAGTAAGTAAGTTCTCGTTAAATAGCCTTCTCAGTTGTTAATGCGTCTTTAACCCTAAAAAACTTTACTTTTACTTTACGGTTTTGTGAAATAATTTTGTGTATTTTTCAGATCAATTCTTCTGTTGGAACCTTTGGTGTGAAATACTAAACTTGAAGAGATTTACCACTTAACACCAAAACGCTTTTTGAACTGCTCGACGCACGTTTCGCTAACCATGTTAGCATCATCAGGATATGATTTAATCTGGCAATTTGGCAAGATGATTTAATCTCAAGATAACATAACATCAAATAAAAATGAAGAAGAATAATAACCCTTCAACAAACAATTGAGGTGCTTTATGGTCTGTAGGACCAATTGGGGCATATTTTTCCGAAGATGACGCTAACAATGTGGTTACCATCCAATAAACACTTTATCGCGAATTCACAACTGACATATTGTAGCTGGATTTGAGCGGTGTGTACTTAAAACGATCGCATTACACTCCACATAAGTGTTGATTCAATTAATTTGTTAAATATCATATTTCTGGAATATTTTTCTCTCTAATTGACAATACAGATCGGCTACTACCTGTATTTTATCATTTGATATGAATAGATTATTTTTTGTATAGCTGTGTTAATACAGATACTTATAAAGATAATTCCTAAACAATACAGAGTTAGAAGACATTATACGATGTATCATTGATGATATAACGTGATGAAAACTGTCATGAAAATTTTGCTATTAGTATAGCGGCTAGAGATGTATAATTTAGTTTTACTCATTAAACCTGAACCTGAACCTGACTGACCGAATTGATGTTTACGAACTCTAAAGGAAGGCCAAGAAGAACATGGAATGACGGAATTAGAGAGAAGGTAGAAAAAGGGACATAATATGAGAAAAAATTAAAAAACTGACATAAGATTAAGTAAGTAAAGTAGAACTAAACGGTTTAACTAAACATCTTAGTTATGTGTATTGATAGAAAAGATACAATAAAGCCAACTCATAGAATCTAATCGCTAGGCAATGCTTTAGCGAGACATTTATACTGAGTATATAAATTGTTCGGACAATGTACACTGTAAAGCATAGGTAAATGTATAGAGCATAGATAATGTCATAATTAAATAGGCATAGGCACTGTATGTAATCAGATTATATTGCTAATTTTAACCGTTACCGTTAAGCAGAATATTAAGATATATGGGTTGTCCTAGAATATATGGGCAATCTCTCGGATTCAGATAGAACACATACAAATAATATGATAAGTTCCTATACACTTTTTTTCCTAAGGCCCTCCCTACGGAGATACGGATTCGTAATGGAAATTCGTCCCTGAAAATCGTTTGTTTTTAAATAACTTTTGAAGTGCCAGGTGTAATTTAATATGATAGTTACTAGGTAAGGCTCCTTAAAATGAATCCTTTTAATCACATTGGGCTTATTTAGTTTGCCAGGAATGGACTAGCCCTAACACAGTAATACTATTTTTTTACACACTGTACGATAAAGGCACAACAATAATATTTTCGGACAACTTAAACCTTAAACTAAAAAAAAAGTTCTTTTGATCGACATCGATAAAATGAACTGTCTACACAAAAAAATCTTCAATAAATATGGAGTTTCGCATTGGTAGTTATTTTCATAAAATTCCTTGTTTGTTGCTATGGTTCTTTGCTATGGTTGCTATGGCTATGTACCGATTTAAATAAGTGTCAGTGTCAGTATTAAAATAAGTGTCAGTGTCAGTTGAAAGTAGAGTGTTTTGAAATTTTCGATCTTTTCTCTTCTTTTTCTTCTGGTTAGTCAATTATTAATGAAATTTACGTTTGCTGAATATGCCGATATGCATTTAATTGATGGGCTTGCATCATGTAACGCCCCACAATCCAGAAGGCTTTATGAAGAACTATTTCTCAATAGAAGAATTCCTGATAGGAAAACCTTTGAAAGAGTGGATCGTCGTTTGAGGGAGACCGATAAAAACAACGATGTTTTATTTCTTACTTGTACTTATCTAATGATAGAGATTTAATGTAAAGTGTCGCAAACAATTTAAGAAAGGTTTGACAAAGTCAGCCACAACTGTGGAAATCAAATCAATCGAGGTGAGGGTGTTGAAGAAAACATTCTAAATGCCGCAGAAGCAGATCCTTCAACAAGTGTTCGAAAATTGGCTGTCGAGTTTGATTGCGCAAAATCGACGGTCTCTAGAATCCTTAGAGAGCAACATTTGCAACCGTACCATCTTCAAAAAGTCAATGTGTTTCTTTCTAAAGACTTTCCGTGGAGGATGGAATTTTTTAACTGGGTTTTAGATCGGCACAGAAACGATGTAAATTTCATTGGTTCAGTTCTATTTACGGACGAAGCTGGATTTCCTAAAAACACATCATAAACTCCCATAATCTGCATTTATGGGCAGAGGAAAATCCCCATGCTTCTATTGTAACGCATTATCACAACCATTAACGTATGGGCCGAAATCATCTGGCAACATTTAATTGGACGACTTTATTTGGACAACTTTATTTAGAAATTCTTCAAAACAATTTGATAGAACGGTTAGAAGATCTACTTCTGGCAATACGACGTAATATGTGGATAATGCGCGATGGGGCCCCACCTCATTTTAGTCTACTAGTTCGATAACACATAAACAGAAACTTTAAAAAGTGATGGATAGGTAGAGGAGGGTCAGTGGCTTGGTCTCCTTGATGACTTAAACCCATTAGATTTTTTTTTGTGGAGCTATTTAAAACCTTAGTCTATGCCATTGTCATCTAGTCTATTTTTTTTTATCGATAGAAAAAAAGTGTATAGGAACTTGTTATATGATTTTTTTTGTGTTTTATCTCAATCCGGGAGATTGCCCACCTATTTTGGGACACCCTGTATAGAGTTACTCCGAGTATAGACGTAGATTTAAAGATTTTATTAAACAAATACCTTAAGTCGTCAAATATGCAATTAAAACACATTAAGGGAGAGAAGCTTAACTTTTTATAAAAATTCTTTAGTCCTGTTTTGGTTTTATTTTGGTATAAAGGTAATTCCAATTTCGCTTTATTAGATTTTTTCGGACAAAACAGAAAGGAGCAACGTTAAACTGTTCCACGTAGGACGTGTTTAATTAAAAATTGCTTTGTTCGTCGTATTACTGGCACAAGCATCAGCTTGCGCAACTGTTTCAACAAGGATATTGCGGATATAAAGCCATTCTTCAAAAGAAAGCAAAAAAATATGTATCAAATATCATTACAGTATTATTTTTGTCATTTCGCTCTTTTACAGCTAATGAAATAAAACGTGTTTCCTGGTAATAAAGCTTATGTACAATATTGACAGGACAAAAGGGCATCAAGAAGGATTTTAAATTATTTTTGGCTCAAATTTAATGAAATGGATGATTAAAAACTCTTTTTCTCTGTCATTTTAAATATCTCTCATATTTTGTTTCAATATTGAATCAGTTAAGTTTACAATATCAGTCATAAAGGGGCATAAAACTAGAAGATAGTGTAGATTTAATGATAATTTATTTGTAAAGCTAAAGAAGGCTTGATCAGATTAGTACTAAATTTTAAAATTCATCTAATATCTCTGTGTTCAAAGTCGTATATAGCAATTTATTTCGACATACTTGTTAAAAAGTTTTGTTATTCTCCGGCATTGTTTGATAGAGATAGTTATAGAACAGATATTTCAATATAAATGTTATACAAAATATGAGAGAAATGACAATATATTTACAGAGAGGTATTTCCAAGAATTGTTGGTAACATAATAATTCTATTTTTCAGTTGGTTTACACCAGAGGTTCCCAACATTTTCTGGACCACCGCCCCCTTTCCAAGAAAAAAAAATCCCACGCGTCCTCTTCCCTAATAGTTAATTATACCAAATATTAAAATATTGTTGCACATTATCTATACCTATTTTATTTGTCTATGTATCTATTAAGAATCAGTATAAATGAATTAAAAATACCAACAAATGTAGTAAAGAATTATCTATTAAAAATTTAAAAATAAACATAAAATCAATAAAAAATGAAAACATTAATGAGATGGTTAAGGTTGGTAAATTTTTTATGGTTTATTAATACTGGTTCCAATTTCGTTAATATCAGTCGCAAATCGCCACGCTCAGTGCAAAGTTGAAGTCAAAACCCTTGTATCCATTTCTGAATTTTACTTTTAGTTCTTTGTTAGTTATGGGATTTACGAGTTCCTCTTCTAAATGATCATTCTGCTGTATCTGCATTTGAGAACGGATCTAAAGCCCAATTCATTCTTAAAATATCCTGGAATCGTTCTGTAAAATCAGCATGAAGAACGTCTGAAAGTTTTGGCAGTAAGTAAATAAATCTTCCTATTTTGGAGACATAACGTAGGAAAGTTGCTGTATTTACCTCTACCTAGATTTCGTTTGAACAGAAGAAGTTTTTCCTCAAAAGCAGGTATGACGTTTTCTGTTTTAATTAAATTCAACTCATCACCTTCCAATTGTAAATTGATTTCATTAAATATTTTAAACAGGTCTGTCAAGTAAGCAATATCATTTTGGGTTATAATCGGGTTTTCGCGCACTTTTTCGTCTCTGTTTTCAAGGAAGTCCAGTTCTGAGTCAAATAGATAAAAAAACGATTCAGACAAATACCTGTTGAAGGTAACGACCTTCTGTGTGCAGTAGCAAGCGATTGCAATCTCTATCATTTTTACTACAAACTTGGCCAAATATTTTGTCATTTAATGTACAAATTTTTTCTTTTTTTGTGAATCGAACGTGTGATAAGAGTAGTTTATCGAGTTAAATGGAAAAATTGTAAGGCTTTAAGTAATCGCATAATTATATTTTATCGTGTTTAATCATTTCATCTAATATTACTCAGAGGAATTTTCCTGATGATATCTGACGGCGCATTATGACGAGGCAGAAAAGTTCGATATAGTTGGCTTTTTTAAATATTTCTTTTCCGGCCCTTGAAAATAGGATAAATCTCTTGTAGTCTAGAAGGCTTTATGGCTTAATCTGAAAAAAACTTTTTGGCAAATTAAACACATAGGTAATAATTGGTTCGTAGGAGAGTGCGTAAACCCATATTTTAAATACCCAATACTGTAGTCTTAGACTACAATTCTTCTTAAATTCTGACATTTATAGATAATTATAAAAATAATGGCCATAATGACTTATCACTCACTAATCACTTATCACTCATGAACATGAATTATTCACGAAGCACACAAAAATAATAAAACATTGCTGGAGCTACCCCTGCCGTTTATAGGTTTGATTTGTATGCCTTTGCTTATTTGGCTATGCCGATGCACTTGCTCTGTAAACAAATTATTACAAGGTTCTATATTTGTGTCGAAACATACTTGATTGCGTGAATCGAATCTGCTTATCAACTTGCAAAGACTTGTCACCGACAGTGCTAAACCGAATTAGGTATACGTATACATAATACTAATTTAATTTTTTTAATGCTTATTTACGCGATAACAATAAGAAAAAAAAATTACTTGATTAAATATTTATTCATAAAAACAGTAGATATTTTCAAAGTATTTTATTCTATCCACTACAGTTATTCGTGTTTGGATTTCTTGGCGATGAATGACCTTCCTGATGCAGTTTTCTGAATATCCATTTTTTCTAAGGGCTGTGGACGTTTTTGTTCCTCACTTCGACTGACACTACCAGATACACGAAGCGACAAACTATCAAAAATTTCCATAGCCCTTAGCAAAAAAGGATATTCAGAAAACTGCATCAGGAAGGCCATTCGCTTCAAGAAACCCAAACACTAATAACAGCAGTGGATCTAGAACCATATACACCAAAGGTACTGGTACCATATGTAAAAGGAACCACAAAATATAATCCACACAAAACTGTCGCAAACATTCTGAAAAATTCCAAGTACCAAGTCAGACTAGAAAATCATGGGGTATATAGCACCTCTTGTTTCGGCTGCAATAGAAGATACATAGGACAAACAAATAGTTGAATCCCGGCCAGAATACAGAAACATTCAAATAACTTCAAAGACAAACAAACCACTTCCGCTTTGTTCTAGCGCCATCTAGAAAAAGGCAATAAAATAAATTTTAAAGAAGCCAAACAAATACTAAACTTGAAGAGATTTACCACTAAACACCAAATCAAATCAATATGGAAATCGCTAATGAAGAAAGAACAGCCATTACACCATGACGAAGAGAAAAAAATCAATAAATGGGCGGCTGGAAGCGGAGCCGAACGCCGGCAACGGCACCGAAATACCCCGATACAATCTGTATAGCCGCTGGCCTATAAAAGCGAGCGCAACGACCCTTGCATCTCAACTGCGTCCTGCCCGTTATGACATACGGAAGTGAAACCTGGACACTGACCATTTTCAAATCAAGTTGTTTTTCGTTTTAGCTGAATTACTTTTCGATGCATACCTGATGAACATATTGTAAATATACTATGATCAAAAAGTAATATGGTTTTTGTTACAAAAATTCGAGCGATTTACATATAAGCCTGTCGGCTGGCAGGCGGTCGGAGCTTTAATATCTTAGCTCCAACCGCTTTTGTCTAAAAACCGATATTCTTGTGCTGATGCATTAAATATAAATATAAGAAATTTTTATAGTGCAAACATGTTACATATTAATAGCAACATGTTACATTTGTGCAAAAAAATATTACATTTTAAGTGGTACAACGACTTTAGTAATGATAGGGAAGGATCTGAAGATGAACCTCGTTCAGAAAAACCTTCCATGCTGACCAATAAACAAAATATTACCAATATCAATAATTAATAATAACTGAGTAATCGCCGATTAAGTAAATAATTAATTAAAAACCATTTAGATTTTGCACGGTTTTTTACGATAACTTAGTACAGCACACTAATAATTGTTCGTTAATTTTCCACTAAAAGTCAAACAAATGTACTATATATTCACATACTATATTCACCAAATGTAGCACCATGTGACTTTTTGCTGTTCCCTCGATTGAAGATAAGTTCACTGGCCGCTTTAAACGAAATACAATATGTGTGTTACAGTGAAAGGGAATTACTTTGAAAACGCAAAGTAAATTTAGATGAATAGATAAATAACGTAACTAACATTAAAGACCTATTAAATATTTTAGGGAGTAATTAAATATAATTCAGGGAACTTTTTTATCTATCACACTTTATTTATTTAAACACATTAATTTCAAATTTGAAAACAATTTGGTAACAAAAATTTTGCAAAAAAGTATAAAATAAAATTGAATTTCTAAAAAACAAAAAACAGCAGTTTTTATTATTTACCTAAATTTATCTCTTAGTTATAAATTTAATTATGCGCATACACGTTCTCTTTGGATTAGGATACATTTTAGCAGCATAACTCTTACTAAAATAAAATGTAAAATAAAATCAAATTTATAAAATTAATAAGTTTGATAATGAAATCAATAAAACAGTAATAAAAATGTTTATTATCTGTCTGTATTTAATTGGTTATTTTAGGTTTTCTTCATCATCAGTCTCTTCATCACGATAACATTAATTGCAAAGAAATGTAGTGAGGTCTCAGCAAATTTTCCTTAGACGAGCTGAACATTGTGTCCTAAATAGTCTACTCTTTTTTTGCAGGAGATATTGTCAGTTTCCTCTGCATGCATTGGAACGTGTGCCTGGTTTGTTACATAAGTTTTTGTCACTTATGTTTGTTTGAGTGGTCGCTAATTTTAATTTTTAGTTTTCTCGTACGGGCCTTAGATGTCCCCCTACTTAGATGGCCCCCTATTCTTGATGGTGTGGTATATGTCGGCGCCCTAAAGAGTCTGAACCTTGAGAGATGAAACATATATCATCTAGTTGAAAGGATAGGTGGGGCTCCTTTCCGGTCAAGCAACCAACAAAAGTGTTCATTTAGGCGGAGACGCAGGCTCCACATGAGATTGTGGAACCCAACAGTCTATGATGAGACTCAGATGCTGCTGTCTCATTGGACGTAGTCCAAGAAAATCTAACACAGATACAGATATATATATATATATATATATATATATATATATATATATATATATATATATATATATATATATATATATATATATATATATATATCTTTATAGTAGACTCCTGATAGTAGAATTATGAAATATACTTAAAATTATACTTGTAGGGCATATTTAACAAAACATAAAATACAAATTAAAAAGAAACGCCAAGTTTTTTTTTATATTGGAAAACTTTTATCCATTGATTTGCTACGGCTTTCTCTAGCTTCGTACATAACTATCTTATCTAAACCATTTCCCAATTTCGAGCTCGTTTCCGACGGAAGATGTACAATTATAACCCTGAATAGAATTACGTTCCAACAGCGACATCGAGGCCGACGTGTTAAGGCACCTAAATGAGCAACATGCAACAAAAGACAAAATTGGAATCGGTAATAAGAACGAATTTTTATTCTGCTTTGCGTCATTCGTGGATCCTTCACCCCGGCATTTTAATTAAAAGTTAATGATTTCTACAAATTAAATATAGTCTAAGGTAAGGAGTTGTGCTACAATCGTAAAAATTAAAGGCATAATTTAATGTTTTTTTTTAGTTTATTCTAGGATCAGTATATATCACTCGACTGAAATTATGGACCTTACGGTTTACGCCATTTTTAATAGATGCACGAATTAAAAATTATTTGCTATTAATTATAAAATTGACCGAATAATAGATCTTACATAAGCCATCAAAGATTTTGGAGAGCTGGAAAGCATTGTTCGCATTGATGTATAGTATCAGGGCGAATTTGAATAATTTTAAATTTGAGTTTTGATGAACATTTAAAATTTTTAGAGCACTAAAACTTTTTGAACTGTTTTTAGTCTGTTAGAATTTAATAATTATTAACTTGTTGAGTTGGTATTAAAAAGAAGTTTCCAAATGCACTAAACCATATTCAAAAAAATAGCTCGTATAAAAATAATGAAATGGAAAATATCAATACATTATTAATCCATATTAAAAAAAATATGAGATAAAAAAAAATTAAACCAAAGCAAATGTTTATTAGAAGCATTAGTAACGTTAATTAATGCAGTACTGCTCAATTTACTTCTTCCCTTCCTCTTCAGAGCAATATCAACCAATTATCCATCACATGCTTATATACGAGGATAAAGTGAGAATACCTTTCCCTTAGATGGAGATGCGATCGCAAATGTGACTGCATTTCTGAAAAGTCCGTTCTAGCAACACTCCATGCATTTCAAGACATTTATATTTGTTTTGAATCTTCGAAAGGAGATACGTTCGATATTTTTGCTATTATGGAAAAAAAGCGATTTTCGTCTCTTGGTTAAATAATAAGTTTGCGTGGAAAAAAAAATGCCTTAGCTCAACGACCAGTGCACCTCAGTTGGATTCTTCACTCGAAGCGAACAACATTTGAAAATGCCAAATGAGATTTTAGCGAAACGTCGTGACCATTCACATAATGAACGGATTGATACCCGGAATAATTTAGGAACATATATACATGTATATGTATATGTATATACATATGTATATATGTATATACATATATACCATATATACATATGTATATGTATATATATATATATATATATATATATATATATATATATATATATATATATATATATATATATATATATATATATATATATATATATATATATATATATATATATATATATATATATATATATATATATATATATATATATATATATATATATATATATATATATATACATATATATATATATATATATATATACCAGGTGTCCCATTAAGGATGGTTAAGGATGGATCGCGGCCGTATCTTGAAAACTATTTATCCTACAGCTTTGGGGGAAAAAATTTTACTAAAAATGATCATGAGAAATACACCAAAAAGATTTTTAAGCTTCGAAAACGACCGCAAGAGGGCGTGACGAACTAAACATTTTTAAAAATCTTTTTTTTTGTGTATTTTCAAGTGTTAACCGAGTAAGAAAAAATCTCAGTTATAATTAACAAACTGTCTCCTACAACTTTGTTTTATGACATTTTGTCGTAACTTCGCGAATAAAGAAGTGGGGGGGAGTTTTATCTATTTAGAGAAAAAGCCGTCTAATGTCCGTTTGCCTAAACCGATGTTCCTCAATTTCGATTCATTTAAAAGGCAATTGCTGGGACAATCAGATAATCTGGGAGATAAATTATTTAGTTTACAAATGAAACCGCGAGGTGGCGTTACATTCAACAATAGTTTTTTTGAAGTTTTGTTCAGTTTTTTCAAATGGAATGGTACAGCTTTTATTACATCGCTAGAAAGATAATTTAAAGAGGAATCATCTGTATCATGTAAATCTGTATCATCTGAATCATGGTAAAACGAAAAAAAATTAAACCTTATAATTCCAATATGATTATCTATCAATAGCTTAACTGTAGATCGATAAAAAGTCAGATTCAGTTCCGATATATGGTTGTAGCCTTATTTCCGAAAAGTGGATTTTCTTTCTTTCAAATAATACTTCATTCATTTCCAGCCCATATTACATTTAGTTTTGTTTTGGCAGTCTTTGAAAGCTTGAGTGAGCGACCCAGTGTACTATGCGCACCTGTAAACTGGTGTTCAGCCACCTTATTCCAAACACCTCTGCGCAACGGGTCTTGGCATCAGAAACAAGTGAATTAGTCCTAGTTAATATTCTAGTTAGTAGAATTAGAGGAAACTCATTCAATATGCTTACCACGGAGGATGTTGGCCGCACTGGTTACAACTAGTATCTCTCCACTGGCACAGGACTCGTGAGGGTAGTTGCATCTGTGAGAGGTAGATATTCGGCGAAGGCAGAACCTGAATCCAAGAGAAAACTAGATGCGACTTTAAGATAATATTCCACAAGAGTCACATGGTCTCTATGAGATTCCTTGTTCTGGCTGCTCCCAATCATATATCGGCCAGACCAACAGACATATCAAAAATCGCATATATGAGCATCCTCTCGCCGTCCGAAAATCGGATCTCTCCTTAACTCTAGCAGAACATCATATCCAAATGGGTCACAAAATAGATTTCGACAAGGCCCAAGTAATGGCACCTATATATTCCTATAAACTGCGCATAATTCGTGAAGCAATTGACATCGAAAAACGCCCAGTCTGCTTAAACAAGAGAGACAAAGACCTGAAAACCTCTTATCAATCAATGAGACAATCATCCATTTTCTACTAGAACTTAGATTGTAGGAATATGTAATTAAAGCACCATCCAGTCGAATCCAAAATCCTCTATGACATACAAAAACATACAAAAAAGGTACAGTTCAGGTGTGCAATCCTTTCAAAACTGAAGGAACTGCGACGGAGTACGAGAGATTCCTTTCGAAATAGCGTAAGCTATTTTCTAATTCTATCAAACTCTTAGCACTTAAATACACTCAATAGAAGAAAACTATTGTTAAATATTTTTCGACAATGAAAACTACATTTAATCAAGTGAATAAAAGTAACGTTTTGTGAAAATAGCATTCACTGATCTTTACAAATAGCTACCAATAATTTATTTTACGAAATTTAATAAGCTCTAACCTTATTTCAGTCTTCTTAACAAAATCGAAAATCATTTTACCAGTATACATTTACATATTTGCGATGTCGAGATCAAGAATCTACCAATAAGCGTAAAGCCGAATAGAAAACGCGTGCTTATTACCGACTCCAATTTTCGTTTTTGGCGGATGCTGCTCGTTTGGTTGCCTCGACACGTCAGACTTGATTTTCCAATTGGAACGTAATGGTTATTCAAGGATGTAATTGTGTATCGTTCGTCGGAAACGGGTTCAAAATTGTGTCATGGTGTAGATAAAATGATTACTTGCGAAACTAAAGAAAATTCAGGTAAATCAATAAAAAATGAAGTCTAATGTGTTTCAAGAAAAATTGAAAAATTTTCATTTTGAAGAGACAATCAGCAAATGTATTCTACTGAATACTGATTCGAATTTTTTAGCGAAAAAACTAGCGTTTTATTTCGACCAATTTATTCTGTTTATGAAATATATTAAAGATCAAAAGTACCAGAAGAAACGATTGTAGCAACTGGAAGTAAAAGTTGTTCTGTCAGCTTAATGTTACCTTCACTTTGAGTATACATGCCACATTTTCATCACTTAAATATTCGTTTGCTATGAAGCTAAAATAAAAAAATACAGTTTTACCATAATAACAATAGGGGATATAGCTGAATAAGAATTAAGAAAACTATTTTAAAAAATACAAAGTTTAGATCTTATCTTTGTTTGGTGTAAAGTTTGGTTTATCGTAACTTTTTCATATATACTGTTCTAATACAAAGTGAATATACACTGTGTAAGGAAAAGTACTTTCGTAAATTTAACCACCAATTCTTTACATGATCTTGAACAGAAAGTTTCATTAAAACATGTATTCAAAATACAAACATTTACCCGCGAAAAACAGGTCGGAACTTTTTAAAAGTTTTCTTAACAATTAACAGCGTCGCATCGTCGGTTTATTTTGATTGAATGAGATTGAGATTTTTGTTTCATTGGCATCTTAAGATATTGAAAAATAAAATGTAATGTTTTACAATCATTCGTTCTATATGTTTCAACATAAATTTGGTTTGATTTCTTACATAAACAAAAGAAAAACTTTTACATAAACAAAAGAAAAAGAAACACATTTTTATCGTTTAATGTCAAATTTGAAATTACTAGAAATAATTTTTCACGCCATAACACGTTTTACATGGTTCACGACATATTTAGAAATACATGATTAATTGTTTCATTAAATTAAATGTTCAAGGTGTCCACCATTTGAAACTATACAAGCCTGATCCCATTTTAACATTCTTTCCAGAACACGTTGAAAATGTCCTGACATTTCTAATTTTGTCAGCAGTAGAAAAAATGTATTGTCGCAAATCATTTTTATCGCTAAGTCTAGGTTTATAAATCAGATTTTGTTTTAGATTTCCTAAAACATTTAATCTTTGAGGAACAAAATCCCTATAAATTGATCTCCCACTATACCAGCATATATATAGTCATAGAAAATTAATGTTGGGATTTTATCTCAGTAACTGCGTGGCGATTTTCATCTGCCCAGCTGTGGAAATTATGAAAATTCCAAATCCCATTTCTCGAGAAAGGCGCTTGTCGTCGGTTGATAAAACATTAAAAAAAATTGCTTTCCTTTGGTTTTGACTAATAAATCATTTACAAAATTTTTGCCTGGGTAAAAAATTCTCGGGTAAGAAGAATGTTTGTACCGTTTGAATATGATATAGGTAGAGTAATTGTCTTTTAGTGTTCTATGTATATAGAACACTAAAAGAATGGGAAACTACACTTTATTGTGCAACACTTTGAGTACTTCTGGCAGAACCCTCTTTAACAAGATATAAAATTTGTTCTTCGACTTCAGAACCGATTTCTTGCTGTCGCCCACGTTCTAGAATTTTAGGAACCACACTAGCCATATCCAAAAATCTTAGGGAAACTTGGACACATATTTACCGAACCGGAAACGGTCTTTCTGGGTATAACATAAGCATTGATATATAATTACAACTGTACTTAAATACAAGCACGGATATATAATGTAATCATTTTTTCCCTATTTGGAAATTACATTTTTTGTCGTGGAGACCTTGCCATAGCTTTTGGCTGATCAGTTTTAATGGCCAAATGGGCATATTTAAGGGTATGATTTTGAATAAAAAAGATTGTTTAAACAGTGTTCATTAGTTTTTTCCTCGTTTATTAGTTAAGTTAATATTTGCCAACTATGATTTTACATATATGTGCTTAAAATGATAATTCTTATCTTAGCTTTTCGACTGGTGTAATTGCAATTGCGTTGAGTGTGCAAATGTGCAATTTGCTACGCAATTTTTTTTTCGGCAACCCTTAAATTTTTGACCCTTGTAAAAAACCTTTTTCTCAAAAATGATGCGAATGAATGAAGAAATGATTAAAATGATGTGAATGAATGAAGAATCACTGGTTAAATTTACGAAAGTACTTTTCATTCCATTCTATATACTCACTATGTACCATATCCTAAATACAAAAGCGGATACACTTTTTGCTTGTTTTTCTTAATGTTTCGGTATGCGATTCTATAAAACGTGGTCAAGTAAACATTTAAAAAAAAATTGATTATGGTATGACATGTTGTAAGGTATTTTTTATATGCTGCTAATCTTAGCAGTATTCCCGTGGTTGAATTCCCGTTGTTGAATTCAATCCTGAAAGAAGCAGGATTGAATTTTCTTGACATAGTGAAATGATCGGACATCTATCGTTATGAGGACATTGATCAGATAGTTTGAGGGCCAGAATTATGCAAAGTACGAGATTCTAGTCATGATAGATCTAATGATGTGATGAACGGTTGTAGACTGCAGATCAGATTTTTTGCTGTACGAGGCAAGGGCGTGATGCTTTTGCTGAAGTCACAGATAATACAAACGTAAAGATGACTCTTAACCGATATTACGATAAGGGACGCTTATTGTTCCTATCGGATGTTCATCAAGTTATAGCTTAAGCTCACTTCATAATGTGTTACTTAATTGTACCGGGCTGTAATTGAATCGGAGCTAGAATAGAACTCTATTTGCTTCAGTTTTGAGTCTAGACTTTTATAAGTAGTCATGATGGTGGTAGAAAAGTCATATGCTTTCGGGGTGAAAAGCGAAGTTTAACCTTCGCATTAGACTGGCACAACGCTATCATTTCAGAAATTAGGGTGGGGTATAGTGGGGTTGGAATGAAGAATATAATAATACATCACTTCTGGCCCGGTAACCCTTGGCTTCAATTTTCTTCATTTCCTCTACCATTTTTCACTATCTAGAACTTCTTCTTTTCAGCTCTGTATGCAGGGTCTTCCTGTTCTCCTTGTACCTTCTTCCCGCAATAAGGCTCTTTTGACCCATCTTTCCCTTGGCGTTTTACATGGACCCTCCATCTAGCTCTCTGTAGCCTGACTATAACTGTTATTATTGGCCTGCTGTACATATCTAGTAGTTCATTATTGATTCTGCTTATCCATTTAGTGTCACTTATTTTTCTCTCTCTATAAATTTTTATAGAGGGAGAGATTTTTAAAAATGGAATGAAGATTACCACTAATAATTATCATAGAAAATTGAAATGCAATGCAATGCAACAGAAATTGTGCAGTTTATTGTTTCACCATATTTGCAAACTTACCCCAGTTGAATTTTTCAATAATATAATGCTATACCGCATGCAGTTCGAGAAGCAGTGCAGTTTCTAGAAGAGTCCTGCCTACCCTAGATGTACTGGATTGTCGATCCCAGGTTTACAGCCGATAAAATATAAATGCGATGGAAATTCTTGAGTTATAATGCCGGCTGCCAACAAAACCTTTAAACGAACATGTACCATGGTTACAAACCTGGGTTATCTTACCACAGAAGTACTTTAGATCATCTAAAAATATCATCAAATCATTCATCATTCAAAAAATATATTTTTGAAGTTATACTTCTTATAACGCGTTTGGGAAAACAGATCATAGTGTATTTTTAGCGGGGGACAAAGTTGCGCTTAGTATGAAAGTTACAAATTAGAATATGGGGTTTAGAATATGGAATGTTTTCAGAATTTAAAACAGTCCATTCTGACTTCTCAGACAGCGATGGAGACGTTCAATACATGCCCAACAATAAAGAACTAAGCAGTTGGTAAAGTTGAAAGAATAGCCAAACAAAAGAAAATGTCTATTAATCAATAACTGATTTATTGATGTTTATAATAGCTAATTCTATGAGCAACATAGAAGAAATTAATGAAGAAATGGGAATTAAAAAAAAACAAAAAAAAGGAAAGTATTTCCAAAAAACCTAAATGCGATCCAATTACGTGGAAAAAAACACAAGGCAGCATTAGATAGAGCACGCGGGGAGGAATATGTATTTTACAAAAATATGCTTATTTCAAAAAAGGAACCCAAAAAAGGCATTCTCTGTAGAGAAAATTGTAAGCTTTCATATAGCACTCGCTTCCCAGAGGAAGATATTTAAATCCATTAATATATTTATTAAATCCTTGATTATTTAAATCCTAGATAAAACAGTTGAGGGAAAGAAGGAGTGTCGTAAAACATAAAACAGCGTCATATACATACAGCGTCACAAAAATTGTAAGAAATGAAAGAGTATGTAAAAAGATCTGTGTGCTTTATAACAAATAGGTAGAAAAAAAATCGATATTATACAGAGTCGATTAAAAAGTGGATCCAGTCCCTCCTCTGAATAGCAGAGAAAGGTATTTCAACAGGCCAATAAATTAAGGAGTGTGTTATGACACATATAAAGAAGTTTTCAGTGGATGAGTCCCACTGCTCTAGAAATAGAAACCCACATATACTTTGCTCCTCTTCTTAATATAAGTAAAATGTACGAGTTATATTTAGAGAACTTCCCGATATGTATAAAACGATGTTTACAATTTTCCGATATGTTTAAAATTAAGAAATGTTCCTATTCCAAAATGTTTGTGACAGATTTTAATTAATCACTTGAAAGCCCAAAAAGTGACAGATTACTTGTGATGCAGGTGGGGCAAACGAAGAGCATAAAGAAATTTACACAGCAGGAAATAAAGAGCTCAAAGCGGTCAAAGAAAAAACAAAACTTATAGATAACATTGTTTACATTACAACAGGCATGCAGCAAACAATGCCACTTCCAAAACTAATGACTTCTAAAGCATTTTACCTTCGCCAATTGTAGTTTTACAATTTACATTACAATACAATTGTTGCAAAAAATACAGAAAAAGCCTCTTTTTGTACCTGGACTATACGGTAAACAAAAAAATGTAGAACTATGTAGTTCTCTACTAAGATATATTGAATTAGACGAAAGTATCGTGGGAAGACCACATGATCATCTGGTCGAACTTTCGTTGTTTCTTTCGACACTTTCGTTGTTTTGATCACAAATTTTCACAAAGTTGACCACACCTACTTGGATAAAGATTTTGGGGAACTAGAAAAGATATTACGAAAACACGACACTGTACTTATACCAGATAAGTACCAAGAAATAATTTCAAAGGCTAGCCGAAAAATCATGTTACTGGAATGGCTCAACATTTTAGAAAGAAGAGTGAGGTTTAGGGATGGTGTAAAATGGATAAGAGATCGAATGGTCGAATGAATGGTTCCTACTTATATAAAAAATTTGATGATGAAATAGTTCCATTTAGAAAGGTCAGCCTCCTTATAAATAAGAATAGAATATCAGCACCAGACAATATTGAAATTGAAAGAGTTCGTATGAAATATGGGAATATCTCTGACGAATGGAAAAAAAATTACAGGAATTACTGAAGTTTGTAAAACAAGAGTATCGGTATTTATATTTACCCTTTGTTTTGTTAATCTAGAATAAAGATTTTGTCTAATACATCCCTTTTGTATAAATCAGATTTCCTTTGTAACATTTTATCTTGGATGAAGCTGTTATGTACATTTTTTTCTCCAGTTTTGTGGATAAGTCAAATTTATTTAAGTACAACTTTCAGTTAAAACACATTTATACTTCTTAGTAAGAACATGATGTCATTTGGGTCAAAAAAACGAAAAAAAAGTTTACATAAAAAAATTTTCATCTTAATTTATTCAAAAATTTAATTTTGTCACATAACACCTTCATCTACTAATGTCTACAATTTATTCTTATCCCTGATTATTGAACCTTCTCTGGAACTGTTCGTTCACATGATAGGGTGACATTTTACAGTTCTTATAGTGCTAGTTGTGACAAATAGACACATTATACAATAAGGAATATATCTGTACACAGCAATATACTAAGGCTCTTGTAACACCCCGCAGTTACACCAGTTCAAAACTGCGTAGGGTAGAAAAGTGTGAAAAGATCATTATTCCGCAAAGTATTCATATATCTATCTAGTAACTCTAAAACGTTCAGCATATGTGCATGAAGAAAGTAAACCTAACTTGATATATAAAACCTGTCGTATATAATGTTCATGTACGAAATAAACTCTTGAAATTTCAAAACCTGACAGTTAATATCGTTAAAAACACCGAAGCGTACATAACGATCCATGAGTAACGCTTCAGAACTATCTAAAAATAATAGTGGATCGAATTATTCGCGGATGGTCCCAGAGAATTTCATTATTCCATTGAACACGTTTAAAATTTCAAATTCTGCGGTAATGAAGCTGTAACAGATACTATTAAGGATCTCGTCCCGATAATGCAACCTATAATGGAAATTCGTATCAGTTTAACCTCCACTTAGAGGAAATTAATATTTTATTTTGTTCCTTTGTTGCCACAGATCCGATGATGTATAGTTCATGAAGTAGTTTATCCAGTTCAAACATTTTTATTTTATAATTTATGGTGCCGCATTAACTTTTATGAAAATTGTTGAAATATAAAAACAAAATATTATTAAGCAAAATACATTTTTTTTGGTTTTTTTGTCTAACCATTACTGCGTAAAATCGTAAAAATTAAAAATTTAAATATATATATCATCAACCCGTATCAACCCACTGCAGGATGAAGGCCTCTTCAGCATGCTTCCAACTTTCAAAGACAACAGTACCCACCGAAGAACAAATGCCAGATATCCTAGTAGAAGAGGTGCGGTACAGATTCGATGAAAAATGGTGAAAAATGCAGAAGAAATTATTTTAAATATAAATTGGGCACAAGAAGATTTAAGAATCACAGTCCAATAAACCTCTTATCAATAATGTACAACATTTTTACCAATATACTATCTGAAAGATTATTAAGAAAACTAAATGACGCATAACCAAGAGATCAAGCCCGATTCCATAAAATGGATCTCATCCAGGCCATAGAAGTGCACAACGAGTACACCATTCCAGTGTGGTCGGCTTTTATCGATTACGAAAAATCATTTGACTCAATCTTAAAGCAGGCCGTAAAGGATACATTGCTTAGCCAAGGTGTAGACAAAGCCTATGTAAATCTATTAGCATCTATATATGATGAAGCTACAGCGACAGTTCACCTTGATGATCTTAAGGTTGAAATTAATGTAGAGCGAAGTGTATGGCAGGGTGACTTAATATCGATTATTCTTATTTCAGCCTGCATTAAAGAAGTATTTCGTAATCTGGATTGGAAACGGGATAGCATAAATATCAATGGTATTCTTAAGTCATCTTAGATTTGCAGATGATATTGTTCTCCTTTTACAAGAGCCAGACAAGCTTTAAAGTCACATACAAGACCTTCAAAGAGCTGGAGAACCATTTGGCTTAAAAATAAACCTAAAAAGAGTCTAGTTATGTTTAATAAATTTGATGATGATCGAATAATTTCAGTTTTAGGAAGGTATTTGGAGGCTGTAGACCACTTTATATATTGGGGCGATGCTTTCGATGGAGGGGGATACCGCCCTGATGGTGGAACGGCTTATTAAAGGTGACTGGCAGGCATTTGGCAGGCTCAACGTAGAGTTTAGGAGCAATATCCCACTTTTTCTGAAAAGAAAATTCTTCGATCAGTGTATCCTGTCCATTATGACACATGAAAGTGAGACCAGGACACCCATATTACAATCAATTCAAAAACTTCGGGTAGCACAGAGGGAAATGGAAAGATGTACACTTGGCATTACAAGACGGGACAGAAAGCCCAGCACATGGATCAGAGAATAAACGAAAGTATGTAATATAATTGGAAGCGTCAGGGTATTCTATTGGAGATGGGCAGGCTATATAGCAAGGCGATGAGATGAACAGATGGATCAAGGCAATCCTGACGTGGATACTGCCTTATTGTAAACATCCACGAAGAAGACATAAAGTGCAATGGAAAGGTAGAACGCATACCAACCAAGTGATAACCAAGGAAAAATATGGATGTTATATAAACAATAAATTATAGAGAAAAGTATTGTGGTGATAGAATATGACTTTATTCAGTGTTCAAATGTGTAGTAAAGCAAGTCTTTCCACTTAACTTCATTAATGTGCATTTAAATACCTATTTACTTACATACTTGATTTGTTCAAGTTTATTGTGATTTACTTTATTGTGATTCAAAAATCACTAATTGTTTTTCCAGAAACCTGGATGTTTTTTTTCGAATAAACTTACATAAAAACGCACTACGCTTAAATAATATGTTGATAATGTTTTCTTTATTGGTTGATGTGGAAAGTTTTTTCGAAAGACTTAAGACAAGACTAAAGACCCCCTCTTGTATGTTCAGCAGGGAGTGAATGGTGCGAAGCACTTGATCCATCTCGTCCGGCGATCAAGCAGCAAAAACAACAAGGTAGAAAAGAAAATGGTTTTAAAGTGACCTAGTCACGGAAATCTTATCCCATTTTATAGATGTGCAGTTTCAGGGTTATTTTAGAAAACCTCGAGTGAATGGAGGACGAGAGACGCGAAGACCGAAGAAGAGAGAGAACGACCGAAAGAGGTTCATCTTCAACTGCTTCTTTACCATCTCTAAAATCCTTTTAGAAGTTGTAAACTTTTTTCTGGCATGGCTTCATCATCGTAGCGCTTATTAACATTAAACTCGAACAGATTTCCCACCAAACACCAAAGTACTTTTTAAAACTTCGCTAACCATAATACCATTATTAGATTATTTAATCTATGCTTGTGGAAACATATAAGTTCATCTTTCTCAAATAATTTTCCATCCTCCCTTCGTAACATCTAAGTGACTCAATAGATAGATCGATTAGTAAATATATTGGGCATCAAAATCAATTAAAAAGCTGCAATGGTACATGACGTCCAGATATCTTATTTTGTGGAGAGGGTTAAATTTTCTCTGATTGGGCATATTGAAGAGACTGGTCAGATTTTTTAATATATTTTCTTAAAATGCACTATTTTTGAATTATAGCCTGCTAAAATTTAAATCCAGATGCATGCTAATCATAAATTCGACTTTTTCAATTTATCTGGAACAATAAGAACTTTCTCGCGAAAAATGAAATGATATTTTTTTCGGTGTATCAGTATTAAAAAAACATATCCAATTAACCTCGAGCTACAGACTCTCTTCTGAGATATTTGTTACCTTCTGTAGGCCAATCCCTAAAACGCCGATCAACTGTAATAATGTTTCTTTGTAAACGCGTAACCATGTTCCCAAATAAAGTTCCCACCTCAACGGTACGAGTCCTTTCAAAATTAATGAAAGTAATTCGCATCCGTTCGAACTCTTGGTATTTTAACACTTTAGTTTACAACTGTTTAAACTGTTACAATTGAACAACTAAACTAAACCGAGTAAAAAATTTAAAACAACTCGATTTTTTTGTTAGGAATGGCACAAAAGCGCCATAAAAATTTTACTTTTCTTGCTGATATCTTATTGTTTATTATTCTATGAAAGATTATGTATTAAAATGGGTGATTATTTAATGCGTCCGAAGTTTGATAGGGGTCGCTGTCAAACGAACTGTGTGTTTGCGCGCCTCTAGTATCAGACTTATTCAGTATAGTCTGGCAAATCAGAGCAACGCTTGCAATTTAGCAAAATTTATTATCAAAATCAGTGCGCCAAACTTATAAGAGCACTTCGTGAATTTTATGGTGCACATAATCGCCCGACCGAGCGAAGTATTCGTCGGATTAGCGACGAATTCCGAAAGCTTTTCACGTTATTCGATATTAAAACAAAAACAAGGCAAAAACTGTGCGTTTTGAAGAAAATATCGCCGCTGTTCCTGGCAGTGTTGACGAAGACCCAAATTTATCAATTCGTCGCCTTTCGCAGGAAGTTGGGCTTTGTTATTGGACTACGTGGAAAATTTTGCGTAAATATCTTGGTCTGGTGCCCTAAAAGATCCGGCTTGTCCAAGAACTGAAGCAATAAGACGATCTTTTGGGTCGTACGTTCCGTGAATTTTGGCATTTTTGGCTAAATGGTTACGTAAATAATAAAATAATAAAAATTGCCGCATTTGGAGTGAAAATAATTCCCAAATGATCCACCAGTTACCATTGCATCCCGAAAAATGCCCCTATAGTGCGGATCGTACGTGGATGCCATCATTGTATCGTATTTCTTCAAAAATAAAGCTGGAAAGCACGTTACCGTTAATGATGATGATTACAGAGCGATGACCAATAACTATTTAACAAGATGAATGTTATTCAGCCAACGAAACTACCGATTTATTGAGGGAACAATTCGGTGAGAAGATTATTTCGAAGAACGGACCTATTAGTTGGCCACTAAGGTCATGTGATTTAATGCTTTAAGATTATTTTCTTCGGGGTTATGTTAAATCTTTAGTCTATGCCGATAAACCAGGCTATTGAAGATAAACTATTGAAGCCATAGAAGCTAATATAGCTCTGACAATTCCGAATATAAAACCCCCAATTGCTTGAAAAAGTGATCAGAAATTGGATTGAAAGAATGCACTTTATCAGAAGTAGCCGCGGCGGAGATTTGTACAAAATTGTTTTCAAACATTAATGTCATTGAATGTTATTTCCTATAAAATAAATAGTTTCAAAACATCTAATTTTGACAGAATAATTTCACTGTTTAAATTGTTTTTTAATTAGTATTTAATGTTCGGACTCACTAAAAAAAAATCACCCTATACTTAGTTTAATAATATATGATTTCTCCAATGGGTGCTTGTTGTCATATGGAATATTATAAAAACGAATGAAATAACGTAATATTAACGAAATCTTCAACTAAAAACTACTTTTTCTCTCTCTATCTCTGAAGACTAAGATTACCTGTATCCATAATAGATCTTTTCGAAAAAAGCTTTGCAATAGTCATCATTTCTATACTTCAGAAGGGAAAGAGATTTCGTATATAATCAAAAGTAACAGAAAGTCTTGATTTGACAGTGTATGGATTATCTAATTATACATTTTGTATCAGAATTTAGTAAAATTAGAGAACAGGATTAGAGATAATCTCCTTTCAAAATTAGCTATTGTCCATAAGATCTGTTGTGAAAATAAGGGTTTCCGCTAATACAATATTCCGCTAATACAATATAATACAAATTCCATCCTATTTCTTGGAAAACTAATATTTTAAAATACATAAAAATGTTTTTTTCATCGATTTTTTTTTATTGAACTAATCTGGAATAGAATGGCTTTATAAGCTTTTTATATAAGTATTTGCGACTGATTGAATAGTTGAAAAATTGTAGTTGCTCACAATAATGGATACTTAAAATAAAACAAAACCTCTCGTCCTCTAAGAGAAGATATTTTTAAAGGAATATTGTAATACGAAACTGATTCGAAAAGTTAGGACATTTTCAATAGTTACGTTCTAACATTGTCATACTTTCAGTAAAATACAAATTGTCCAACCCTGTAAAATATGCGGCTGCCTCAGCTTTAACATCATTTGAAGCACTTCGAAATGTAGGTCTTGAAGTTTTACATCACTAACCTGAGAGCTATGTACAGGCTAAATAGAACCGTTCTATCTAGTTGTAAAGTGTAATAGTATTTGGTGAACCAGGTAGTTGATGAGCAGCGCACTACGAAAATCCCGGAAAACTCTAGCCTTGACTTTTTCTGTATATGGAACTGTTTTCACTTTCTTTTACAAATTTTCAGCTATTCCCATCTACTGTTTGGACTGCTGCTTTAGCTCTGTCATATAACGATGAATCCATATTTCTTCTACTGTTTTAAAACTTCAAACAAACTCGATAGAATCGCGTTTAAACATATCTGAACACTTTTGATACTTTTGTCTAGAATATTTGCTTTTCAATATAAACTATTTCTATTCGTATGTTGGCGAAGAATGTTGCAAAATGCTCAGTTACCTGATTAACGAATTGAAGCCCCTGACTGGCATCTTGGAGCTTTAACTCTTGCACTTGTATGAGTGCAGTTCTAAGTCCTTGCGCAGAATGCGGTGCAATGATGATCAAGGCACATTTAAAGCATGCCCTCACTTACGAACGGAAAACGGACTGATTCACCATTTCCACATTTTTGCACTTCATGATAATCTTAATCACCCGGACTATTCTTAACTCTTTTTCTGATGAGGGGAACATTTGGCGCCTCTTAAATGTTGCGCAAACTACGATGACTGCAGAACTTTTCTGCGTTACAGTCGCTGAATCATTGTATTTGTAAAATTCTTGCACACACAATGCATGGTCTGCTCCGGAGCAATGCTCCATATCGGCTAAATTCCTAAACGCGAGACTACCGATTAACATGTGCCTCGTGCCCCTCATGGTTGTTGCGTGAAATAGAAACTTTCTTATGGAACACCTTGTATTCAGTAATTTTAAAAATTAGGAAATAAGAACATTCTAAGGGATCTTAACGTAGATCGTTAAATGTTATAATGCATTTTCGAGTAAAAAAATTACAACTACTGTTGCATTTGTGCGATAGTGAATTGTCATGTAGTCTTTCTTTCTGTCGTTGTTCGCAGTCAACCCTTGACTAATTTAATTGATCGATCGATTAACTAATGCCTCCATACATGTTTGAACACCATGTAAGATGTGTTGATGAGAAATAGAATGTCCGAAATTGGTCAAGAGAATTAGTTAATTAGAACTATTATATGGTATTATTTATATAGAAGTGTGTCCATATAGGCAGTTCGAGATTTACATTTAGCGTTGTTTTTTAACGACTTATACTCGAATGTGTATAAATCTTTTTTTATATCTCGCATGTGTCATCTAGACAACCGGCAATTTAATTATGGGTCGTTTTAGGAGAGAAGAACAAAGGGTACGAATAGAGGATGAAGGAATTAGATATAATGCAGAATTTTGCAATAAACTTATGTTTTCCGATTAAGCTAATTTCCACGTCACAGGTTATGCAAACAAACAAAATTGTAGGATCTTAAGGGAATGAAAATCCTCGAGTGATTACAGAAGAACTTTTACATCCTCTTCGAGTAACAATGTGGTGTGCATTGTGAGCTGGAGGGACATAAGTCCATTTTGTCATAAAAATGACGATGATGAAACGGTAAACGTTAATGGCGAACGCTACCGCAATATTATTTGATTGGTATAAAACCAGCAATAAAACAAGAACTATGCAAGTCGTTGACGTAAAATGAGATATAAACAATTGTCGTACAGTTCACTCAATTTTCTTATAATCGTGAACTAAAACTACCGTCACCACTATAGTGTTTAATTTTATGAACGGTATTATATTCGAGCTAGAACATATATCACCGAGGAGCGTATACGAGCAACTCTTCTATTTTAGTCAAAACCATATTTCAACGATGGCACCACGTAAAATATCGTGCGAACCATAAGAATTTTGCCGCACGTTTGCCATCGAGAAAATGAAAAATTCGCAAGCGTTCCGGTGTAGAACTTCCGAGTAATTAAAATAGTAGCATTTCAAAAAATTAATGGTCAAGTTTTTTGAATAAATGTGTATTTTTAGGTTCGCATGAGTGAAAATAGTAGTTAAAAATTGATGATAATGATTGATGGGACACCGAAGGTGAGACAATGGGATATTAACTACATAGAGTTTGTTTGATTTTACTTTTTAAATGTTTACAAGTTTATTAAAAGTCTCATACTTTTCCGATAGATGGCGGTGTAATCGCAAAGTTTTTGTTTTGGCAGTTTTAGAAAGCAGAAGAATTCGATATTTTTGTAAACTATCAACAAAAACTTAAGGAAAACTTAAAGGTAAACTTAAGGTAAAGTTAAGGAAAGTCGGAAAACTACTATAGACTACTATTTTTAACTACTATTTTATCGTTCATAAGGATTTACGAGTAATGCTTCGCGTTCCGGACACCCCGTCACTACTATCACATGTGTCGACATGTCACTACTAAGGAAATGGTTAACAAAATCTTTGATGATAGTATTGGCCGATTTACAGAATGAAGTTTAGAAAAATTGCTAAGATAATATATATCTCGCACAAATGCACCCAGAATATCTAACCCGAATATTTAGGGTTGAGAAAGCTATCAGCCCGATCATTTTGGACCAAAAACGGAATCAACTAACCACTTCACAGCGGTGTTTAGACATGTATAAGCTCCAATCAGAAAAAAATTTTGCCAAGCAAGGCGAAGACTTTTCTATCGGCTGATAGAAACGTCATAGTTATGTGACTATAAACCGTAAGGTTATGGTCACTGTTTTCAGAGATTCGCAAGGTTAAATTTAACGTACAGTTGATAAACAATATCATAATTTAGCGAAGAAAAAAGCTGTCCTCACGACAATGTACTTGATCATTCGCCAGTAAAATTGCCGCCATTGCAACAGTAAAATTCAGCATTTTGCTTTAAAAATTGATGTATTCATTTTTTTCACAAATATAAAGATATGGTTGCCTGGAAAGAAATTCACATTCATATGAAATCAAAAGATCATTTGCCGAACCAGAGGACTGTTTGTTTCAGAGTTCAACAAGTTATACTTTTTGAAGGGCTTAAAAAACTGGAAAACACTGGGTGAAGTGTACCGAGATAAAAGGTTAGCTTCTTACAAGTGTACGAAAGCATATCGTTCTATCTTGTAATTGAAAGGAAATATGCTTAATGAAACTGAAACGTAATAGTGTGATTGCTTTGTATTTGGCAGGAAAATCGCAACCTGCCATTGTTCGTGAGCTACAGCATTTACGTGTTAATAAAATGTTTGCGATCCGCAACATCAAACGGTTCCAAAGGTAAGGGCACGAATTAAAAGAAATCCGCGTCAGAGTGCAGCAAAATTGGCTAAATAGCTGAACGTGAAATATAAACACTGCAATATAAATTGAAGTTGAAGCCTGACAAGATGCAAAAAGTGCAAGATTTAGCACCAATACAAAAGGCAACAAGGCTTCAACGATCAAAGTCATTGAAAAGCATACACGCAAGTGGTGAACTCGAAAATTTGGTGTTATCTGATAAGAAAAGTTTCACTGCCAACAACGAGACAAACAAAACGATCGTGTGTTGTTGAAGTCCACTGACAATTTGGACAACCGAATTGCTATGCCTAAACAAGTGCCTGCTTCTGTGATGGTTTGGCCTGCTGCAACTGCAAATGGTCGCTCTCCGATCGTTTTCATCGACCAGGGCGTTAAGGTGAAAGAACAAGTGTACTAACAAAAGGTCTTAAACGATGCGTTGATTCCTTGGACACACAAGCAATTTGGTTTCAATCACTGGACATTTTTACAGGACCCTTCACCATCCCATAAAGCTAACTTCACCCAACAATTTTTACAAAATCACGTTCCACAGTTCATTTCTTTGCAACAATGGCTTTCATACTCAATAAGTCTTAGCAAAAAAATTTGACAATTTGAACACATTGAAGTCAGCGCGTCGTCGAGAATGGCAATGAATTCTACAGACTCACATACAGCGCGCGATGCATTCATCGGAAGACTTGATGCTATCATCCGCATCAATGGTGACCATATTGAACAGTAAGATGTTTTTCATGAAATTTAATGTATTTTCAACATTGTTTAAAAATATTCATAATTGACAAAACTATTGCATTTTTAATTGGTAACACTTCGAGGGACGGACAGGCCCAAGCCGATTCTAGGATAAACTAGTTTCTCCTAGACCAAACTACTCTATCCGAAACACGATATGATGAACTAGTTTCTCGTAGCCCAAACTAGTTTGTCCTAAAAGCAATGGTGGCCCATCACGATAAACCAATTTATCCTAATATAAACTATTCAGGCTTATAGGTTAAAATTAATTAGTTTTCAGATCAAAGAGAAATCGATAACTGACCGATTTATTATTATTTTATTTATTTATTATTACATGACTAACTATTTGGTATTTTGAGATGTAGAGTACGAATTTTTTTTGCAGAGACATCGGTCTCTTGCACTAAAACTGCATTGCATTAGGGACAAACTAGTTCATCCTGTTTTGGTATAGTGGTTTGGCCTAGGAGGAACTAGTTGATCCTACAATCGGGTTTGGCCGGTAACATATGTATATACAGCGTCCGTCCCTCGAAGTGTTACCAATGTATATAATATATATATATATATATATATATATATATATATATATATATATATATATATATATATATATATATATATATATATATATTATTTAGAACCAGGCCATGGCAAAGGTGAGCTGATGGTGTGGGTGTGGATCTTGAAAAGAACTGCCGATAAAGCTGTTGCTGAAGGCCAAGATATCGTGGACTTAAGTTCACTAAAAGACATTTTGTTGTCCACATGTTCTTCGATAATGCTATTTGAAGTTACCACTGCTAATATCGCAGAGATAGAAGACTTAGTCAACAGTCCGACACCATCGTTGCATTCCGTGGAACTCAAAAAATTCGTCAGTTTCTCTTCATTGGTGATGAGCTGGATTTCAGAAGCCGTTCTTGCTCTATATGTAATCATTTTCACCTAGGGTATTACTTTTCGTCAAAACAATCTTTGCATTACAACAAAGCGCAGTAAAGTACAAACGCGGTCAAAGTCACATGTTGGATATTTTTAAAATGATTATTCTTCTGCAGAAAACTATTCTCAAATCAATTCAAATTATGATGTTGGGGATCATGTTCTTGTCAGATGGGCGAATAAGTTTTTCCGGGGGAAATAATTTCAGTTCCTGAAGAAGGCGCTTTAGTAATGAAAATAGACAATGGACTTAAGTATGAAAACAGGAACCAAATCTTGTAATCAAGGTCGAACAGTTGTGCGAATGGAAAGACGTTCTGCAGAAGGTCGAGGCTCCAAAATTGATCAAAAAAGGATATTATTCCGTAAACGAAATAGATTTCGCTCAAGTCATCTAACTGTTGAAGAGTTTGAGATTAGCCTCGATAGCAATATTGTAAGGGAGACTAATGAATAAAAGATTGTTAACTTTAAGACTGAATAGGTTAAAAAAAAATTTTTTTGTTGGTAGATTGCCAGTGAAGTTAATTTTGAAGTTAAGTATTTTTGTATATATATATATATATATATATATATATATATATATATATATATATATATATATATATATATATATATATATATATATATATATATATATAGAGCTATACCGTCTTCCTTCATGTCCTCACTTTCTCTATTCGTTCTCCCCAGGTTGTTTTTGCTATTTCCTCCTTTCTTCTTCTAAACGGTGTTCATGTTGAAACCTGCGTTAATATAAAAAAGGTAAAATCCGACCAAATGTCGTCCCTTACTCAATTGCCATATACGGAGTGAAGCATATTGAGTTTATCGAACTATTTGTTGTAGTTTATTCTCCAGAAGAATCATTGGTAAGGTATGATCACAGTTATATCCAAACATAATTAAAGATTTTATCAAACGAATTATCACTTGTATAGCTGCAAAACGCGAATATTACAGCGATGTTTTAATTTTAAAACATAAAGGCGAATATTTCTTTTGAAAAATCAAAATTAAAAAAGAAAATTTCCTGAAGAATCCTATCCATGATCCATGAGCTATAATTTTTATTTTATTTTACAGTTTTTTAAATACATATTCTTTATATTGACGAGCTTGCTTCGAATGAACAAGACATTAAAAGCCCATTTTCAAGCTTGAAAACTTCAATTTTCTCCTCACGTTTCACGTAACATCGACATAAAACTGGATATGCTTGAAAATTGAAATACTATTCCGGTTTACTCTTTTCGACATTCGTTAATAAAAATCGAACGGAAACTGAACATGGTGATAAATAAATAGCCTGGACTTTTTTTTTTCGAGAACATTTTCTTTTCGAGAAAATTACATTTTAATCAGCATAATAGTTATTCAACCTTATATATTTAGTGCATCATTTTGATTTGTTGTTAGGAAAACGCGAATCGAGAAGTTAAATATAGTGATTTAGTATTTAGTGGTAAATTTATTCGATTTCACACCGAATGATACAGCAGAAGAATTAAGGGATAACAATAATGAAATGAGACTAAATCAGCAGAAAGAAGTGGTTGGCCGACAATTATTAACGCAATTTCATGGGTTTTTTAGAGGGCATTCCGAAAGTTGTGATTAGATATATAATCCTTCATAGTGTGGATGTTTATAATTTGTTTGTAAGTTTCTGTTTGTTTCATATAATCGTCCTTCAATCACGTCAGCAATCAGATTAAAACGGATTGTCTTGTGAGAGGTTTTCTATATTGATATTATATTGATATATTATTTCTATATTGTTGGTAGATTTTTCGAAAAACAAAAAGTTAAGTTGCATACAAAAAGTATATAGTCCGTGAACGGTGCTGATCGAAGTTAATCGATAGCAGATGACCCTGGTTCGGACACCACATCAAGATGTAGATCCAATTGGAGGTCTAAATGTAGGTCCATGGAGCTTCCCCGCCATGAGTGGAAAATACTCAACAGAATAAGAACGTCTCATAGAATATGCCGTGACTCTTTCTACAGGTGGGGACTGAGTGCGCCTGTGACTGTAGAGAATCCTGCCAAACACTTTATCATATTGTGGCCGACTACCCATATGGGGGAGAAATGAATGATTTCTTTGAAGCCATAGACTCCATAGATTCTATGACTGAATCAACGGCGTCGGTTTTAAAATTTGATGTATTTATTGTCATGTGTCTTCGGTAGCGTATAAGTATTTTTGTCTTTTACAATGTAATCTGCATATGCGTATTAATGTATGTACGTCATGCTGCACTTAAATCAAGTAAGCTCTACGCTAAATATTTGCATTTTTACCTTAACTGCAGTTTTATGCCTCACTATGACTCCCATCTGTTAAATGAGAACCATCTTTTTAATAGTGATTTTAAAATATTACTGCTTTACTGCATGTGTACAGATAATAAATAGCATTTGTGCAGATTTCTTAAAAAAATGTATATTTTTATTGCAGAATTTTTTTGTATTTATTTTAACATCGAAAAAAGACAGTTCTGATGAAGCTACAGTGTTACGCGAAACGCGTCAAATATTAATAATGAAGTGAAAATATAGACCAAACAGTCTGTCATTAAATATTCTGTATAATATATTTAATGCAAAAGTTCTGAAACTGAGGCTTTTGAGATTAAGACCGACGTTAAGAAGGCTGTGTGATCGCGCCAACGTTTTTCTTTGTGCTCATTGCCGCTGTCCTGCATCATGTCAGAGGCAGATTACCGCATTCAGTTGAAAGATCATATAGAATGGATGGAGGCCTATTCAATAATAACAAAGAAAGTGTTGCATTAAACTGATCCAATTAAATTGATATTGTTGTGCATGGTCTACCACTGAAAGAAACTACATGCTTTCCGTATTTGGGAATATTCCTGTCCTGTATTTCTGTTCCCGTATTTAAAATTTCCTGTCTTATTGCCATGCAAGAAGAGGTTATGTATAGAATGTTGGTACCAATTTTGGATGTCTGAGAAGGGTGCTAGTAATACAGGCTTAAATGAATACATAAATAATCAGTCTTTACAATGCTATCATAATTTCTACATTTCTGTATGGAGATGAACCTTGTGCCCTGTATCGGAAGCAAATAAAACAAGTTTGCACAACAAACACGATTTCATCAAGGCTGCTTCCGGAAATCTTTCAGAATAAAAGGGCAAGACTATCACCTTCCTGAGGTTGTGCCCTCTTTCTTGTCCTCTTTCAAGCCAACAGTTTGAGCATAAAATCCCAGATCATATAAGCTCAACTCAGATGTGTCAAATCATTGCCAAATAATGCAGGAAACTAGGATGCTCTATGGCGAATTAAAGAACAAGAAATGAAATTTGGTAGGTCCAAAAAGATGATACAAAGACGTTATAAAATCGTCTCTAAAGAAGACTCGTCTGAATGAGAAAAGACGGCAAACGACAGACCCAAAAGGGCGTTAAGAGACACACAGAGCTGTGCAGTTCCTTGAGGAAATCGCCAAAAAGTTGCAGTCAAAAGGCATGCGCAAAAAGCTTCATAGTATAAATTGGCTGTATACATTGCTCCTGCTATTAAATATCCAGCACCTGGAAGATCGCGCAGATCTAAGCTGGGTTATTTGAGCTATTATTAAACCTATTAATCTTCAACAATGACTCACCAAAATTAATAGCCATGGCTGAAGTCATGCGCGTATCGAGTTGATGACTGCCATCATAATGGTGAATTCATGTTTCATCTACTATTATAAAGCGTAAAACGAATCGTCATGGTTAAACCCAATAGAACAAATTACCTTATAACACTTCGAAATGCAATTTAAACCATTTTTCAGAAAATGTTAACAGGAAACAAACAAGAAACTAAATTCACGCATTTAAAACCTTGCAGCACGCAATATAATGAATCATACTTGACAAATATCATAGTTATTTGGTCATACTCTGTGTATTAGGCTGAGAACTATTCGAACAACGCTGGTATTATAGTATTGTTTACCCTATATGTACTTTGATATTAATTGTCACATTGTATATTATTGTTAATACTTGACTAAAGTGTCGAATACAAAAATATAATAATTATTTCTTATACAGGATGCGGCCGTCAACCCCGCATATTGGAAAGCGTTCACATGACTAGCGAAGTGGGCGAGGCCAGTTGCAACGGTCACCGTTGTATTCTCTAGCTCAAAGCATTTCGGTTACCATGGAACACTTGTCGAAACAATAACGAGCATTCGCCGTGAAGGTATCTTTTCAAAGCGGTTCGTATACAGCCGCAAGCTGTATTTATAATATTTATATTGTATTTATGAGCAAGAAAATTGCGTCCTCCCGCGAATATTGACCGTGTGAGAGTAGCTGCGGGAAGAAACCTTCCGAGATCGGCACGTCGACAAAGCGTTGATCTCGGAATTTCAGACCGAACAGTCCGACGGATTTTAAGATTTTATCTTCACCATCACCCCTATAAAATCCAGGTGGTTCAGGCCATGAATGAAAACGATGTTGTTGCCCGACTACTATTTTTTAAAGGTTCTTAAAAATTGATGAGGAAAATGCGAATATTGTGCACAACCTTGGCATGATTTCCTTATCAGGAATTATAGCCCTTTTTTTAAGATTGGCGTGGAGGAGCAGAAAAGGTTAATTCTGTGCGGTATTCTGAAATGTTGCGCACATTTTTCATTCCTCAGCTTCAGCATTATGAGGTTAACCATGAAATGTTATTTCAAGAAGATGAGGCCACAAGTCACTCCGCTCGGGTAAGCATGGCCATTCTCAACAACGTGCTCCCGAACCTGGTGATCTCCCGGAATGGAGACATTCCTTGGCCTCGATCACCGGACTTTACACCTTGTGATTATTTCTTGTGGGGCTACCTCAAGAATAAAGTGTATGAACCCCGACCAAGTACACTTCAACAACTCAAAACAACAATCCGGTAAGACATTGATAGCACTTCATTTCTAGCATTAGACTAGCATTTCTCAACAAATGTTGCGTGACATGATGGAGAAGGCGCTTGCAAACATGCATCAACCGCGATGGACACCATCTACCTGATGTTATTTTTAATAAGTGAACTTATTTCTTAAATGCTATTTGATGTCGAATAAGTTAATGTCAATAAAATTATGAAAAATACAGTACTTTTTTTTCGCAGCTTTTTGAATAATAAAAAGAATCTAAATAATATTAACAGAAATGTAAAAAGTTGTCTCCCTGTAATATAGAAAATTTCTCTTTTAATCTTTTTTACTTCCATCTAACTCAAAAAATGTTTTTCCCGAAACTCATTTTGCGGATCTTAAATTAAGTGTGTACCGTAATCCAGTAATTTTTACAACTTTTCCAAGGACTTTTAATTAAATTCTGTGAAACTGATGAATACTTTATTTTAAAAGATGACACCTATATATAAATATATATATATATATATATATATATATATATATATATATATATATATATATATATATATATATATATATATATATATATATAATGTAATTTAGAAATAAGAGATTCATGTTGGCATATTTTCTGAAATGAGATATACTATTGGACGGAATTAAATTCTTGACATTTACTAAACTTGAAGAGACTTACCACTAAACACCAAAACACTTTTTTTTTAACTGCTCGACGCACGTTTCTCTAACCATGTTAGCATCATTAGAAGATCATTTAAATTAAACATAGATTAAATCATCTCCTGATGATGCTAACATGGTTAGCGAAACGTGCGTCGAGCAGTTCAAAAAAGTGTTTTGGTGTTTAGTGGTAAATCTCTTCAAGTTTTGTGTTTCACACCAAAGGTTCCAATAGAAGAATTGATCTGGATATTTAGTTTGTTATAATAGAATATTCGTTGTGAGAATTTACCCATTAGATTTCTTCACTGTGCAGCAAATTTGATTGATGCATCTGGATATAAATTTTGATTATTTTGTTCTCCTAATGAGTCTAACCTGCAAAGCAAAATGTTTGTAAACATTAGAAATCATCATTTGAAGCACAATATGACAGTTTTTGAGTAGACAGTCTGTTTCATTTTAGCCAATCTGATATAGAAAGAATCCACAGATCGAGCCATAAGTCATAATTTTAATTTTTTTATTATTTTTATTTTATGTTGTTAGTCCACTACTCGTTGAAATTTTATATTCATTTTTCATTTATTTTGCCGGCCGCGATGGTCTGGTGGGTTAGTCGCCTGCCTGGCAATCCAAAGGTAGCTGGATCGATTCCAGCGCTCGGATGGGTGTTTTTCTTTAATTCTTCTGTCCGTCTTACTTCCTACCCTACACACATACTTATATACACTCACATATACAAACACATGCCCATACATATCCACACATATACATGCCCATACATATCCACACCTAAATATATGATTGTTTCTATGCAAAAGTGTAAAATTCGGCAACGAATTACCCCCCAATCACGCCAGTTAAAGGCTGGATAAAGCCGGATGCTTTCTGACAGTTTTTCTACATTGGTCACTCTCCAGTCGGTAGGCTTCCTGATAGACTTATGTGTAGGCACATAACCAAGCTGTAGGTCCAGTCGCTAAATAGCCTTAGATGCTGATGCGCTTCTAACCGTAAATCCTTTCCTTTTTCATTTATTTATGTTCTTCATTGGTTGTATGCCGTTGCTTAGTTTTCTTTTTCTATTTCCAGTTCAAAATATATACCAGAACGTATTCGCACACAAACCCAGGCACTATATTCAGGTACCAGATATGCAGGGTGTCCGCTAATTAGTGGTACACAGCAAAACTGCAAATTTGTTGACTAAAAATATTGCGATTTAGCACAACTTACCTTAGTTCAAAAGTGAATAGTAACCAAGATACAGGGTGTTAAAGTTATAAGTTTATTTTCAATTTTCGTCAATAACTTTCTAAAATAGTATCTTTCTTGAATGAAATTTGGTAGTGGGGATTTTTTAAGATAAGACATTTAAATTTCTTGAAAATTCTTATGTAAATTGTAGAGGGCGCTGTCTGCGACACTTTTCTTCGTTTGAAAGGTCACAACCTATTTGAGCTTAGCGTAGTCACGTTTTTAACGAAAATATTATTTTATCCACCTTTTTTACGTAAAAAAGGTATACCTTGAAAATATCGCTCCGTGTTACCGTTTTCTATATATCTGCGTTTAAATTGTCCATTGCACCATTTTAAATTGCACTTTTGAAACATAAAATTTGTGTTTGATTTCCCTTTTTTGTATTAATTCTACAGAAATATTATCTAAATATTCGGGTAAGTGAGTTTGAGGAAAATTAAGATATAGTTCGCCGGTTAAATTAGGTGGTAATTCGAATGGACCATTAGGTTATTACATAATCACCATAATCATTACATAATCACCAATAAGATCACATCAAACGTTAATTTTAAATTCGTGTTGGAAATGGCGTTCGGATACTAATAAGTGTCGATATTCTAAATCACATGCATGTTTATTTCTAAAATTGAATACACCTTTACTTGTTAACGTTGCTTCGTCTGTAAACAATTTTTTTTAACATGGGATCGACATTTTGCTTGGTACGACAGAAACAAGCAAACTCCAGTCTGCCTGGCAAATCAACTTCCAACAGATTCGGTACAATCGTGAAGTGGTGGACTTGCCAACTCCAAATCCCAGAGCAATGCGTCTTGTGCATACTTCAGGGTTTTCGGTTACGCGAACCACAATTTCTTCTTCCTGGTCGGCGGTTAGAGTCTTCGGATGACCTGCGAAATCTCGTTTCGGACGAAAAGAACCTGTTTCACCCAGTCTGTCGTAGAGATTTTTGGAAATCTTAAAATCCGGCTGTCTTCGTCATGCATACGTTTCCAAATATCTTCGATGAGACCGGCGTCTATTAAAATTTTCCTGCGTGTATATGTCTATTATATCTTGCATTTCTTCATTAGAAAGTAATTTATGTCTGAGCATTATGTTGTTGACTTAAGTGAAAATCTTTCAAAAACTATTTTATTATAGTGTATTAAAATTATTACTATTATTATTTTAAACTATTTAACTATTTAAATACCCACAATATTCAATATTAACAATTAATGCAAAAGTTGCCTTGATGTATTTGTTTTAATCACTAGCCTACCTACTTTAAGAAAAGTGCTATATTTCAAAAAAGGCAATTTAAAAGAGAGCATTGAACAATTTAAACGCAGATATCTATAAAATGGTAACTCGGACCGATGTTTGCAAGGTACATCTTATTTACGTAAAAAAGATGGATAAAATAATATTTTCATTAAAAATGCGAATACACTAAGGCGCAAAAAAGTTGTGACCTTTCAAACGTAGAAAAATATCGCAGATAGCGCCCTCTATAATCTACAAAAAAAATTGGAGGCATTCTAATTTCTTATCTTAAAAAAAACCCCACTACCAAATTTCGTTCAAGAAAGATACTTTTTTAAGAAATTTATTGAAAAAAATTGAAAATAAAACTATAAGTTTAACAGGTAAAGGTATCTTGATTACTATTAACTTTTGGACAAAGGTAAGTTGAGTTAAATCGCAATATTTGTATCCAAAAAATTTGCAGTTTTGCTGTGTACCATTAATTAGCGGACACCCTGTATACATATTGAAAAACAAGGAACATTTATTCCGTACTCCACCTAAAATTTTTTAATCTTTCAGTCACCATCAAATGCTAACATGTATTTTCATGCACATCTGGTATCTAAATATAGACACTGGGTTCCGAAGATCCGGTTCTGGAGTCCGAACAATTTCACGGAGTAGTACTGTTACGAACCATCGGATGGCATGAGCTGCCTTTCAATGCTGCTTTCATCCGATTTAGCCGATTAATATGGCCAGGATCCTGATCAATTCTTCAGTTGCTTTTCAAACGTTCAACTCGAACCTGACTAATTAAGGCCTGAAATCGGTCTCGGGACATGTTTGTTGCCATTTGATGGCGATTGATGGATTGAGAATTTTTACGAGGAGCACGAAAAAAATGTTCCTTGTTTTAAATATTTATAATTTTCTGCAATAGCCTACTGTGTATTTTCATGAATAACAAGAAATCTAGTGGAGGCAACATACAAGTTTGGTTTAAAAATCAATCACCTGAAAAGCAAACCAATGATAGGTACACAAGGAAAGGTCCCGAAAGTACAAGTTGGTATAGAAATAGAATGAATGGTTGAATTTCAAAATGAATGGATTGAATTTTAAAAGAATGACTTTTGAAAGCGTGGAAAAAATTGTTATTTTGGAGTAAGGATAACCAACAAGTGTGAAGAAGCGAAGGAAATAAACCTAAGATTGATCAAAGCTAACTGATGTGCAGGAGTTCTAAACCACCTAATAAGTTCGAAACTCATATCCAAAAATGCCAAATTAAAATTGTATAACACAGTATTGAGAACAACTGCATTTCACCGATGAGAAACATGGGTAAATAGGAAAAAAGAAGAGAAATTGTTAAGATGAGAACGTAAAATAATCAGATGGATAGCATGAAGAAAGAAATTTCATGGTTTGTATATGAGAAGAATTGTTTGTATATGAGAAGGTGAGAATAAAGGGTAGTGAGCAATATTTTACTACCACATAGTGAAAGAAAGCAAAGAAAACCAATAGAGTGATAGAGAGAGGGTGCTACGAAAGATGCGAAAGAGAATGGCATAGAGGACTGGAAGACAATGACGAGAGGCAGGAAAACAAGGAGTAGAGTCACAAAGATGTGGTCCTAAAAGCCTGTAATGTGGCAATATCTATCATTACATTACAGAATTATTAAATATTTATTTTTAGTAAAGTTGTAGACAAGACATATCATTTACATGATAAAGCTAACAAAAACAACAATAGTTCAGCGTGAATTTACATCGAGAATGAACTTATTTGTTAATCTTTAAGATGTTTAAAATAATAACAATAACATAATAAAATAAAAGAGAACTAACAATAAATATACATTAAATATAAATATATAACAAACAAAGACCACATAAGTTCAAAATATCATAAATATATATTGCACATACACACACAGATCCAGCCAGAGACAATTTTTTTCCTGAAACAAGCCGACAACTCTGACTTTATATATATCTCAGATTTCCGAAAGCAGCCCAGGCAAGTCCAATTCTTCTGGAGATTTCACGAGTCTGAAGTACGTGTCCCGTACGTGTCCCAAGTAGTTAAAAGATATAGTTTCCTCTGCTTTAACATTATTCATGTAGACGCGCGGGTCAAGAGCGAGGTTTGCCATAATTTGGGTCTTTGCGAAGTTGATTTTGAGTCCTATTTTCTTGGAGACATCGTTGGGATATTTAAACATAACTAACTATAACATTATTCAGATGGTCGACTATTTAGACTATGTGGTCGGCGAATCTCAAATGGTTGAAGATTTCACCGTTTATGTTCACTTCAAGTCGTCCCATCATGTGTGTTTTCACATGTGTTGAAGCAAAGTATGGAAAAGTTTTGGTGAAATAATGTCGCCTTGGGGAACCCCTCTTCCTAGATCAATTTTTTTTCCAATAATATTTGTTTGTATTGTCGTGGAGTTGGACATTTTCATAAATGTGTTTGATGAGTGCAGTGTAACGATAGTCAATTCTGTAATCTAATAGAGCTGTTAACATTGTGTACTATTCCACTGTGTCGAATGATTCCTCGTAATCTATAAAGATAAGAACTAAAGGTTTATTATTCTCAATCGACTTTTCTATGAGGCTTTTCAATACTTGGTGGTCGTTAGTGCCGTAGCCGGCCCTAAAGCCAGCTTGTTCTCGTGGCTGGTATGAGTCTAGCTTATTACGTAATCGATTTGTGATAATCCTGGAAAACAACTTGTATAAATATCATAGGAGACTGATATATCGGTATTTTTCGATATGACTCCCCTCTTAACTAGTAATGTTATCACTGCATTGTTCCATAGGGATCGTGTTGTTCTCTTTGAAAGACATTCATTAATGATATTTCTCAATGCTTGTAATGGTTTATTTCCTCCTATGTTGATAGCTTCTGAGACTATTCCATCAATTCCGGAAGATTTGTTGTTCTTCATCTCAGATAGTGCTCGTTTTATTTCGCCCAGTGTGATATCTGGAATGTCCTCTGATCCTTAATTTAAAACTCTGGCAATTTGGTTATTAAGAAACAAACAGAAGGAACCTTAGACCCCTCTGTTTATTTTTTATATAGCTCTATATAAAACATTTCTACTATTTATAGAATTTCTTCTCTGTTTGTTTTGACATTGCTCTGTTTATCCACCAGTTTATAATTCTTTTTGCCTTGAGGAGGTTTTCATTAGATAACTTTTAGGCTCTTATTCTTCTCTATGTTATTATTTATGTTCTCGGAGTTAAATTTTTGTATATCCTTTCTTATAGCTTTCTATTTTTTTTATTGAACTGTGGTAGTCGTAGATAGTTTATTCCATTTTTCTCTTTAAATCGATTCTCTCCTTCATAAGCTTTTTTGTGTTTTTGCTAATCTTTTGGTCTTTCTTCTTGTTGGAGCAGCAGATTTTTTCCACCTCTTTGATACTATTTGTCATAGATGCATTAAGTTCTTCGATGTTTAAACTTCTATTTTCCATGTGCCTTATTCCTTCTAAGTTCTCTTCTATTTTAGTTTGTAAGACTCCACGTTCTCAGGTGATACCCACTTTCTGTACTTGATCTTGGAACTTTCGTTCGAAAGTCGTACTTTTCTTTATGTTTAAGGCTAGCTTAGTTGTCACCATTTGATGATCGAATGCCAAAAGAATAAACTTCACCTTTTGTAGTTGTGAACTCTGGGGAGTAGGCAGATTGAGGCCTTGAAGTAAATCAACTAGATTCTCTTGATAATAGCTTCAAAGTGAAAACCGAAACTTCGAGATTTTATAAATCTAAAACGCGGTTCTACCCGAGAACCTAGTAATTCTAATAATATACATATATATATATATATATATATATATATATATATATATATATATATATATATATATATATATATATATATATACAGTGTGTCCAGGATAAGGACTTACCACCCCCTTAGAATTTTTTTTGGACTGATTTTCATAAATGATCTATTGTTAGATAGATCTCGAAAAAAGAAATTAAGAAAATGTATCACATGTTTTTTTTACTAATATCATGACCAACTGCGTCAACTTTTATGGTTCCCATTTTCGAGAAGTACTATTAGGATTTTTTTTAGAGAAAAACTCAACGGATTCTTGACCAGCACCACCTTAAACCAAACAGTCTCGATTTTTATGGTTCTAAATTATTGGGTGACTGGGTGTCCCAAATATTTGTGATGTCTATATTATAATTTTTCTAATAATTGCAAGTATTTTTTGTTATTAAAACTAGGTATGCCATGGAAATCAAAAATTAACAAATGTCACTTTGATTGATTAATTTGTGTTATAGTGATTTCAAACGGCAATAATGATTTATTCTTTAGAAATTATATAATGTATAAATTCTTTAGAAAAAGTAGAAATTATAAGATTAGTTGGTGATTGCACGCGAACTTTTCGTGAAGCAGCAAAACAATTGAATAGAAGACATCCAGAACGGAACATCAATCATATTACCATTTCTTGCATAAACCAATATTTTGATCCAAACGGAACTGTTAATAAACTTCTTAATCAGCATCGTTCTTGTGAATTTTGAGCAACTCAGTTAGTTCTTGGTTATTTTAATGAGAATCCACACTCAAACGTTAGGGACGCTAGTACAATTTTAAATATCCCGAAAAACACTATCTGATTATGCTTGAAGAAAAATAACATAAAACCGTTTAAAGGAAAATTTCTTCAAATACTTGAGGTTGTTGACACTGAAAGAAGAATGGAATACTGTTTATGGTTACAAGGCATGTACATGCAAAATCATACATTGCTAAAAGATATTTTATACATAGATGAAGCCACATTTACGACAAATAGTATCGCATCATCACAAAATATTAGATTATGGGTTGAAGATAACCCACATTATGTGATACAATGTAAGAGACAATATTCTACTAAGGTGAATGTTTGGTGCGGTATTTTAAATGACATTATTATTAGACCATATTTTTTTATGGAAATTTGAATGCATCTAGATTTCTTAGATTTTTACAAAATGAGTTTGATAATAAAATTGATGCATTGCCTTTTAATTATCGGTACAATTTACACTTACAATTTGACAGGGCACCTATTCATCATGCAATTAACGTAAGAAACTAGTTAAATAATAATTTTCAAAATCGTTAGATTGGGCGAAACAGTCCTGATATTAATTGGCAGCCGAGATCCCCGGACCTCATGCCTCTTGATTTTTTTCTCTGGGGGACAATTAAAAGTAAGGTTTATGTTTCGAGGCTCCAAACTCGAGACGATCTTTGTGATCCTATTAGGCAAGATTGCCATAGCATTACCAAACAACAATTGAGAAAAATAGTGAACAATATCCGACGACGTATTGAAAAGTGCTTGAAATATCCAGTATTTAAGTTTTATAATGTCAATTTAGATCGACCTGTAAATAAACGAAGTTTTTTGTTAAAAAATAGTCTGTAATTATCCGAAAAAATTATTAATTATTATTGTAACAATATCATAAAATAATATCAAGGACACCCAGTACTTTAGAACCATAAAAATCGGTACATTTTGATTTAAGGTGGTGCTGGTCAAAAACCCGATGTTAGTTTTTCTCTAAAAAAAAAACCTTAATAGTAATTCTAGAAAACGGGAGCAATAAAAGTTGACGCACTTAGCCATGAAATTCGCAAAAAAATCATGTGATACACTTTCTTAATGCCGTTTTCCGAGATCTATCCAACAAAAGAAAGTTTATGAAAATCGGTCCAGAAATTAAAATTTTAAGGGGATGGTAAGTCCTTATCCTGGTCACATATATATATATATATATATATATATATATATATATATATATATATATATATATATATATATATATATATATATAATTATATATATATATATATATATATATATATATATATATATATATATATATATATATATATATATATATATATATATATATATATATATATATATATTAGTTTATATTTCCGTTATTTAACAGACATTTTTCATCCGTACTCCACGTCCATCTTTTCGTTTCAAATCAGCCGCCACCATCGCATCCAGACAAGTATCTCCAAGGATCGGTTTTTGGACTCACAGCAGAGCTCGAGTCTATAGCAAGGAGACAACTGAATAGAAACGATCAGAGCTAGGCCAAATCAACTGGCCATATTAATGGCGGGACGGAATCTTAATTCATCCAGCGAGAAACATATAGCGGTTATTTCTTTTAGCATTTCTTCATAGTTATAGATTAGGTTTTATTGGGAAAAAAGTTTTTATCATATGCGTTTTTTATAGCAAAATTAAAAAATATATACTATTCAATATCTGTATCTACTTCATATGCTACTAATTTTATATGTAATTTTATAAGGTAATTTTATATATCATTAAAGTAGAAAACTATATTAAAGATATGCGAAGAACGTTAAAATTATTGACTCAATAATTTACAAATAACAATTGATATATCGTTTATATAGGGAATTTGAACGGAAATGCCGATATCCAGTCGGTATTCTTTTAGTTAAAATAAACCACTTAAACAAAATGAAACTAAAACAGAAAATATTGCGATATGGAAAAATGAACAAAATGAAATTGCTGTATAAAGAAAGAAATAAGTGGATTTTATTCCACCGGGAAATTTAGCTGATTTTTAGTACTCCTACATTTCCGTATTGCGAAAATCCATGCACGCTTTCAGTAAAATTAACAGAACAAATCTGCAGAAGGACCATTATGCGCGTTCCTGTTTTAGAAAACTACCGACGATAAAATGTCCAGACTTTTTGCTTCTTGTCGATTAAAAGGATCTTTGATATGTTTTCTTTCATAAAGAAACTTTAAAATAAATGGTTATTCATGTAATCTTATTAATTGCGATGGAATTTCTTACAGATTTACATAAAACAGTATATATATGATCAAGTAACGAATTTTCCTTAATGGCTTCTATAAACTGAATGTGTCTATGAAGTGGTTTCTTCAATCGGGGGAACAAGGAAAAATCACACCGCACCATATTTGATTGTGGAGCAGTGTTTGTTTGATTTCTAAAAAGACATTGACGAATAATTATTGGGATGCGCGATAGTGTCTTATCGTGATGTAGAAATCGTGAATTGTTTGGCGGTAGTAATATTTGCAAACTGCGCCTTTGACAGCTGATAGGTGAATTGAGTAGGTCATCTGTGTCGATGTAGGTCGTAAGCCCAGATAAAGAAGGAGGGTTGGAGCGCAGGCTAGTAATCTACCCTCCATAAAACAACTCATCTGTTCACAGAAGTGAAGGCGAAGACAGGGAAACTGGACGAATATTAGGAAAACGACTCTCATGCACAAAAAAACAAGCACAAATCCAAAATTACCAGAAGAGCTTACTGGAGCGTTACTTCATGGAATGGAAAAGACCAAGACCAAGACCATGACCAAGACCAAGACCAAGACCATTCCTAGAAATGAACAGGTATAAAATAGATATATACGGACTCTCAGGCACAAAACGTAGGCCAGGGAATGATAAAATATCAATGCACAGTTGTAAACCGAAAAAAACGAGCCCACTCTGGAGTCGGCATTCTCTTGCATAAAAAATACACGAACAAAGTGGAAGATATTGATTTTATAAGTGGCAGAATCTTAAAGTTCCCTGTTACTTTCTTCAATCGCCCATTACATCTTATCAGCATTTATGCTCCGGATATGTCTACACCAAAAGACGAATCACATAATTTTTTCAGAGAGCTGCAGAACACCACTGAGCAAATCAGCAGCATTGAAAAAATCATACTATTTGGAAATTTTAACACCCGAGTCGGTCAAGAGGAAATACCTGGAATCAAACAGAAATTTAATGATCCTATAATCAATAAATATAGGGACACATTAATTGATTTCTGTACCAGAAAAAATACACCAACATAGTGCAAGATATTGATTATGATTGAAATTAACTGAAGATCCTTGTTTGTTTAAAATTTCTTTATAATTAATTTTGTCTATCTTTTTTTTTAATTTCCATTCTTTTATGACAGCTATGGGTGATTATTTTAGCTTATTGTATTTTTCTCTATTTATACTCAGTTCGAACTCTATTTCTTCAAATTTTTCATTGAGTTTCTTCTTCTTTAAACTATGTTCATCAATTTTTGATTATTGGTCTCCCCTTAACTTTCCATGATTCTCGGTTTTTTATATCTGTATTGGCATAGAAATCCATCCATATTTCATTTTATTTTCATTCTGATTTCGATGAAACATTTCATTCAATTTCTCTATTTAGTTTCTAAGATACATGATATATTAGTAATAATATCATTATTTATTCCACCTGGTATTTCTATTTTGGGGTCGTTCAAATTGCTTCAATTATATTATCAAAAACAAAATTTCTATCTTTCCACAAACATTAATTATATCGAAATATATTCTTCAAAATAACTTTTGTATCGATCCGTGTCATTTCCAGAACTGATTTAAAGTACTTCTGGTTTTGAGGCAAATAACATGCACACACGTTTAGATTAATTTTGAATAAAACCAGAACTCGTCTGGTTTCAAATTAGTTCAAGTCAAACGTTTCTAATGTTATCCTCGTTTCAGTTGTTAAATACACAGAGGGAAAATTTGAAATAGAGTTTCGGTTGAATAATATTCATATAGTTGTAGATGTTTTAATTATACGACGAAGTGGATAGAGGGTTGTCATATCTTCTAACAAATGTGGCTATAAAACAGCAAGTCACGTTGACATACTTTTTCGACATTGTTGATTCAATAGAGGTTTAATTTTATGAAAATGGCAAAATCCTGAATTTGATTTTGTAACACCGTGCACACGAAATAATAATTATTTATTGTCATATATAATAACGGGTCTTTCAAATTGAGCGGTTTTTATAATTTTTGATAACAAGAAGACGTTGAAATTGCCTAGGTCAAATCTTATTTCTGATATGACATTTGTAAAAATGGAGTCGTACAAAATATAACAACGCGTTAAAATTGTTGAGTTATTTTATGAAAATGGGAGTTCAGTGAAAAATGTTGTAAAAACATTTCGTGATATTTACGGTTTGCACAATCGTCCATCTGAAAGATCTATCAATCGAATTGTTCAAAAATTTCAAGAAACTGGTTCGGTGGATGATAAAAGAAGAGTATTATATAATAGTTGTGGTGGCTTACAACAGCATATCGATTTGATACGTGAAAGTGTTGCTGAAGACCCAGCAATTTCTATTAGTCGACGTTCACTAGAATTTAGACTTGATCCATAAGATGGCATATTTTACGAAAGGATTTAGCTCTGAAGGCATATAAGGTTGCAATAATACTGGAACTAAAGCCACTGGATCATTCAAAACGATTTGCATTTGTCAATTGGATCAAAGAACAAACAGATGATTTTTCCCAAAAATCATCTTTTCAGATAAAACACATTTTGAAATCGGTGGCTATATTAATAAACAAAATTGCCACATTTAGGGTTAAGAAAATCCACGATTGATTCATGAGAAACCTTTATATCCTAAACGAGTCACTGTTTGGTGTGCATTATGGTTAGTAGGTATAAATGGGCCGTATGTTTTTCAGAATGTTGTTGGTGAAGTTGTAACTGTGAATGGTGTTCGATATCGTGAGATGATAACTGGATTGTTGTGGGCTGAATTGAATAATATTAATCTAGAGGATATGTGGTTCCAACAGGATGGCGCTACACCTAATTGAGAGAAAAATTTTCTGGATGAATTATTGTAAGAAACGATGATGTTAATTAACCATCAAAAACCGGTGATTTGACACCGTCGGACTATTTTCTTTTGAGATGCGTGAAAAGCCAGGTCTATAAAAATAATCCACAATCGATTCCTGAACTAAAGGATGAAATTATCGGAGTCATTGGTGAGATAGGGCCACGGTTAGGTCAAAATGTCATCCCAAATTGGTTAAATGTCATCCCAAAGAGATGGTTATTTGACAGATATTGTCTTTCGTGTTTAAATGTCATACACTATGCTTCAATTATTAATAAAAACCGCTAAATTTGAAAGACCCTTTATATAGAATTATTACCAAACCGCTATTCAATTTATAATACTGATTCTTAACGTACTGCAAAAGTATTTGAGCTTTTGAGGTACTTAGCTATTCACTACAGCTCTTTGGCATCATGCCTGTGTCTTCCAAATGCCTATTTTCTATAATTTTAATGATTTTAATGATGATCCCAAGTTTTCTAGTGCTAGTTCTAGGATCTACAGCCACGGCTGCTCTTAAAACTCGGCATCGAGAGGCCGTGGGCGACCTGATCTTCACCTACCTTCAGAATTCATGTTTCCCTCCAGCAACTTTTTGAACAATAGCTGAGCCTTACCATGCACAAAAGATACAAGCACTCTCACCCGGTGATTTTTCACACAGGCAGAAATATTGTGAATGGTTTATTGGCTAAAACGAAACGAATACAAATTTTTGTTCAACATTTTATATTATATTTAAATCTATTATATTTTCAAAATTTTATATTATCAACCAACGATGCTTCTTTCACGAGGAATGGGGTAGTGGACCTGTTGAAGAGTTAATTTGATAAAACAATTGATCATGTGCTTCTCAGTGTGACGTGAATCGTTTAAAAATGATATGATGTGAAAACTTTTAAGCAATTTTAACCTTGATATTAAATAAGTATAATGCATAAGTTTTTTTTTTGTTACAAAACCAAATTTATGCGGAAATGTCTGAAATAGGTGACTATAAAAATATTAGATTTTATTTTCAAATAATATTTGAATTGATTCAAATAATATTTGATTTTCAAATAATATTTGAAAAGAGACCAATACAGCAAAAACTGAATTCCGATATATCGATATAAATAAGGCGAAAATAGACGTTGTCATTGTTAGGAAAATTTATTGTGTTTTCATACCTGTTTTCCGCGGAAGTGGCTGCATTTTGGATACATGTTTCAAGGAAACTTTTTGTTCAAAAAGCTGTAAAAAAACGTTGGTTAAATTTACGAAAGTACTGTCCTTTACCCCCAGTATATTGGGTTGATGTAATTAATTTTTTTTGAGAGAAATTAAAGAAAAATATTATTTACTAAATATTAAATTTAATCAATATGGTATGTTCGATTACCGTTTGCCACCTCTCCGGTGGATGCCATAACTCCACACTCATAGAGTTTCTAAAGTTTCTGGCTAAAGGACTGATCTAGGTAATTTTTCTTCGACGAAGTAAAGTTTTTACCATCTAAACTATGAAGCGATGCAAATATATGGTAGTGGGAAAGCGCAAGGTTGAGAAAATACGGTGGATGGACAATTGTCCGAATTCAGCTTTTTGGTTTATTGGTCTCATAAGGGATTGTTTAAAAATAAAATATAATATTTTATAGCCATTCATTCCATACATTTCAGCAGAAATTTGGTTTGTTTTGTTACAAAAAAAGGAAAACTTACACATTATTGTCATTTAATGTCAAAGCTGAAATTAGTAACGTTAAATTTTTACGCCATAACAAGTTTTAAACGATTCACATTACGTTATGAAACACATATTCACCATTTGAGTCTATGCAAGCCTGGCACAGTTTTAACTAGTTTTTCCGAATATGTTGAACAAGTTCTGCCAAAAGAGCTTGTACCCTTTGAATATGATAAGGGTAGAATAATTACTATTTTAGTGTTCTATGTACAATCTAATAGGAAACTCCAAATTGTCGCGTAACACTTCGAGTACTTCTGTTAGAATCTGCAACAAGATGTAAGATTTGGTCTTCAGGAACGATTTTTCATTGCGAGTTAAATTTCGGGAGTGGAGAAACAGTTTTTTAAAAATCGTTCATCAGAGGCTTGAAATTCTTTATTCAAAACTTTTTAACTATGTTAACAGTTTAACTCTGAATAATAGAATATAAAGATATTTGTTTTTACAATAATATATATACTAAACATATTGCTGATGCTGATGCAACGGGGTTTACTGGAATATAACTCCGCCCTTAGTGGAAAATTCTGGGGTTGATGTCGGAATTTTCTTCCATTTCCTCGTGTATTTCTGCTTTTTTACATTTACATTTGTCTTTATATTTTCTAACAATAATATAACATATAAACAGAAATACAAAAAGGTAAATTACAATGTTCCATAAATTAAAATCGGTTACATATAAGTTTTTAGTATTGATTGATTCAATGTCTTCTACATTGTTTTTAATCATGCTTTTTATCGTGTCAATATTATCAAAATTTACAGAATTTGGATTTAATGGTTTTACTTTTTTAGTTGTGCCGCTAGATATTTCACTTAAATTGATTTTTGGGAGTTTTACTTTTTTAAATATTGATTTTTTATCAGACAAGTATTTAATTACAATATTGTTTATTTTAATTTCACAATCTAAATCTAATTATATTACATAACTTCCTAATAATTGAATATTTTCTTTACTTTTTCCACAAGTTTGTTTTGCTAAATTAACATAAGTGTAGGGCTGATCACTATCCATTTATTTGCTTCTAATTTTTGTATTTTAACATTTTGAAGACTAACAGGTATTAATTTACAATTTGATGGTTTTTCATTAAAATTTAACAGTTGAACTTCACATGTATCATTTTTAGTGAATCTTGGGGAATTAGTTTCGCTACACATAAATTCATTGGAAATAATTTGTTTACAATTATTTTGGATAAATGCAAAATGTTGTCATTTATAATTAGGTATTTTGATTCAGGAATGATAATGTATAGTGATTTGTTAATATTTACAAGAAATGAGTACAAATGATAGTAGCTGTAACTTACATTTTCTACAATAGGTATATCTAAAATGAAAATTATCTTGTTACCTTCAGTGTAACTTTTTATTTTTATAATTTTTTCAAAATATTATAGATTATTTATGGTAGGTTGAAAAGGTAGTTTAGAATTTGTTAAAAATGGTACAATTGATTTTATTTCATTTAGTACTTCTTCCGGTTCAACTACAGAACTATGAAGAGTATTTATTTTCGCGAAGGTTAGAGCGATTTCAATTCGTTCCAAGATATCATAGATGAATTTAAATTTCGCTATTACTTGTGATAACGTATTTTGCATAAGATAATAAGTGATATTTAGGTAGTCAGCTTCTACTGTATAGAGAATGTTTTCTAATTCGTTGATTTGTTTTTTAATAATGAATTGATTTTGACTTAGGTTTTTTATATTATTCTGAAAGGTGTTCATTGATTTTTCAAGAATTAATATTTGATCTTTAGCATTGTTTTTAATTTTTGTTGATTTTCTGAGAGTGATTTAATTGCTTTATTGAATTTATTTGCATCTTCTTGATCTAGATTTCCAGTGATTGATTTGACTATGGTTCCTAGTCCATTTATCAGCCCTCTCTTAACTCTTGTTTTAAATAGGGGATTTATTTGTTTGACTTGATTATTAATCTTTCTTTGAATTTCCTGAGCTAGATAATAAGAATTATGAAAGTTATTAACATATGTTTGTTAAATATCAGTCTTATTTTCAAAGGCATTCGTGATACGTAAAAATGGATAATTGATATTTTCGTATTGATTAATTAGGATGGATATATCGAATATTTGTAAGAAATTCCATGAATTAATCTTATTTAAAGCATTTCCTAATTTTAAAGGAAATAATCCGGAATTATCTTTCATTAGATGGTACCGAGGTTTTCCGTTGATTCTGGTCCATCTGTAACAATAGTTGGTTTCCTTAATTCTTGGATATGTATTGTTTCTTTTTTATTAGGATTTATTAGTTATTTTATTAGTGATTTCTCCTCTCTTCCTTTCTAATATCTCAGTAATTACATAGGGTCCTAAACATTTGTTTTTCGATTTATATCTAGTAGAAGGGTTTTTCTTGAAAACAGTTTGTCCTATTTTAAATTCTAAGTTTTCATTCCCTTTACTATTTGTTTTAGATACAATCTGTTCTTTTTGTATTTTCAATTTTTCTTTTACATTTTCATATACCTTTTCGAGTTTTTCTTGTTTCATGTTTTTCAGCATAGTCACTGTAATGTTTCTTCAGATTAAATATTTCATTAACGTCTCTGGAATTAGTATATCCAAAGGTCAATTCGAAGGGTGTAAAATTGGTTGCGCTGTATATCGTATTATTATATGCTATTAGTGCGTATTCCATAATATTATCTTTTTCTTGAGGGAAACTTTCTTTAAGTAGCCTTAAATATTCTATTAGTGTTGAATGGAATCTTTCAACTATGCTATTTGATTCGTGGTGCATAGGGGTTATAAAATGTATTTTAATACTATGCAAATTTAATAGTTCTTTAACAGTTTCGTTTTTAAATTCAGCACCGTTGTCTACTATGATTTTTTCTGGTATTCCAACGAATGAGAAATATTTAATTAGTGCAGTTGCGATATTAATTGCATTTTTTCTTGGGATTTCGATGGCTTATCCATATTTTGAAAATGCATCGACTAGCGTGAGATAGAGTTTGGAATCATAAAATAATATATCAATATGTATTATTTGAAAAGGTTTAGAAGTGATCTCTGTTATCATTATAGGTGAATATGGTGTTTGTCTGCAATATTTTGCTCGTTGACATATATCACAACAATTTATATATTTGCTAATAGATTTTTTCATTCCTATCCAATAATAGTTTATTTTCAAATATTCCAAAGTTTCTGATATATCTCTGTGGTTTGTCTTTCCTTCATGATGATTCTTAATAAGCATTAATTGTTCTTCTATGTTTGATATTGTATTTATCATTTTTGTACATCAGATTATTTTTGGATCTTTTTCTGAGAATTTTTCTAAATATACTCTATTAAATTGTTTGTATAGTTCGTCTGTATGGAAATATATATGATATGTTTATTGTTCCATGGTATAATCTCTTAGAAATTCGAAAATTAAATTATAGTTATTTATTTTGGGGATTTTTAAATGTATAATTTTGTGGTGTTCATAAGTATCTTGTTTAATGTTCGATTAATTGTGGACATGTGGAAATACTAATATTTGATTGATCTTATTATTGATTATCTCATCTGATATTGGGATTTCATTATTAGTAGTTTCATTAACATTTGAATGCTCAGTTGTTATATTTTCGGAATTAGGTGGTTTAAGTTGAATGTTTTGCAAAATTTTTATTCCTTTTTTATTTTTTGGTTTGTTTGTCGTTGGTTCTTCTGTTTGGTCTTCTGCTAGGTTTCGTAAATATGTAACGATATCAAAGGATGCTTGTAGGTCACCTGGATTATTAATCATGGATTCATTTTCTATTGCATTAATTTGTATTCTGGATAATGCGTCTGCATTGGTGTTATATTTTCCTTTCTTATACATAATGTCATAATCAAATTCTTCTAATTTTAATCTCCGTCTTATTAATTTGCTCTTGGGTTCTCTCAAATTAAATAACCATATTAAGGGTCGATGGTCTGTAAAAATAGTAAATTTGCATGCCCATACTATGGCTAATAGTTCTTTTTCAATTGTACTATATTTGCATTCAGTATCATTTAATATTCGTGATGCAAAGGCAATTGGTTTATCGGTTCCTATGGTTCCTTGAGATAAAACTGCTCCTAATGCCATATTTGAAGCGTCAGTGGTTAATATAAAAGGTTTTGTGAAATCTGGATATTGTAATATAGCGGCATTTACTAATAGATTCTTGCACATCTTGAATGCTGATATAAAATCTTTGTCATGAATTATTTTCGCACTTTTCTTTAAGCATTTTGTTATTTTTACGAAATTCTGAATGAATTTTCTATAATATCCAACTAATCCGAGAAAGCTTTTTATTTCCTTCATTGTTTTGGGTAAAGGAAACTTTTTATAGCTTCAATTTTATCAGGATTAGGTTTTACTCCATCAGGTGTTAAAATATTACCTAGATAGGATACTTCTTTTCTTAGAAATTCACTTTTATCTAGTTGTATTTTAAAATTTGCATTTCTTGGTCTTTTAAATACATTTTTAAGTCTTTCTATGTGTTCTTCTAATGAAGTGCTAAATATTACGATATCATCTAGATATACTAAGCATTCTTCATTTTGTATGCCTCTAAGGATGTTGTCCATTACTCTTTGAAATGTGGATGGTACATTCTTTAATCCAAATGGCATTCTTTTTAATTCATAATGTCCATTCTCTGTGGAAAATACTGTCTTACATATATCTTCAGGACACATTTCAATTTGATGAAATCCGTTTGCTAAGTCTAACGTTGTAAAATATTGACTTCTTCCGAGTTTATCTAATATGTCAGTGATATTTGGAAGAGGGTATTTATCGTCAATTGTTTGTTCATTTAGCTTACGGTAATCTATTACTATTCGACATTTTCTTTTTCCTGAGGCGTCAAATTTTTTTGGAACTATCCATATTGGTATAACATTTTATTGATTTGATTTTTAACCTCTCTTTTGTGGATTTCTGGATATCTATATGTCTTTGTATAAATTGGACTTTCATCTTTTAGTTTGATTTTATGTTGGATTTCATTTGTAAATGTTAAAGGAACCTTATCACAATAGAAGATATCTCTATATTCCTAGCATAAGTTTCTTCTCTATTGCAATGATCTAAACGTAATTGTTTTACATTTGCTTTTAGAAGATTATCTTGTTCTTCTGACAGATATTGATCTATTCCCATTTTATGCAAATAATTTAGCTCTTGGATATTTAGTATTTCACAATCTATGAGCTTATCGAAAGCTATCGTTTGCAATTCCGTGCTGTTATTGTTCATTACAGTTAAGGCGAAATTATTTTTGACGTTTGCAATGGATTCAGGCATTTCAACAGAATTTTCAAATTTTTTATAATTTAGATAAACTGTACCATTTGTGTGTTCTACTGGGATTTTAACTACTTTTTTTGTTCTTGGTTCAATGTTAATTGTGTATGTTTTTTCTTCTGGTTCATAGATAATTGGAATGTTTACTTTAGATGCAATCAATAATTTCCTATTCATGTCTATTATCGCTTTCAATTGTTTTAATAAGTTGGTACCTATTATTCCTTCATATCTATCGCTAAATTTGAAAATATAAAATTTATAGTTTTCATTTTCATTACAAATTTTGGGATTGAATTTGAAATTCTTCTTAAAAAATCGAGTTGGGATAAAATTGGTTGACTAGATGGGGTGAAATAAGACTTTTTGAACTACCTGTATCAATTAAAAAATTTGCGTTAAGTTCAGGAATAAAAATATGAGGTAAGTTTTTTATATTAAGTGTATGTATATTTATTACGTTGTCTGGTCCGAATGTTGAGCAGTTGGAAAATTTAATGCTAAATCAGGATCATTTTGCATTGAACTTGGGATAACCTCGTCAAACAATGGGCTATTTTCCTGTTCAAAGTTAGGAATGTCGTTATCATCATAATGCTGATAGTAAGGGTCAACAGGGTCAACAGAATTTCTTCTATTAAATTTTCTGTTGGATTAATGTTTTGTAAAAACAGGGGATTTAATTTTTTATGTTGAATTGTGGCATTTCGGCCTGATGTTGTATACATCGCTTCTAGTCTTTGGATATTTTGATTTTTAATTAAAATACTTTATCCAAAAGCATTCAATTGGGGTTGTCTTTGAGGATTATTTATTGGAAAATTGAACATCGGTCTAGGAGGGTATGACTGAAATTTGGGGTTGATATGGCTGTTGTTGAAAATTGGGTCGATATGGCTGTTGTTGAAAATTTGGTCTTGAAGACTGTTGGAAGATGTTTGGTTGAGAAGATTTTGTTTGTTTGGAAATTGGGTTTAAATTGTGAGAATTGTGTCGCCATAGGGTTTTGTCTTGCAAATAGTGGTGAATTATTTGCTGGGTTATTTGGTGAATGTAAGGGTTTATTTACTGGGAAGTTTGGAAGTCTGTTTATTTGAACATATTGGTTACTTGTAGGAACGATTCTTTGGTTAAATTGATATTTTTGGTTATTCAGCGTGTTTTGTTGGTTTTGACCATACATACAATTTTATTCTTCTCATTCATTGCTTTTTCTAAGGTATCTGGATCTTTTAATCTTATGTTATTTTGTAATTGTCCGGTTAGACTACGAATAAACGTTTTTAAGGCTAATTCCTCGTAATTTTTTACTTTAATCGAGTGTTCATTAATTTCTAAACCTAACATGTTTAATTTGGAAAATATTAAAGATCTAGTATCTTGACATCTCATACCGAAATTATAAGGTGTTTCAAATTTATTAGGTTTTATTATAATTAAATCTTGTACAAGGCAATCTAGATTTATTTGGTCACCAAAAGTTAAATTTAATACATTTTTTATTTGTTAAACTTGATTGTTAAACCAATCAAAGATAACGCTCTACCGGTTAATTTTCCAATTATTGCTCGCATAATGAAATTGTTATGGATATCGTCATTTGCTCTATAAAAGTTTGTTATGAGGCTTTGACAAGTATCTATAAAAATATTTAGCGTGTGTGGACTTCCGTCATAATTTGGAATAGTATCGATATATAATCTTAGGAATTGGTAATTAATTGGAGTTTGACTTTGACTTGCTGCCATGTCTACGATTTGATTAACGATTTTTTGACTTTCTTGAATATTCCTTTCAAAGTTCTTAGAGTTGATAATTTGAACTGTTTTATAATATTATCAATTTCAATATTAGAATCAGAATCAGACATAAAGTAAGTGAAAATGAAAATTCAGCTTTTTACAATAATAAAAATAAAGTATAACTTACAGTAAAATAAGGACTACGGCTATGTTCATGGATGTGGCGGGGATGGCTGGATGATTTTCGCTGGATGATAACTGGATGATTTTCGCTGGGGTTGTTTCTTTGTTGTTGCTTTGTTTCGCTTCTTAATCCTAACTTAGTCTAGGCTGGTCTTGGCGATGTGGTCCTCCACCAGTTGCTGGAACTTTGGCGATGTTTGTTCTCCGTTTCAACGTGCTTGGATGATAAATTTTTCTGCTTCTTTTCCTTGGTTCTTGTGGCTTACCAATTTAATTTCCGGGAATGGAAACCTTTTCACGATTTTTGTTGACTAGGCTTGATAATCCGCACAGTTTTTTAAAAATCGTTCATCAAAGGCTTGAAATTCTTTATTCAAAACTTTTTAACTATGTTAACAGTTTGACTCTGAATAATAGAATATAAAGATATTTGTTTTTACAATAATATATATACTAAAACTATTGTTGATGGTGCAGATGACGTGGAACATCCTCTGGGCTGATGCAACGGGGTTTACTGGAATATAACTTGCGTCCCATATTCTTGAAATTTTAGAACCGCACTGCCCATATCTAGAAGTCTTAATTTGTTGTTCCAAAATGGCAATTCTAGCATTCAGGTCCAAAATAGGTTGATCCCGCTAATCAACTTATGTGTTTATTATAAAAAACAAATATCTACCCAACGTCACTAGTATTAGGAATCAAATGATTTAAAGATTTCAAATTCAAATTCGGAAATTCATTTTTAACATTTCCACCATCACCGACATTGGTAAGACGAATACTACTGCTGTCAAAAAATAGTAATCCAAAGAAATTATGCTATTTACCTAACAGTCCATGCAATTATATACTTACCTTATTTGGCAATCTACAGCATTTAATAAGTCTTCGACACGTTTAATATTTTCCCTTGGTTTGGCTTGTTCACATCGAGAAGCATTTTCTGCACTAATTGACTGTTCTTTTGGTACTTTTTGTGGAAAATACGTTTTCCATTAATTGCCGACATCTCATGTTTTTATATCCTAACTACTCATTTGTTGGAGGTGCCGTTGATAATCTTTATTTATAAAATGTTTGGAACAAATGTGTGTTAATTTAACATTAAAATCGTCACTTCACCGGCATGCAATTATCCATAACTTACTAACATCTGGATTGGGTGGGAAACGAAAAAACGTAATTATTTTATCTACGTGCTTTCGCTGATTACTTTCATTGCAATCGAATATAGCATACCTCATCTTTCAATTGATATCTACCACACAAATATTAAACTAAATATCAAGTAATTTATCAATAATTGTTATTATTTAAACTAAAACACCCTAATCAAATCCAATGCACAACACGCTAACAATAATTACCAAAACAACTCCCATATCTTCACTTTACGTCACAAATCCAAGTGCGGTTGAGGAAGCATAGCGAGTAAGCCTGTCAGGAGTATACGAGTGAGGTTAAGGTTTTGTTTTTAGATCTATGACAATGGCGACTCGGTATTGCAAAAAGAGTCCAGATATATTTATGGAACATATATCTTAGTTAAACGAAGGTGAAATATAACAGACTTTGCAAAAGATTAATATATTGCGTACTTTGGAGTGAGGTTAGGTCTACACGATAAAAAGTGGGTGGCACATAATGTATGCTGTTTTTGTGTTAAAATACTGATGCAGTGGATCTATGGAAAATCAAAATCATTGTCATTTATTACATATATTGTATCTCATTACAATAGTTGGATTTCTGTTAGTGGAGTTGGTGGTTTCTTACAATGAATACCTCCTTCTAGTAGGCCAATAACTGAGACTCTTTTAAAAACACTTAGTTCGCGATAAATCTTAACATTTTCCTATTTTAAACTTTTAATGTTATTAAAACTAAACAAACATTTTAAAATAAGAAAAAAATGCAAAAAAAATCCAAAACAATTTATTTGAGTTTTACCGAGAAGTACTGTGTACACGACAACCCCTACGGTATATATTTTGTTGCCAAATAAAAATGTATGACTAAATTTGTGTATTTCTTGTTGGAGTGGGTGTTGAGAGTCTGGATATAGCAGTTGGTATGTCAGTTAGAATATAAGAGGGTTGTCCGTAAAATAAGGTCTCCTTTTTCAAGAAAATTACATTTATTTGCAATGTATTATACATCGTTGGAAAGCTTGGACTTTTACTATTTTTCTACATAGCTCCAATTGCGATCGATGCATTTTTCAAGCGGTGCAATATTTTCCGTATACCTGTGTCATAGAACTCTCCCGCCGCGGCGCGCAGGTTGCGTTAAAGCGTTCCTCACGACTCCAGCGCCATGGACACCTTACTTTGCGGACAACCCTCATAGTATGTGGATGGATCGTGCCGTGTTTTTTTTTGGTATACGTACGTGCTTTTTTATAGTATTTGTCAACATATTCGTCAACATAAAATGCAATTTTGTGGGGCGCTCTAATCCGTCTGCCTACGACTATTGAAAAACCAGTAATATCTGACATATAAAATTATTTCAGGTCTATTCGTATTCGCCGAAAATCTAAATATTTGCGGAAAATTTCAGATCTTTCCTTTTAATACGTTCCGTCCGATAAAAGTCCTTCGAAGCTTGAAAGTTATTACGAATATTAAACATTCTTGGACGTAATATATAATTTATTGGAATAATACAAATTGAAATATGATGAATATTTCATAATTTAAGTAGATATATTTAATTAACTAAACTTTTGTTTGGTTTTTTCTTACGAAGACAGAAAAGCACTTATTAGATTACTTAAGTACACTACAAAAATTAGGCGTATTGGAGCAGATCTATGGTTTCTTAACTGATGCAAAAATAATAAATTATTTTCCAATTTAATTAACGTTAGTATTCCAAAATCTTCTAAAATATGTGACAAAATAACTCATTTTGCAATACAATACAGAAATGACTTGACTTAGAAATTAAATATTTGTTCAGTAAAAGGAGTATGCTAGCACGAATGTTGGTATACTTTTTAAAGAAATATGTTCATATTAGTCAATATGAAATTTACAAGAAAAAGTAATATTTAAATAAAAAAATTCAAGAAGTTCAACATTCAGCAATCAGAACATTTTTCTAAAGACAGCCTCATCATCGTAAAAAATATTTTAGCGCAAATGTTCGACAAGCAAGAACTAAATCTTTAAAATAAAATAAAATAAAATAAAGGTCTCAATTTTATAGTACCAGCATCTCGCAATGCTTTGGGGGATATGGTACCCGGTATTGAAACTGGTAAACGCTTACCGGAGTCTTCCAAAACTTCCATCAGAGTCATATAAAGGCAAAATTGCAAAACACATGAGGGGTATTTTTAAATAAGGTCCGTTTGTGAATTAGAGTGAGAATGACGCGCAATCGTCGCTGTGTGCTTGCGCATCTGCTCCCAGCATGCTTTGCGCTCATTTAGGCGCTATTTGCAACCGTATCGTCTGTCTGTGTGCTGAGCTATAGAAGTTTCTAATGGGTAAGAAAATTGGGCCGCCCGCCTACTATGCGGTACGATCTGTAATTCGATTCTTGAGTGCAAAAAACTTTGTAGCAGAGGAAATTCACCGTCAGATTTGTGAGGTTTACGGTGATAATGTAAGTGAAAGTAAAGTTCAAAAGTGGGTGAGAATCTTCAAGAATGGACGGGTTAACGTTCATAATGAACCACGTGCTGGCCAACCTTCTCTGATTTCTGAAGATTTGGTTCGTGACCACAAAATTCTAGTGAATCGACGATGCAGAATTTCAAAGTTATCAAGTGAACTTCCGCAAGTTTTAGGATCAGTTTTGTACACCATTGTTTCGAAGAAACTAAATTATCGAAAATTATGTTCTCGGTGGATTCCAACACTGCTTTCTGATGATCACAAAATAAAGAGATTGGGCTGTGCTTTATCGTTTTTGACTCAATACAGTCAGGAAGGAGATGAATTGTTAGACCACATCGTTACAGGAGATGAGACTTGGGTATCTCACATGACTCCTGAGTCCTGAGTTTCCTGAGTTTAAGTAACAGTCCATGGAATGGTGACACAGATCGTCGCCAACCAGAGTGGAAGCCAAACAGACAATTTCATCACGAAAGATTATGGAACGTCGAACTTTGAACGAACTTTGACGTCGGAATTCAAAAACTTCTTGAGTGATATGATAAATGTTTGAACAAAAATGGAAATTATATAGAAAAGTAGATAAAAGAATGTAGAAAATGGAAAAAAATATTTTAATGATATTTATAGTATTTAAAAACGGACCTTGTTGAAAAAATATGCCTTGTATGTCAAATAAAAGTCAAAATATGCCAATTGTTTACAAGATCGTCAAGCGTTTGCAAGAGGATTGGTTTTTTTTAAGCAGATAAGGGAAACATATTGTAGTAATGGACAAATCTGATTATTTTGAAGATGTTGGGTCCACGTGAACGATTAAATCGAAATCCATTATCAAAAATGGTTAATGAAGTCAGAGATACATTGAAATTTTGTAACAGCCTTATTTCTCCTTTGAAAAGGAAATTACATATTTCAAATCCAAAGATGTCAAGATTATACATGTGCTTTACAATGTACCTTACCAAAAATTCATAAACCATGCAAATTAATTGATCAATTTTATCAGCTATTGACTCTCCAACATACAATTTGGCAAAGAAATTTGAAAACCTACCAAACCAACTAGCTTCGTGTTCTTTAATAAAACCATTACAATTCATAAGAAAAGTTAAAAACATACATATACAAGACGCTGAGGTCTAGTTTTCCTTTTACGTATCATCATTGTTGCCGAGTACGTCACCGATTCCGCATACCTTGAAATACCTGTGGGAGTTACTCGAGTTAAACGGTTTCAATAACAAGATTGTTTCAAAGTGCATCACCCTATCACGATTATGTATGAAACAAAACTTTTTTCAGCTAATAATAGGTTTTACGAATAACAAGAAGAACGCCACCGTTCTTAGCCAACTTATTCATGAGTAAATTTGAAACCGAAACTTGAAATATTTAGTAGATTCTGTTAGGAATTTTATAAAAAAAAGTTAACACATTAAAAAAAAAACACTATCGCTTCGAGATACATTCCAAACATTTCAATCCATAGCTTGCATAATAAGATGGCTAGTTTAAATTTCATGGTAGATAGATGAATTAATTTTCCTTTGAACAAAGATAACGATAACAAATAATTTAAATTAATTAAGAAGGCGTTTGAAGTGAATGGTTATAAAGAGAATATTGTAGGTAGAATAATTAGAAAACAAGTTTAGATAATTACTGAAAGAATCTTCGACTTTTTAAAAGGAACAGAATAAAAATAAATTCAAATAATACCGTTTGAGGTCCAATTAACACGAGGGCTAGACAAGATTTTGAAAGACATGGACATTAAGGTAGTCTACAAACCAGTAGTCCTGGATAATTCAAAGAATAAAGTAGGTCAACAAGAAGAATGATAAATTTATGAAATTAGTTGTTAAGATTGTGATCTATGTTATATTGGGTAAATTAAAAGGTTTATATTAACTAAGTATATGGAACACATAGTATATAGAGAAATGAAAAATATTGTGTTGCCCAACATGCGCTCGAGCACCACCATAATATCGGTAAATAATAATAGGACTTTGGATGCGAGTAAAAGCGCTCGCATAGAAACATGTAAGAAAACCATGAACCCGGATAAAGTACCTATTCCATTCAGTCAACTTTATCAATTATTAATGTAACGCTTAGTCAACTTCACGGTTCATGATTTTTAGATTTAATTAGGTACAGTTGTCATATAAATAGAACATAGTTTAGTTCTGGAGTTAGATTGAATCATCTCTGATGATTAGTGAAACGCGCGTCGAGTATTTTAAAAATGTGATTTAATATTTAGCGGTAAAATCTCTTAGAATTTGCTGTCCCACACCGAAGGTTCCAATAAAGGAATTAACATAATATGAATCAATATCGACAAGTATTTGGCCATGAGTTTCTAGCATATTATACTGGGTGTCTCAGTTTCAACGATCCAACTATTTCAGTTAAAAAAATAAAATAAAACGGATTGTAATTATTATTTATAGTTCCAATACAAAGACAATAAAAGGAATTTTACTTTTTAAAAATAACATTGTTTAAATGGCGGCCACTTCATTGGCGGACTTTTTTAAGAAGTTTTCGAGGAATCAAATTGATCTTTCTTTCAATATTCCTTTTTAAATCTGTGAAATTTCGAGGATCGTTATCGTAGACGATGCGTTTAAGATAACCTTACAAGAAGAAAATCTGGTGGTGTTAAATCAGGGCTCCGAGGCAGCCACTCAGCGTCTCTTCTTCGTGAAATCACCTTTTCGGGAAACAACTCGTGCAATGTCGCTAAAGAATCGTTAGTGGTATGCGACGTGGCTCTGTATTACTGAAATCATGTCAGCCGATTGTAATGTTCACATTCCTGTTGTTGAAGAGCAAAGAAATTGCGTATCAAGACGATATAGAGCGCATAAGTTACTCAAAAAAATAAGGTCCAATAATACAATTAGCTGGCATAGCGACCCACATGGTTATTTTAAGTGTGCAACGGGCGTTGATGTTACATCATAGGTTCCTCTCTGCCCAAAAGCGGAAATTTTGACGATTGACGCACCCCCTAAATAGAAGTGCGCCTCGTTGCTAACGAAAATATTATCAAACTTATTGCATCTCTCTAACATTACATTCTCAGAATTCAGTCTCTTAAAATAACCATTTTTATTCAGAGATTGCACAATCTGAATTTTGTAGGGCTTAAGGTGCAAATCAGATCGCAGTATGCGGTGAATCATCGCTCTAACCCCAGTTGAGACTCACGCTTCCTGAGGCTGACCCGAAACTGTCGCCTTACAGAATTCGCAACAAACTCGATGTTTCCAGGAGTTATTGCTGTATCAGTAGTGTTTCCAGTAGCATTGAATACCTGAATCCACGAAAAAATTGTTGCATTATTTGGGGTTTCTCCAGTGTTGCTTAATCGATAATGGCGTCGAAATAACTGACGAACGCGAATAAACGATCGATTGTTCTCGAAATAGGGGTGCACGTAAAACGCGCGTTGCTCCTACATATAAGGCATAATCATCATCATCATTATCATCATCATCAATCAGCCCTCTGCATCCACTGCTGGATATAGACCTCTCCCATTTCTGCCCACCATCTTCTATCTTGAGCGCTTTGCATCCAGTTTGTGGTTATTCTTTTGATATGATCCGTCCACCGCGTGGGAGGTCTTCCCCTGCTTCTTTTGTCAGCTCTTGGTCTCCACTCGAGCAGCCCCCTTGTCCATCGTCCATCTGTCATGCGGGCCACATGTCCAGCCCAATTCCATTTGAGCTTAGCCACCTGATATATAACATCCGTGACTCCCGTTCTCTCTCGTAAGTCCTCATTTCTAACGTGGTCACGAAGTGACACACCGAGCATCGATCTTTACATCTTACGTTGTGTTATTCTAAGCTTCTTAGCAGATGTGACTGCCAGAGTTAAAGTTTCGGCGTCGTAGGTCATAACCGGCAAAATGCACTGATTAAAAACCTTTCGTTTTAGACAAATTGGGAGATTACTCTTAAATACCTGCCCAAGTCTGCCATATGCAGCCCAAGAGAGCGTGATTCTTCTTTTTAATTCGCATGTTTGGTTGTCTCTCGAGATCTGTATTTCATGACCAAGATATGTGTTCCTATCCACCAACTCCACCTCGCAATCACCAATACTAATATTTCCACTAGGGACCAGATTCGTCATAAACTTCGTTTTTGATATATTAATCTTTAGCCCAACCTGAGCACATACTTCCTTGAGATCTTCCAGCATTTTCCTGATATCTTGTAGGTTGTCAGACAACAAAGCTATATCATCCGCGAAGCATAGATTTGTTAGGTTTAAGCCATCTATATTTAAACCCTTTCCGCTCCATTCAAGCATCCCGAAGGCGTGTTCCATAACGGTGATAAATAGTTTCGGTGACATAGTGTCACCCTGTCGTACTCCTCTACCGATTCTTATGGGGTTGGTGTTTTCGTGCAGTTTTACCATCATGGTAGCATTTTTATATATGTTATATATTAGTTTAGTGTAACGGTAGTCGACACGACATTTTTGTAAGGAGTTTAAAACTGCACTTATCTCAACGGTGTCAAAGGCCTTGTGGAAGTCCACAAAGGCAATGACAAGCGGTCTATTGTATTCCATTGATTTTTCGATCACAATTTTGATGCTTTGAAGATGGTCATTGGTTCCAAATCCTCTGCGGAACCCGGCCTGTTCTATTGGTTGGTAAAAATCTAATTTGTTTTCCAGTCGTGTAGTAATAATTCTCGTGAAGAGTTTATAAAGGTGACTAAGTAAGCTTATTGGCCGATAGTTTTCCAGTTCGGCTGTATCTCCTTTATTGTGGATCAATATTACGATGGCGTTGTTCCGCCTATCTGGTATGGTGCTGTTAAAAAGACAGAGATTAAAAAGTTTTGCTATTTTCTTGAGTAAACAGTTACCACCCATCTTAATTGCATCGGCAACTACGCAGTTCTCTCCAGGGGCCTTATTGTTTTTAGTTTTCCTCAGTGCCAGTTTTATTTCGTCCAGGGTAATATCAGGCATTAATTCTGACCCTTGATTAACGATGCCTTTTTCTCTTGTCAATGTCTCTATTTCTGTTTCTGAGTCTAAATTTACTTCCTTGTGGCTTTTATATAAGAGGTGGTAAAAGTCCTAAGGCATAAAGGGTAACTAAAAATATACGGCCCGACCTGGCGAGCCGTGAGCGCTTACCCCTTCTACCACGCTTTATTTGCGTTTCGTTTACTTTAAAAAAGTTAGGACTCTAAAAAAAGTAAAAAAAGTTGGACCGTTTTGAGACACCCTGTAGTATGGTATATCAAAATTATTTACATGTTTTCCTGTATTAATAAATAAAGGATTATACTTACAGCTTTTAATCCGATTTCAACTTTTTACTCCGACAAATAAACATTCTTTCTTCGTATTGAAATGATTCCACTGCGATTCAGTCGACGGTATTCAATAAAAACGTAAAAAAAGACAATTTGTAGACAATATTTTAAAAAATGGCTTGAAAGTGACTGATTCCGCTCGTGAGATGCAAACTAGAAGGAAAAGGTGTAATATCAATGGGCACTGCTCAACCCTGGTTCAAAATGTTTCGGGAAGAAGACAAGAATCTTGAAAATAGAGAAAGATCCTAGAACAAGTAGTAGAAAACTCAAAGGAGAAGTCTTAGGAGCATCCCACACTACTGTTTACGGGCATTCGTAGAGCTGTAGAAATATTCCTCATAAACAAAGGCACATAATTTTGTTCAAATTCGATCGTTCGCAAAATTCCCCCCTTAATAAATAAAAAAAAAAAAAATTAGGATTAAATAAAAAACAACGATTTTTTATAACCAAACTGTCATCTTTATTATGGAAACATTTTAAATAAAAACATCTGTACCGAGGATACTATTATTGGCACTTAATCAGTCTTATATTTATTGAGATGAAAATTAACTTGAACAACATCACAATCAACTTTGACAACATTATAATTAACAAAAACAAAAAAAATTGAGCAACAAAAGAAAAAAGTTAAGAAGAAATTATAGTATGGTTGTCCTCTCACACCATACATTCATAGGCAGGATTAGTCGAGCCTTTGTTACACATAACGCAGACCCATTTTTTGCAAGTGATATAACATATCCAATCTACAGGATAATATCAGCGATAGAATCGGTAGTCGTATCTATAGATGTAACAAAGGTTGTTGTCCTTGTTGCTCTCCTTCTTTATTCCCTTCTTGCGGACCAAATTAATGAGAGGAACATCTTCATCGGAAGTCTTTGGCAGGTGATGCACCAGAAGTTGAAGGGATTGGCGAAGAGATCAGGACATCTTCCAAAGCTGAGACAGTCTCAACAGCTGAGACATTGTCTTCGATTTCTGGGGCATTATCGAGAGCTGGAAATTCTTCTTGGCTTGTTACAGACATGTGTGTTCCTGGTTTATAAGCGATTTTCTTTCCTTTTCTGTGTCGAATCATTTTAGAGTCTCTTTTAAAAACTCCAGCAGACTGTTATCGAGGATATGTCCCGTTTCTTCTAACCGATCTGTTGGAAGCTTTTTCAAGACAGTTTCGAAAGGGTAAAGACCCATAGTTTTAAAGAAGCTCTGTAGATTTTTCATTATATTGCAAGCCAATACATTAGTCAATCTCTTCAGCAGCATGGGAAACTGTGTGTTTGGAATGGCGCCCCGAGTTCTTAGTTATTTTCTCCAATCACCCAGAACTTTTCTCCATTGTTTCTTTAAAGGACCATGTACACTCTCATCCAGAGATTGCATTATGTGAGTAGAGTTTGGTGTCAGAGTCGTAAAATATATGTTGTTTTCTACTGTAGTCTTCATGACTTCAGGTGAAAAATGAGAAGCCAAATTGTCACCAATGACAATGGCCTTTTCATTTAATACTCTGTGTTCCTGTAGCAATATTTTGAAGAACCAAACCTCGAATCAGCCGCTATTACTGTTCCTGTAAATAGTTCCAGTTGAGCAACCCCCTGCCCAGTTGTTGTAAAGGTGTTGTGATTTGTAGACAGCCATGGGAGGTATTAGTTTTTCGTCAGCGGTACCACAAAACCTGATGCTGACTGATGATTTCGAATGGCCCTCGACTCTTTGCACGCGTTTTGTGCCGTCGCAGTACTAGGACTTTTATCGCCCCTGGGTCGTCTGTTATATTTCTCTCGTCAAAATTGTAAATTGGAGCTGAACGTGTCTCCTCCAAAGCCAGCTTCAAATTTTCGAAAAACTCTTTGATCTCGTAAGGACCCACTGATGCCATTGGTTGCGTTAGGTTGTTCCAAGTTACAAAGTCATAGCCCGGTAAATTGTCTTTCCACTGTTTTATAACTCTACCTTCCTTGTTAATAAACATTTCAACGACGATTTGGATGTGGGCCTTTGTCAAAGGGAAACCCCAGTTTGCTAGAACACTTATAGTTTCTCTCTTTGAGGCGCCAAAACAGTGGGATGGCCCGGCTTCCTTTGATGCATGTGTTGGATCTTGTTATGAATAGTGGTCTTATTAATTTTGTACTTCTTGACAGCAGCCGCCTGGGTAAGTATACCCGCCCGTCACTTCTTCAACGGCTTTTGCAAGGTCTGCATTACTGTAATTTTTATAATTACGGGCACCTAGTTTTTTTTTAAACGTTCTGATAATTGTTATTTGTTTGCGAATATAAACGAACACAAGGTTAACTTAAAACAAATTAAAATACCATATTTACCACCAATCAAGTCACAAATGCATATCTAGATACTTTAGTTTACCCAAACCAAAGCATATTTGCGTAAATAATACTATAAACTTATCGAAAATTAAAGGTGACAATGGTATTAGGCCGTATTTATGAACCACAAAACAAACACCAAAGACGAACACGCTCGGACTAGTCGGTAACTTAAGCGATCGCAATGTTAACCAATCCCCGCACCAGCCGCCTGCCACCAAAAGTCACGCGGGCTCTCTGCACACACATTTAAACCGTATTTTGGTGCTCTGATAAACTAGACCTAAAAACTGTCAAAGTTACCCTTAATGTCAATTTAACCCCATTTTACGGTATGACTTCATAATTTATTCTGAATCTTCTTCCATATGGAAGCCCTTCGAACTGAAAGTCAAGAAGATCACATTCTCGTGGTGAAAGAGCATTTTCTTTTTCAGATTAACTTGAGTTACTACTCAGGATACTTGAGGATTTGGATCCTGGGTTACCATTCAGGATATTGGAGGACTAATTGAAGGATTAATCAATTTAATTAGTTAAATACACGTAAAACTCCTTGGTGATAGTCCTTATTCGATAGTATTTATTCGAGTGCGTCTTTGGTTGAATGTTAACAGAAGATACACCCATCTAGTAGAAAGATTTTTTGGCCTAAAATATCCTATATCATACTATGGAGATGATCTATGAAGATATATGCAAGCTCACGTACTTTCAGGAGGCGGTCATTTAATATGATACTGTAAATGCTTGCGACGAATTTGTCTGTCGCATCGGTTTTTCAATGTTCTGAGGGTTCATCACCGTCACTGGAGGTGCAACAACGTTTAAATGTAGCACCGCCCCTTTCTTTTACTATCAAAAAGAAGGGGACTCTTTTTGTATATACGTCGAAGTTAATTAAGTACTTGACAACAGCTCAAACTTCAATTTTATCCATTTTTCAGAAACAGTCAAAATTTCTTTGCTTTACTCGATCGCTTCAAACAAGCAACTAAACACACGCATCTTCGCAACATGTCATTTAATGAAAGCACACTTGAACAATTTCTCTATCATCCAAAGAAAAGGTTCAACTGAAGAAAATGAACAGAAATTCTGAATCCGCCAAGTTCATCGACGAGCTCACTGACATTCCTAAATCCACTGTGCCTCATATATAGTATATCCAGGATAAGAACATACACCCCCTTAATTTTTTTATTTTTGGACCGATTTTCATAAACTTTCTTTTGTTGAATAGATCTCGGAAAACGGCATTAAGAAATTGTATCGCAATTTTTTTTGCTATATCATGACCAACTGAGTCAACTTTTATGGCTTTCATTTCCGAGAAGTACTATTAGGAATTTTTTTAGAGAAAAACTAACAGCGGATTCTTGAGCAGCACCACCTTAAACTAAACTGTAACGATTTTTATCGTTCTAAATTACTGGTTGTCCCAGATATTTGCGATATTTATATTATAATTTTTCTAATGATTACATGCACTTGTTATTAAAACTATGTATGCCATGGAAATTAAAAATTGTAAACTAATTAACAAATGTCACTTTAACTGACTGATTTGTTTTATAGTGGCTCCAAATGGTAATAATGATTTATTCTTTAGAAGAAATAGAAGAAATTATAAGATTAGTTTGTGGTGGCGCAGGAACTTTTCGTAAAACAACAAAAGAATTTAATAGAAGACATCTAGAACGCAACACCAATCATATTACAGTTTCTTACATAAAACAATATTTTGATCAAAACGGAACTGTTAATAAACTTCCCAATCAGCATCGTTTTCGTGAATTTCGAGCAACTCAATCTGCTCGGATTCGCATTCGCATCCGCACTCAAGCGTTAGGAACGCTAGTAGAATTTTAAATATCCCGAAAAGTACTATCTGGTTATGCTTGAAGAAAAATAACTTAAAAATAACTTTTTAAACCAAAATGTGAAAACTCTTGAAGTTGGTGATATTGAAAGAAGAATGGGATATTGTTTATGGTTACAAGACATGTCCTACATTTCTACAAAATATTTTATACACATATGAAGCCACATTTACGACATATAGTATAGTATCATCACAAAATATTACATTATGGACTCAATATTACCCACTTTAGGTGATACAATATAAGAGACAATATTCTAACTAAGGTTACATTTTTACAAAATGAGTTTGATGATGAAATTGGTGCGTTGCCTCTTAATTATCGGTACAATTCACACTTACAATTTGAGGAGGCACCCTTTCACCATGCAATTAACGTAAGAAACTGGTTAAATAATAATTTTCCAAATTGTTGGATTGGGCAAAACAGTCCTGTAATTAATTGGCCGCCGAGATCCCCCGACTTCACGCCACTTAATTTTTTTCTCTGAGGGACAATTAAAAATAAGGTTTATGTTTCGAGGCTCCAAACTCGAGACGATCTTTGTGATCGAATTAGATTATAGATTATATTGCCATAGCATTACCAAACAACAAATTGAGAAAAGTAGTAAACAATCCCCGACGACGTAATGAAAAGTGCTTGATAGAAAATGGCGGAATGATAGAAATGTCAAGTATTTAACTTTTATAATGGCAATTTATATCGACCTGTAAATAAAGGAAGTTTTTTGTTAAAAATAGTCTGTAATTATTAGAAAAATTATTAATTATTAATTATTATTGTAAAAATATCATTAAATAATATCAAGGACACCCAGTAATTTAGAACCATAAAAATCGGTACAGTTTGGTTTAAGGTGGTGCTGTTCAAGAATCCGTTGTTAGTTTTTCTCTAAAAAAATCCCTAATAGTACTTCTCGAAAATGGGAGCCATAAAAGTTGACGCAGTTAGCCATGATATTAGCAAAAAAAATAATATGTGATGCACTTTCTTAATGCCGTTTTCCGAGATCTATCTAAACTAGAAAGTTTAACATTAAAATAGCGTAAAAAAACAAACAAACGACATCAGCGTTGTTCCAACACCGCCAAGAAACAGGCCATAGAACAGCAAACAAATATTATCTATAAGCCATTACAGAACACGTATACTTAGAGAAGCACTAGAAATAGAAAAGAACGGTAAACTAAATAGATGAGATGATGCCCTTCATATACCAGCAGCATAGAAAACATTTCTCAAAAACAGGGAAATGATGCAAAACCAACACCAAACAACTCTGAAGATCCTAATTCCAACCACCTGACAGAGGGACGGAACCAACAAAACAAACCGACCAATCAAAACCCTACACGATAGGCTCTACGGACCCGTGTGAACAAAACTGCGACCCTCGCCGATCTACCCCTCAATTCGAAGCTGTTTATCAAGAGAGCTGAGCAAGAATGTCAGCAAGAATGTAAAATTCCTTAAAACGAACGGCTTGAAACCCGAAAGAAAAATTCTTACAAATATATATATTACAAATATATAAATATATATATATATATATATATATATATATATATATATATATATATATATATATATATATATATATATATATATATATATATATATATATATATATATATATATATATATATATATATATATATATATATATATATATATATATATATATATATATATATATATATATATATATATATATATATATATATATATATATTACATTGATGATTGCTTACTCATCCCCCATATTTTACCGATTTAGCTCCGTGAGACTTCCTAAAATTGAAGACATAAGGAGTTTGGAGGCGATTTCCAAAAAATATTACTATCAATGCTTCGAGAAATTTAAAAAGCTTTTCAAATATTGTACTGAACCACAATCAGTTAATTTTGAGTACAACGTAATGAAGATTATAAAGAAATAATGCTTTTTAAGTTGACACCTTTCTATTTAGACATTCTTTAACATCTAGAATTAATACGAATGAAATATAGTCAAACGTCCTAACTTGCCTGCCCACGTCTAGTGGAACGGTTTAATAATATTTGACGTATGGAATTATTCCAGGATTCTGGATGTGTTTGCGTTTGCCATAACTATCAATATTTGCAGAAAATTTGAGATCTGCCCTTTTAGCATGTTCCGTTCGATAAATGTTCGGCGAAGCTTGAACGCTATTACGAATATCAAAGATTCTTTGCCATACTATATATTTATTTATTATTATATAATACAAATTGAAACATTTTTGTGCAAAGTTGGTATTTTCATCTTAGGAAATATATATCTCTCTACAAACTTTTCGTATTTATATATATATATATATATATATATATATATATATATATATATATATATATATATATATATATATATATATATATATATATATATATATATATATATATATATATATATATATATATATATATACAGTTCAAGAAGCTACGAACGGTTTCATTTCTTAGGGTTTAACCTTTTTAATCATAATCATTTTTTATCAGTTGAATCTTTCGTTTACAGTTATAATAAGAGTTTAACAGTAACTACAGATATACGCGTACTACTACAAACATCTATATCATGTGTAGTTTCTGGGTTAGGATCGTTTTTTCCGAAAACATCGTTATTTTCGATTTTATCCGATATTTATTTACATAAATAGAGTAAAAATTATTTTCCAGTGACTACAATAAACTACGAACAATTTAGCACTAATTTCATTCCTATTTTTGGTATTATTATCACCAATATTTACTGCCTTGAAAAATATTTATTGTAGTGTAAATGAACACTACAAAAAATGAAGTATACTATATTTATTAGCATCGTTTGTGGGCAAAAGTAAGCAAAGAAAAACCGAGTATTCTTTAATGTGGGTTCCAGCGCGATGGAGCGGCAATTTGCCTGTTTCAGGCAATAAAAAAGTTTTAATCAGAGGTTATTTGTTGATATTTTTTTTGACAAGACGGTATTGCGTCACGATTATTTCATATTTTGCATGAGTTATTTTTTTTTTTAAGAGTTGAAGATTGTATCCAATGATAATGATAAAAAAAATTGGAATTCATTAAAGCAATGTTTAGAATTTCATCCGCCCCAGATTCTACGGGAGTTAAATTAATTATTAACTGATCCTTTTTTTATTTAAAACTAACCTTTCATCAGTATGTAAATCAGTGAATAACTATTATATTTTGTGGCTAAGAATGTTTTTTAGATTGAATTATTTGAATGAACCTAGAAGTAAACTGGTTTTTATTATAAACTTCATTTACTTTGTTTCTTTTTTGGATGAATATGTATAATTGATTTCTTCAGATATATACGTTTAGTAGGATAGTTAGCTCTTAAAGTATTTTCAGATTTATTGTCTTATTTTTACCTTTGATCCATTATTTTTATTTTGAGGTACATGTAAGACCATCGTAATAGTAGCGTACTGCAAATATTCAAGTTTGTATAATAAAACAACAATATGGGAACAGTTTTTTGAAGCAGATACTGGACATTGGTATTGGCCATTCATAATTTTGCTAGTACTATAATCGAGAACTCTATTAATTTAATAGATAACAGTTGCTCGGAAAAAAGATTTCACGTCTGCTATTAATTAATATAACACATAATTAGTATACTATTGTCTTCCATGTTTAAGACAAAATTACTCAGACAATATTGCCATTCTCTTTTGAGGGCCACATTTAGAAAATAGTTCATCATCAGAATTAGAATCATTAACAATTGCATTTATATCAACAGGGCCAGTAGTAATATAATTATACATTGTTCCATAGTTAAAAATAAGCGCAATAGCAACAGACCTATTTTCAGCCGGAACCGTGCAAGATACTGGACTTTTTTTACATAGGTAAAGGGCCCTTTTTTATATAGATAGATAAAGTGATTTTATGGGTTGTTTTTCGTCTAAACATTTACCATTATCAATTGCAACAAAAATTTTCTGTTAATTCCGTCATCATCTCCTGATAATTCCAATTTGAAAATGTACTTTTCACATTACTTTAGATAGCAGAATGAAAATGTTTGTACCCCCTATCCGTGCTGTGTCTTGCGGTATTTTTCATACTTCCAAGAAAGAAGGCTAATTGAAGTGAACTATGAAGTCTGTTTTCGACGCTTGATTTTAGATTATTTTTATTTGTCTGGCTCATGTTTATGGTTCTTCTTTACTAATACATTTTAACCAGAAGACACATATAATTATCCGGAGATATTTAAAATAATCACATTATCATACACAAAATTGCTCTACCGTTATAGAAAACTTTTAAACAACATTGAAATTTAAAAAATTGAAAAATGTCTACATAACAATAAAAACTATATTTTAAAAAGTCCCTAACTTAGTAAATAATTCTAGTAACAAATACCACGAATGCATTACTTTGCCATCAATATCATTTGGTTGACTAAAGCACCCTATAACTAAATAACAATATCATTAGAAAAGGATATCGTAAACTGATTCTGAGATATTATTCCTGATAGTGTATCATCATTTTATACATCATATATCATTAGTTTATTTTTGAATATATTGTAAATATAAACAATATTTTTACTATTTGGAAATTTTATGCAGAAAACCAAAGATATTTTTCCTCAAACTTCATATATGTATTTTATTGGAACAAATACAATTTCAAAAAGTTTATAAAATTAATTTAATCTCTCAAAGAGAACGATTTCGATACATTTATAACCAGAAATCATTGAATTTGCTGGTCCTGCCATAAACATACATTTCGATTTAAAGTTTACATGCCAATTATTTTTGTTTAAATAAAAAATGGTATGTCAATAAAGTATTGTAAACATTGTAAAAGTATTAAAAAACATTTGTTTCTATTTTAAATATTGACATTTTCGTTAGTAATTTGTTTTCGGTATATACGAATATAGAAAAACCTTATTGCTTTTTCCCAATAATTATTTATATATATATATATATATATATATATATATATATATATATATATATATATATATATATATATATTTATATATATATGGGTGGGGCTTCCTCCCGGTCAAGCAACTAACCATTCCTCATTATGGCGGAGACGCAGGAGATTCTCGCGGAGACGCTCGCGCTCCACATGAGATTGTGGAACCCAACGGTCGGGGGTGTATAACTCCTGACTATTGTTGTCTCGTTGGACGCAGTCCAAAGAAGTCAAAAAACTCGATTTATAAGCCATCCGACGAGATGTCGGCGAAAATATGGGTTGTTGTAGAGGGACAAGAACAGTAATGGCTGTTCCGCCGCTGAAGCTGAAGAAAAAATACCGGATATCCTGACTGAGGAGGCAACAAAGGCTATATACTCGATAAGAAATGACAGGACTCTAGGAAAGGATAGTATAACTGTTGAGATATTAAAAGCTGGTGTCGGACTTTACATAAAACACTAGCAAAATTGTATTCAAAATGTCTCAAAGAATAAAAAAGACACAACGTATGGAAAAATGCAGAATCGATTCTTTTACATAAAAAAGAAGCACATGGAGATTTAACGAACTACCGACTAATAAGCCTCTTATCAGTACAAAGCTTTCACCAACATAATATCTAAAAGGATATTAAGAAAATTTAATGACGGACAACCATGAGAGCAAGCAGGATTCAGAAGTGGATTTAGTACAATGGAACACATCGAAGTTCTACATCAGGCCATCGAAAAACACAACGAATACACTATGCCACTGTGCTTGGCTTTTATCGATTATGAAAAAGTATTTGATTCAATCTCAAAGCAGGCCATAATGGATGCACTGCTTAACGAAGGTGTAGACAAAGTCTACGCAAACCTACTGGAATCGATATGTGATGAAGCTACAGCGACAGTCCACCTTGATGATCTTGAGGTTGGAATTAATGTAGAGCCGGATATACGGCAAGGCAGTCTGGCTTGAGGAAATGTTTTGTGACAAGGATTGGGATCAGGATAGAATAAAGATCAATGGTGCGTACTTAAACTATCTCAGATTCGCGGATGATATTGTTCTTTCTCAGAAGAGCTGCAAAGACACATATAACGACACACATAAGTGCTGCAAAGTGTGTAGAACTATTTGGCTTGTTCATGTTCAATAAATTTGCTGAGGACAACAGAATTTCTATTTTAGGAATAAATTAGGAAGTTGTGGATTTCTATATATATATATATATATATATATATATATATATATATATATATATATATATATATATATATATATATATATATATATATATATATATATATATATATATTATGTGTTTCCTTTTAAGATTTTCTCCACACTAGTAACGAGAATTTTTATTATTGACATAGTCATTAAGGTAAAAATGAGCTTAATAGGAGAATAAGATGTTGTCGACTGCTGGAAATTTTGTGAAGGATGTGAAGGATGAGAAGTACCGATGACCTCGTCACATTAGATAGATATTTCTAATATAGATATTGATAGATAAGATAACTGTAAGGAAGGATATTCAGTATACATAAAATTACGAGGGGTATTTTCAAATAAGGTTCGTTTGTGAATGAGAGTGAGAATGACGCACAATTTTCGCAGTGCGTTTGCGCGTCTGCTTTCAGCAAGCTTTGCGCGCATTTAGGCGCAATTTGCAGCCGTATCGTCGTCTGTATGTTGAGCTGTAGAAGTTTGTAATGTTTAAGAAAATTCAGTCACCCACCGACTGATAGATGCGATCTGTAATTTGATTCTTGATAATGTGGTAGTACAGTGATAACGCAATGAGTGACAGTCAAGTTCAAAAGAACGGGGAGTACATGAATGTGCATGATTAGCCACGCCTTGGCCGACTTTGTTCTCTGATTTTTGAAGATTTGGTTCGTGATGATGACAACAATTCGAGAGAACCGACGATTCACGATTTCAAATTTATCAAGTGAATTTCCACATGTTTCAAGGTCTGTTTTGTAAACTATTGTTTCGAAGAAACTGAATTATCGAACATTGTATTTTCGGTGGATACCAAGACTGCTTTTTGACGATCACAAAATAATGAAACTGAAGGAGATTGATTGTTAGATTACATCGTTACAAGAGATAAGACATGGGAGCCTCACATGACTCCCGAATTCAAGCAACAGTCAATGGAATGGCGATACACATCGTCGCCAACCAAAGTGAAAGCCAAACAGAGAATTTCAGCCTGAAAAATCATGGCAACTGTCATTTGGGACAAGAAAGGGATTTTGTTAGTGGATTTTATGCTGAGATGCACAACAATCAATTGTGATGCGTATTGTGCCACCTTAAGAAAACTCCGGCATGCCATATAAAACAAGCGGTGTGGCGTGGGTTTTCCGGTATGATGTTACTCCATGGCCATGTAAGACCACATGTTTCTGCACAAACACAAGGTCTAATCAGGTCTTTTGGATGAGAAGAACTGGATCATCGACTTTACAGTCCAGAACTTGTACACAGTGATTTTCACTTGTTTCGGAACTTAAAAGAGTTTCTTGGTAGATCAACGGTTCAACGATGACGAATAACACGACGTTTTTCACAGGCGGCAGATTTCTTTGACGTCAGAATTCAAAAACTTGTTGAATATGACAAAGACAATGTTTGAACAAAAATGGAAATTGTGTAGAAAGGTAGATAAAAGTATGTAGAATATGGAAAAATATATTTTAATGATGTTTATAGTATTTTTCTTCTTACTAAAAAACGGACCTTATTTAAAAAATATACTTCGTAATTGAGCTCCGCCCTGTATTTTCTATCACCATCTTTCTGCTTTAAAAGCTCAGTAAATATATACCCATATGTCAGCATATAAAATAAATATGAAATGAAATTTTGCCAGATATTCTAATCTTCATTCCCACGACTAGTAGAACGGACCAATAAAATCTGACGTATGGAATTTTTCCAGGTTTTCAAATTCGTTCGTATTTGCCATAACTCTAAATATTTACGGAAATGTTTGGAGATGTTCTTTTCGATACGCTCAGTTCGATAGGCACCGTTGACGGTTAAAAGTTATTACGAATATCAAAAACTTGAGTTATGATAAATAGTTCTCTCTAGTATTGAATATTTCTAGAAGAGAAAAATAAATCGTTTTGCTGTGGAAAGATGTATTATTTTGTTAGTGTATTGATTTGTTCTGGCAAATCATCCACATCTGGGTCTGAGAGAAAATTGTCTGAAAAGAACAGATCATTGAAGGTCATCATGTAGACCTACACACTATGTAGGAAAAATAACGGATCTTCTTAAATTTAAAGAAAACTATTAGCGCCATCTTTGGTACCTATATATAATTTGTATATCTCCTCTATAAAACGAGACTGCTCTCATTAGAATTAATCAACCGATTATCAAGTTATAACGCTTAAAACAAAAGTACCTTTTGCCATATCGTCACAAAAACACGATAGAACAAGGAGCTAAGTCATGACCGTGAGACTGAGGCATTCCTGGGCATTAGTATGATAAGCATACAAAGATTTTACATGAACATTTACCCGTGAAAAAGATTTGTGCACTAAAAAAAAGACAATCGGTCAAAAAAAGGTTTGTATCTATTGGTGCAAAGAAATGCTTAAAAATACAATCGTGTTATGTCAAAAGCTGTGTATAACATCTACACATGTGACAAATCTTGGATCTATGTGTATGAATTCGAAAGTAAACAGCAGTCGACTGTATGGGTCTTTCAAAATGAGCCAAACCCAACAAAAGTTGTTCGCGCACCAGGCACTTCGAAGCAAATGGTCGCCTGTTTTTTTTAGATAAACGGGCATGTGGCTTCATTGCCACTAGAAAATCGTAGAATGGTTAATTCTGAATAGTACACAACTATTTATTTGCCAGAATTATTTGAAGAAATAAAAAAAAACAACCAGCGACGCAGGATCATTCTTCGCTATGACAACGCTAGTTCTCATAAATCGGACCGAACAATTCAATATTTGATCGAATCGAACTGATGCGTCATCCATCGTGTAGTCCTGATTTAGCACCCAATGATTTCTTTTTGTTCCCGTCCGTGAATAATAAACTACGTGGTCAACGATTTTCGATGCAAGAACAAACGGTTGACGCGTTCAAAATGCATGTTTTGGAGATACCTCAATCCGAATGGAAAAAGTGCTATGAAAATTCGTTCAAACGTATACAAAAGTATATGTATCATCGCAGAGAATATTTTGAAAAACAATTAAACCATTTTCAATAATAAATATTTGTTTTTATTTATTATTCCTGATGAATGAATACCAACTCTCGTAGTAAATTTTGTTTCAAGTTCGGTAAAACTTTTTCAGAAACATTTGAATTAATGAAAAGTTTATGGTGATAATTGCTTGTCCCGTACTCGTGTGTCGGGGTGGTATAAGCGATTCTAGGATGGCCGTGATACTTTGGAAGACGTTTCAAAGCCAGGCCAGGTTTTTACGAATCTAAAGCGATTATACTTCGGGAATTCATTCCACGGGGTCAAAATGTAGCTGGTGAATATTATTTGTGTATTATGGATCATCTGCGGAGGAGAATCGTTCAAGTGAGATGAGGAGAATAGTTCGAGTGAGGGCCGACTAGCGAGCGCCAGAAACCAACTTCCCGGTTTTCGTTGCCCGATAATGCACCATCTCACAGAATCGTTACTGTTCGTAAATTTTTGATGAAAATATAAGTCTGCTTGCTTCAATATTCTCCTTATTCGCCTGATTTATCTCCTTTCCTTTTTCCGAATCTCAAAACGGCCATGAAAGGAACGTTTTATGACAATGTTAGACAAGTCCAAGAAGCCCTACTGAGGATCATTGAGGTGATTCAGAAAAACGACATAATAACTATGCTAGTATTGATTGACCCTGTCCATCGGTTCATCGATGTAAAAGGGATGTATTTTGACTAAAAATTAATATTTTTTGCAAAATCACTATTTCTTTTCTACTTATAACGTTCCGTAATTTTTTTGACATACTACTATTTTCTTTCATGATATTTGGGTTTGACTGTTATATAATGCAGATATACAGATAGCTAAATATACGCCAAAAGAACACACTGAAGCCTATTTAGCTTTCGGTTTCATGTATGACCTTACTGATTATCTAATTCGCGCAGAAACCACTTCCGTCACGAATCCAATACCAATGAAGGGGCACTAACATAAAGGCCTTGGATAGCCATCCAAGGCCGTCCACGTCGCTGTGCTGATTTATGTACGGATGTTGCATTTACTGATTTCTGATAGCAATGCCTGTTGCTCAGCGTTGCTTGGGATAATAATGGTGGAACACCAGTTTCAAGGGTGTGCGTCATAATGTGAGCCGCACATCTATGCTGAGAGCACACATATGTGCTTTTGAAATCTGGCTTATACCTCTCGACTACAGCCCTTGCGCCCAACTCGACCATTTAGTCACGTTGGGGCCACGGTCCCCATCAGTCCTTCGCAACTGGAGGGGTATTAGTAAACTAGTAGAGGTTTCCTCCCCCGTGGGTCACCATCCAAGCCGATGTAGCGCAAGCTCCACTTTACTTATTCCCGATGCCAACGCCCGGTTGCCCAGAGGTATCTAGATGTTCAACCACTAGAAGTGGTTGAACAACTGCTCTATGGGTGAGCGTAGTAAAGTGGGCTGGCGCAATCCTCCGGTGCCGCATAAAAGGACAATTTATCGTTTATTCGAGCAATTTCAACAAGTTGGAACAGTTGGGGATAAGCCTCGTATCGGAGCCTCAAGAACAGTGCGAAGCGCTGAAAATATTGCACGTGTGAAGTAGTGAAGTAGAAACGTCGATTCGACGCCAATTGTAAATTTCTAGACCCAGTTAACTTTCACATGTTTTGTCATAAGATGAAATTGTTCAGGACCTGTTACCAACAGAAAAAAATAAGCGATTAGAATACTATCACATTTCCTGACTATTCCGGATTATTTTTATAGAGATTTTACGCCTTCACGCCTTACCTTTCCGACAGAGAGGATTTTATGACCTGGTGATTAGAGAATCCGGTCAATCAAAGACCAAGCCATTGTAGAACTAATTATTTCGGAGCCCAACCATTACCGAAACCAGACACTTTTTTTTTGGGCCACTTTGCACAGTACCCGGTCAGTACAGATTCCAGACTTTTTGGGGACCCCCGCGTAGGGACAAAGAATTGTCAGTAGGCGTACTCATGGTATTTGGATACCCCAGTACAGGATAGACAAGCGGCGGGACAATCGAAAAAGAAGGCTAGATAATAAATTTTTAATATATTTTCGTATTGAGTTAATGTTTCAGGTTTCTTTTTTTATATTGCCTACTTCTCTGACTACCGTCAGGAAATAGACAGTTTGCGGTTCGATCAGATTTATTATTGTTGATTTTGCATATTTTAATTGATCCTATTTGATTACTTTTAAGTTATCTTCACTTGCTTAGTAATGTTTGAGTAGCCTTAGTACCATCTAATTTAAAGTTACTGAGAACTAGAAACGAGCTCGTGTAAGTTGTGGGAACTTGTTAATTTGTTTTTTTAATTTTCCACAGTATGGTTTGGTGAATCACAGTCCTTAAACCTACCTATGTTTTTTTCTTATAGTTTTATTTCTTACCTTTTCATGTACTTTGTGTTGTTTTTTTTATTGTGCTTACGTGTATTAAAAGCATAAAATTAATTTAATAGTTTTTTTAATGATAGACCACTTCCCAGTGGTCTACTACTATATAAGAGAATTTAACGAACTGGGTGGCACCCTTTTGACGTGTCGCATCATTCCGTCCAGGACCTTCTCCCCGGTGCCTCCGGCGAACGGGTGCCGTCACAGTAGCTAACATTTTTCAATTGGTTTCAACAAGAGAAAAATATTGGTTACACATCCTTGCTAGTATTGTTACGTTAACACCCGATATATTGACTAAAGTTATGGAAAATGTATGAAAAAGTGCATACAGTTGCATTTTTGCTAATGGCTCACATTTGATTGACATAACTTTCAAAAATTAATGAAAACAAAGTTTGCAGACGAAATAAACATACTGCAGAAAAAAAATCTCTCTGTATATTTTAATAATTATATTGTTATGTATAATTAAAATGGTTTTCAACACAATCTCCTTTTAGCTCTATATACTTTTTCAAACGTTTCTCCAACTTTTTTAAATCGCCTAAAAAGTAATTTCGGAAGGTTAGGTTAGGTTTGGGTGATGACCTCCTCGTTCGATGTGAACCGTTGTACGCTGAGCCATTTTTTTATGTTCGGAAATAAAAAAGGCATTGGTGGCCAAATCCAGTGAATACGATGGATGTTGTAATAATTCGAACTTTAATTCTATTATTTTGGCCATTGAGACTATACAGATGTGCACCCGAGCATTGTCTTGATGGAAGAGGATCTTTATCTTTTTCAAATAATTTTTCTTGATTTCTTCGCTCAGCTGGTGCAATAACGACGCATAATACTCCCCAGTTATTGTTTTTTCTTTTCCCAAGTAATCGGTGTAGATGATTCTGCGTGCATCCCAAAAAACTGTGGCCATAACATTGCCGGGCGGTTTCACCATCTTCGCCTTCTTCGGAGCCCGTTCGCCTTCAAAAACTCACAGCTTTGATTGTTCCTTTGTCTCTGGAGTGTAGCAAAGTATCGATGTTTTATCCAGAGTTATGTATCGAGGCAGAAACTCATCAGGATTGCGACGAAAAAACGCCAAAACAGCCTCAAGATGTACGGCCACGTTTAAACTCGTTTACCCAATTATAAATAGTGACAAACACAGAAGAAGACGTGCCATGAACGTCATCCAAATAAGATCTCTTTCGGTGTTAAGCCTTTTAAATATAACTGTTTAATCATAACTCTAAACAGACTTTTTTCCATTTTTCTAAATAAACAAAAGTGACTTTGACAGCTATCTGGTGAATAATAAGGCTTACTAAAAACAAACCATTTCCGATGCTACGAGCACCATCTCTTGTATTTTCTTAGGACTTATTGAACGATCGTCGTATGTTTAATATATTTTAAGTACTAGATTAGTACTAGATTGTATGCGCAGAGAAAGAAGTGAGTCAATATTGATAGAAGTCAGATTCTTATAATCATTATATCCATATATCCGTATTATATATTGCCTCAGTATTCTTTCCAGAATTTTTAATAATTGATGTCATGACGTCATCCTGCGGGATTCTCTTTCCTAAAAATGACTAGTCTGATCTTTTCCTTTTATTGGTGATTGAATTCGCAGTAGATACGAGTTAAACCTCTGCATTTTTAATTATAGAACTGCTATAAGATGGTCGTAGATGAAGTATGTGAATGCGGAAAAAAATATAAATTTATAATCCCACGTACTAATTAATTGTTATCAATCACATAACATGAAAGCTATCGATATGGTATAAGTTATAGCATTACTATCGATAAAATGATAATAATAATTTTAACTACCTATTAGCTAAAAAAAATGCCTACGAAACACCAGACGGCTTTTTTCAATATCTTAACATGTATGATTTTCTTTTAAAAATTTACAATTTCTTCTACAGACACTCCATATAATTATTTTTTTTATTCAATCTGGATTAATAGTAAATATATCAAATACCTATTAAATTTTACATCTTCTTGTGATATCAACATCGCAACATTGTGTGTAACTTCTTTTCCAAAGCCTATTGACTATAAGTGACCAATGGAGAACGTTTTACTACCATATAAAGGAAATAAGTTTTGCCTAAATAATTGCAGTATACCGGCAAATACCAATGAAATACAAAAGTAACAATGAGACGCATTGAAGTCGTAAATTCAGGAAAGTAGGATAAATGGGCTATATTAAATATATAGACTTATTAAAGCTGCAAGTTTTCTATATCATAAAATAATGTATTTGAAATAAAAATTAATAAGTTATGGAGTATAGTTATATATATTTATCTTCTATTGAGATTAACATGGTATTCGCTTAGACAAAACAAACAGATGGATAACAGCAGAGGTTTCCAGCCTTTTCTGGACCACCGCTCCCTTTACAAAAAAAAAAGATGCCAACGCCTCCTTTTCCATAATATTTAATAATACCAGATATTAAAATATTGTTGCACATTATCTATACCTATTTTATTTGTCCATCTATTAAGAAATCACAAACTATAAATTAATTAAAAACACTATCTGAATAGTTTTAACAATTTGTATATAGTTATCAATAATAGTTGAATCTGGTATAGCTTTAACAATTTGTTAATATCGGATTCCAATTTCGTTAACATCAGTTGCAAATCGCCACGCTTAGCGATGTACAGTCTGTTCCTTTTCTCAGACAGTAAATTAGCTACTGTACCGAATCCACGCTCAGCTAAATACGATGAAGGAAATGCAATTAAAAATTTTAGAACTCTTGGTATCCATTTCTGAATTTTACTTTTAGTTCTTCGTTAGTTGTGAGTTCTAGGAGTTCTTCTTCAAAATTTGATGATTCTGCTGAATCAGCATATGCAAAATGATCTAAAACCCAACCCGGTACATTCATGTTTGAAATATCCTCTAATCGCTCCATCAAATCAGCATAAAGAACGTCCAAGTGTTAGCAGTAAGTCAGTAAATCTTCCTGTTTTGCAGAGACTGCTGATAATGTGGGAAAGTGGCTGTATTCACCTCTATCTAGATTGATTTGAACACAATAATAAGTTTTCCCACAAAAGAGCTAAGACGTTTTTTGTTTTAATTAAATTCAACTCATCACTTTACCGTTGTAAATTGACTTCATTAAATAGTTTAAACAGGCCTGTCAAATAAACGATATCATTTTTGTATATAATCCGGTTTTCGCGCAGTTTCTCGACTTGCGCAGTTTTTCGTTTCGCACAGTTTTCAAGGAAGTCCAGTAGTGAGTCAAATAGATTAAAAAAAACGAGTCAGACAAATACTTTTTGAGAGCCAACGAACTTCTGTGTGCAACAGCAAGCTATTGCAATTTTTATCATTTTCAGTACAGAGTTAGCCAAATAATATGTCGTTTAATAAATTGGGTTTCCGAATAAAAAATAATTATCGATTTTTTTACTTTATTTTAAAACTTTATAATAAATAACAATCGATGCAAAAAACTTTTTAAAAACTTGTTACAATTAATTATAACTGAATTAAAATGTACAAAATTAAAAACAAATGACGTGACTATGAACGCGCCGCGATTGGCTGCTATTTTTGTGACGTCAGAACACCAGTGTTTTCACATCATTACTGTCAACGGCTTTTATTCGTATATATACTGTCAAAATTATTGTTGGTTAAATGCAAAATAAAATATTATTGATTACTAATTTAGTTCAGTAATGTGTTCATAAAGGCTAATTCTGATAATATACCAGCTGTGGATATTCTTATTGTCATAGATTTTCTGAAAAATAACATTCGGTACAATTCAGCTGATGTTCGAGGTGCTAAGGCATCGATGTAAGTTTTTTAAATAATAATAAGGTAAATGTAAATAAGAAACAAAATATTTCTATTAAATATAATAAGTAGGAATAATTTGTAGGGTATCACGAGAAAGTTACGGTGACAAGGCTATAGGTTTTGTTCAACTTAAATGCAAAAAATGTATTTGCATGGTAAAAGGACGTGCATGTTGAGAACATAAAGTTTGGATAAAGCTTAAACAGTTACCTTGATTATTAATGAGAAATTAAGAAAAGTCCAAGAAACCCAATGTCAGGAATGTGCAGCTTCAGCAGGTAATAAATACTCAAACAAAAAAAATATATAATGTTATACATAGTAATATTTTGTGTATATTTGATGATATGTGGTTGTAAATATGCATTAGCACTACTCATGTGGATACATTTGAGAACTGAAGATCCAACACCCACCGAAGAAAAATATTAAATATTGAGTAAACAAAAGATGTTTTCTAGTTTTGTAGCAAATTTTATTGAGCAAACAGAAAACAATATAAATCATAATTAGAAAAACAAAACATATACATACTGTTTAAATCACTAATTTTATTTCAATAAAAAATACGCTGTTAAATATACATAATCCCCCACCTAGGTTAATATGGATAATATAATTTGTAAAGTACATTAATAATCAACTCAAATTAAGACAATCACTACCCAAAAGTATATACATATTTGTTTGATTGTATTCATTGAAGTTTCCAATACTTTTAAAACCACACAGATTCTTCAAACCATCATACTAAACTCTATTAACAATATTTTTAAAAAAATCCACCCATACTACATTATTGCTTTAGTTAAGGTTGTCACTATTTTTAAAACGATGGCGGTTTTTCGCCTTACATGTTTTACAAACCACCACATTAGACTCTTGATTTAATAATATTTGCAAATATAAATAAATCTGGCTGCTAATTGTAATGCATAACCAGCTAGAGATTTCTTAAATAAGAGATGGCACCTAAACCATTATTTTTTCTGTCAAAGTGTGGGACTCTCCTGTTAGAGTCTTCCTACTGGAAAACCACTGTCAGCCTATTATCAGTCGTCAATGTCAATAATAATTTTTTAACCTATGTTTAAACATACCCTATCAAATGAATATATTCAATCAATAAATGAAATGTACCAAAATCCTGAAAAACACTTAATATTTTAACTGTTGTGTTTGATTTAGCATATAAATATACCATTTTCTTTACTTTTTGTTTGGACAGTAGTTTTGCTTTTCTATTTTTCTTTTTTTTGCATACTCCTTCAGATGTTTGTTTAAATTCTATGGAAAACTGCTTTGCCAGTCCCTAATTTAACTAGTTGGTGTTAATCCAACTGATCATACAGATTTCTGTAATCTTCGACTATCTACAAATTAGATTATCCTGTAAAACTTTCATAAGTATAAGACTTAATATACGATTATCTTCCAAATCGGTAGTCGAATTTTGTTCTTGTCTGATTCTTAAATATTATTATTCCTATCCTACAAAATTGACGATCCTGTATGGCTTTTTTATTGTTACTACCCTCGGTTGTATTGCTACATCTAGATTATTTTCAGACACACAGGAATATGTTTTCTTATACATTTAGCATATTAATTTGTTATCCCTACATGAATTAAATAATATAAATATAAGTTATAAAAACGAATAAGTTAATAAGTTATAAGAAACTCTAATCTGATTTCATTCTAAACTTACCTTTGAGCCTCCATATCTTATGTAAAGATATATAAGAATAACGTCGAAAGCTGCACCGAAACTCTAAATAACAATTAAAAGTAATTATGTTTTCAGATCTATCGCAAACTAACAAAAGCAGTCAAAGATATAGGTTAAACCTATAGAGCGATGTCTAAGATCGATGATTTGTTTCATTTATCCGAAACTCCGATTGTTTGGGAACGTCTGTTCAGAAAGAGAGCGAATAGCCCCGAGCCGACGGTACATTGTGTGAGGTAACAAATTACTCCGATTGTTTTCGGTATTTGCCGGCGTGTCATCGGTACTAGGTATAAAAATTTGTTTTCAATTTGATATAACTTTTTAATTATAAGGAAAAAAATAAAAATAGTTTTGTTATAAAACTTATATATAATATCGTCTTATTAACTGCTCTACTAACGTAATGGAGCGACGCATCAACGCGTTCATTTTTAGCAACCAAATTCTGACGATGAATAATACAATGTACAGCAAGTACATATGGTACCGCTTGTTTCAAATATTCCATCAGCAGCAGCTGACAAAATATTATGAATAGGAATTTCTTTCTATTGAAAAAGCTTTCTCATGATATTAAATATCGATTCTTTCTTAAGCAAATTATTTTGAAACTCTTTTGACATTTTTTCTTTTATGAATCGAACTTATGATAAGAGTAGTGCTTCGATAATTGGTAGAGTTGATTCATCCAGTTGTAATGGAAAATTTGCAAGCTTTTAAATAATCGCAGAAAAAAAATTCAGTCTTTATCCATTTCATCTATTCTTCTATGCACTGAATTGTTACTTAGAGGAATTTTCCTGATGATATCTAATGCTGTTTTATGATGAAAAACAGTTTTTATCACCTCTTAATGTCGCCTCATTCGTCGCCAATTGTGTGGTTTTCCCGCTTTTAACGCGATTAACATAGATGCGATTTTAATGCGATTAAGAATAAATTATTATATGAAGCTCGTAGTCCATCATCTTCTTGTTTAGAAGATGATGCAAAAGTTCCATATAGTTGGCTTTTTTAAATATTTCTTTTCCACTCCTTGAAAATAGGATAAATCTTTGTCCTTTTTATCAGAATGCATTTTATTCAAATAATCTTGTAGCGTAGAAGGCTTCATGGCTTTATTTAAAAAAAATGTATGCCAAATTAAACACATAGGTAATGATTGATTCGTAGAAGAGTGTTTAAACTTACCTATGGTTTAATGTTTTGTACAAGATTCGCTTGACTTAATTTTCACAAAAACTCCTTAATGTTGAAACATAAAAAAGGACCGTTACTCGAAAAACTTTGTTTTAAATACAAAAAACTATCTAACAGAACTAATAAATAAAACCCAAAATAAAAAAAAAACACTGAGAAATATTTTAGAGGAACATTCGTCTTCATTAGTGAAATGTGTCAATATAAAGATTTGTATTATTCAAAAACACCACAAGAGATAACGCTCCCAAATACTTATTTAATAGATGATATTTACCTTTCCTTTAAATCTGTCAGAAGAAACCGTAACTGGAACTAATTCTCGGTTTGAAACAAAGTAGGTGGAAATAATCTATAAGGAAAACCGCAACAAGGCGAGAAAATTAAATGTTTTGCTCGTGTTATCTTAGCAGTGTTGTTTCCTTTTGAGTAGTTGTAATCGAGGAGACATTTAGGTCGTTAAATATCGGATGTGAATTCGAAATGAAACAAGACGTCCTTATCTCGGTGGGGTTGGGTATGATAAAAGACCGCAAAAACGTGTCAACTTTCGAGATGAAACCGCTGACGACATTTCTCGCCAGTACAGAATTTAAAGGAGCTAGATCACACAATGGACTAATATTTGAGTAATAAGTTTAAATTGCTGACAATTTTTGATAAAATATAGACATATATATATATATATATATATATATATATATATATATATATATATATATATATATATATATATATATATATATATATATTATATATATATATATATATATATATATACATATATATATATATATATATATATATATATATATATATATATATATATATATATATATATATATATATATACGTTTTATTGGACCAGGCACATCATCTTCTTATTAATTCTGTTAATTCCATTTTGAAAATGTACTTTTAACATTACTTTATATAGCAGAATGAAAATATTTGTATCCCCTAGAGCAATTAATTGAGAGAACAATAGAGATAGTCAAAACCATATACGTATGTTTTATAGATATTTTCGCAATTCAATGTAAATAAGGATATAATTAGTATCTCAAATCTGTACTCGAAAACTACAAACCATGTCCGAACAAAAAATAGAGGTTCCCAAAGGTTTACTTTATATAGCAGAATGAAAATGTTTGTATCCCCTACCGTAGAAGCAGAAGCATCCAACATTCAACTATGCTCCTGCAGCAAATTCACGAGTTTGACAAAGCAGGAAAAGATGAGAGGGAAATCACAAAATGATATACAAAATTATAAGCTGTCTCAATGGAATATTCTGAGGTCAAGATACTGGGGAACAACGTAAATATAATATATAGGGAACCTCTATTAAAAACAACATTATTTATGCTCAGAAACATGAAGAATTTCAGAAAATGACAGAAAACTTGAGAGTTCACAAATGGATATATTTAGACGAGAATTATGAATTGACAGAATATTTAAACTAGGACAATAAATGGAAGGTGAGAGTTGATGAATGAAGAATGGTTTCGGTTCAAAAATTATTTTACAGAGCGCTAAAAGAAATAGAAGGAATAATACAAACGAGAATACCTATATCAGAAGTAAAAATAAGGAACTGCTGATCAACGACAATAAAATAATGCAAAGATGGAAAGAACACTTCGAGGAATTGCTGGAATTAAAACGGGAAGGTGAAGATAAGTCTGAAGAAAGTAATATAGAAATAAACAATGAAATTATGAGCACACAACCTATAAAGTAAAAATGGGGAAAGCGCCAGGATGTGACGAAGTAACTAATAAGATTATAAAATATATGGGAGAAGCAGGAAAAGTAATATTACTTCAGTTAGGGAATAAAATACTGAGAAAGAACAAAATACCGGCGGACTGGTAATTAGCGGTAATACTTCCGATATTCAAGAAGGGAGACACAAGAGATTGTGAAAACTATATAGGCATATCCATACTGAGTTCAACCGAAAAGATAAATTAAAGCATCTTAACGGAAAGATTAAAAGCAAAGATCGCGAAGCACAGAACGGATTTATTCCAGACAGAGGAGTAAACGATGCAATATTTGTATTACAGCAATTAAATGAGAGAACAATTGAGACAGACGAAATCATATACGTATGTTTTATAGATATTTTCGCATTCGAGTAAATAGAAGGCAGATTTGGACAATACTGAATAAATATAATGTAAATAAGAAAATAATTAGAAGTATCTCAAATCTGTACTCGGAAACTACAAACTATGTCCGAACAAAAAATAGAGTATCTAAAAGGATTACAACTACAAAGAACAACAAACATTAAGTCCCTATCTGTTTAACATAGTAATGGATGCGATAATTAAGAAGTGTAACAAAAGAATAAAAAAAAACATGAGGATATTTCAATCTAGAAAGGGTAGAAATTAATCATTGGGCTTTTGCGGATGATATAGTACTGCTTTCGAAAAGACCAAAAGACCTATAGTTAAACTTAAATGTATGATACGAGGAGCTGGGCAAAAGTCAACTGCAGTAAAGCGAAGTAAAACAAATATAATTGGTGTATCGAGCAAACACAAGAAAACAGGAACTAGATTAGAAAACACAGAGCTGGAACAAGTTAAACAATTTAAATACTTAGGAATTATATATACTTAGGAAAAGCGGAAAATGGAAAGATAGAAATAGAAATAGAAGAAAGATTAAAAGCCAACACCAGATTATATTATTGGTTAATTAAGAAAGTATTTAGCAAGAGAGAAATGAAAATAGACTAAGATTAGAGTATATAATGTACTATGCATCCCAACTTTAACATATGGTTGCGAAATGTGGAAGCTAAGTGAACATCAGAGAGGAAGAATAGAGACCTGTGAGATGAGAGAATTGAGAAGAATTTTAGGACTAACTCTGAGGGATCGCGTATCAAACAAGGAAATTAGGGGTAAAATTTGTAGAAGAAAGGATTAGGGAAAGTGCACTGCGATGGTTTGGACATGTATGCAGAATGCCTTGCACGAGACTGGCCAAAAGAGTGTGGAAAATGGGTAAAACTAAAAGGAACACATGGGGGGGGGGGGGGCACCACGAAAGAAATGAAACGATGAGATTGACAAGTATCTTAGAGAGGTGGGACTGGACTGGAGAGGGGACGAGGAACTTGCCAGGGATAGAGGTGAGTGGAGAAAGAGAGTGAGAGGCGATTAATAAACCTTAACTTGACACTGGCAAAGGCCGGTAAACGAGTATAGATCATGATGATGATTTCGGTTTACGGAAAAAAATCATCAATACAGTAAAACTTTTTACTTAACGTTGCAACCTTATTGTTTTCGGATGAAGATCAATTTCATATCAACTACTGAATACTGGAACAGAATAAATCCTTGTTTGTGGCATCAAGAACCAGTTCATTCGTTTAAAGCGAAGGTTTTGTAGGATCTCGTCAGCAAGTGTCAAAATCAATCCATATTTTTTTTTAGAAAATCAATGCTGCTGTAATCCTTATCTCAGTAGAATATGTCAAGATGTAAAGAATGAATGAAGAAGAAATTTAGCACAACAGTTAAAAGATTCCCTGGCTATAATAGTAAGATTTAAATGCAGAAAGACAGAACAGTCAGTCAAACAACTATCAAATCTTTGCTTGTGGTGAAAGAAATCATCCCAAATAAAATGATTATATTCTTTGGTCTCCAAGAAATTCGAAATTGAGTCCTTGTTATTTTTTACGGGGCCTACTAAATTGTGTGTGTGTAACGTAATAAACCGATAACTGCATTGTAACCCTAAGTTTAAACAGCAGATAACACTTTATTACTTTAAAAGCCTAACATCACCCTTGTAGCGTCAGATCATGGCCGTTTCCGTGCGTCGTTCCTTTTCCTTCATTAAAATGTTAGTGATCAGAGTACGATTGTGCCCTGGAGTACGTTAGAACGAGACAGGTATCGATTTTGCTTCAACTATTTGAATACATCTGATTAATTCCATTTTTCCTCCGATCTCTCATGGGTCCACTGTTTTGCCATTTTTGTCGCAGTTTTCGACGAGGCTATTTTGGTGAAAGATGATAACCCCATTTTCACTGTACTCGTGGTGGAAGTGAAAGGTCACTTTTCCCGTTGAGCTGTGTACTGAAGGGCCTCCATGGTATAATAATTTCGATTATAGTATTATTACGGATTTGCACCTTTAGATCCCAACCATAAGACCGAGTGCCTTTAGTTATGTGTTAGTTTAATTAGCGGTCTTAAGGTTACTTCTTTTGAGAGGATTTGGACACCCAACTCACAGGATGGTCGCTATCACCCTATCATGGTTCTCACTACATCGGGGCTGCATTGAAACCCTTTTATAGGTAATTTCCTTGTTTTCTTTTAATTTTTTTTCGATGTTTGATAACTCACTGCCATAAATATGTACGTTCTTCTTTTTCTTGCTGGTTACTTAAAGTTTAACACTGCGTTATTCGCGCTCAGACGCGCTCACAGATACACAATGATAAATTTTAGAAAAGCCGCCATTTGTGTCGTGAGAATTCTCTAAAAATAAAATAACACGACAAAACTTTTGTACGTATTATATATTTATTATTCATTATATCTTTGATCCTAAATATTTAGGTTTATTTGCATATATACTACTCACCACATGAAAGTGGAATGTCTCAAAGAGTTGTCTCTGCAAACAGATATAAGAACCAAATGTTTTATAATTGTATTTTGTTAGGCGCTTTATTTTTCTTCATTTGACAAGGTATACAATGCTTTCGAGAATTGTGCTGCTAACTAGTTCCTGCACCGCTATCATAGTTTTCCATATCTGGCGTATTTGTTTTTGACAGTAACTCTTTTAGAAGAAAATACATTGTCTTAGGCAAAGAAGGTTTTGTTAATCTTCGTATAAGATACTCTTGAAGAAGTTCTCTCCCAAGAATTTTCAAAAATATTCTACGAGGTGGTGGATCATTTCCATTACCCAAATTTATTACCTGGACATTTATACCGGCAACATTTAACATTGGAAAAAAATTGTAAGCAGAACATATTTTCATCAACAATGGTTTGATTTTATTATAAGTGATCATTTCCTGCTTTTTTTATTCCAGATTCTTCATCTATAACACCATCATGATGCATGTTGGAAATCGCTAACATACTTTTTTATTGCACTTATTCTGAGGAACGTAGGATACAAGTGCTCCTTCCTTCCTATAAGTTAGTTCTAATGAATGACAAACGATGATCTGTTAGTGTTTCTAAAAGCGAAAAGTCACTAAACCAATTGTCGGCGGTAATGTTGCGACCTGAATTAAGTACGGGAGTGATGATATGCTCAACCAGGTCTAAATTTTTGTTGCTTAACTGATAAGGACCTTCGGGCTGCTTTCCGGCATACATCTCCATGTTGCAGATATAAAACATCTTAGAATCGCCAAGAGCAATAATTTTTATTCCATATTCTGCGGATGTTGATGTAATATATTGGATAAAGGAACATCTCCCTCTAAAAGCTTCACGTTTTTTATCTAGTATGACATTCTCACCAACTGAGTATGGAGATTGACAATTTACAACTAACTGTTCAAAAAATTCACGTATGGGTGCTAAGCGGTCATATTTTCTTCTTTCAGCCCTTGTTTCTCTGTTATTAAATCTGATTGATTGGAACAAAAATCTGAATTTTTCAGACTCATTGTCATACGAAATATTTCAACACCAAATCCGTCTGTCTCCCAGAAATCTATTAAATTTAATTTTCCACCTATGTAGAGCCCGGTTATGTATAAAAGTTCCAAAAATGCTTTAATTTCGACTTTGTCGGTCGGTAGGTCGGTATCCTTGATACGACTGTATTTTTCCTTTACACTGTCAATATATACACTGGTAAATTTCGTACCTAAGTCTAACATATTTTCACTAATAAGACACTGCCGGCATTCCAAAATACTTGTAGCATTTTTCGAATCGCCGATAACACCTGGAAGTTTCTTGATTAAATTTTACTTAAAAGTTCTTTTTCTAGAAGGAAATCGGACATTTCCAAGAAAACCCTCTACAATTTTCTCATTACTTTTTCTTGTAAAATAAAATATTTTTCAGCGTCTTCTTCATCACTAGTAGAATCGACATCACTTTGTTCAGATCCTGAATTTTCCTGCCTTTCTTATACTCTCTCAGATCCATCTGTGTCATATTCCTATTCGAGATCATAATCGATGGGTTAGGGATTTTGATTTTGGTGTTCATTCACATCGTCTTCACTCCATTAGTCAAATAAAAGTTTATGTACTTCTTTAATATCTTTTTCATTTTCCAGATTGTAAAACTTCTTATTTGTAGCCATTTTGCCTGAAGAAAAAAATACCGATGACGACTAAATACAAAATATACAAAGGTAATCGCGTTGTATCCATAAGATACAACACATTTTTAATTTGTATTAAAAAATTAAAATAAAAATGACGGTTATCAAGCGTTAATAATGACGTAAATATACCAAAAATACAAAGAAAAAATCAAAAATATAAATTGTATAATACTAGAGTACTAGCAAAGTATTCGTCACAATGGACTTTTCGACGAGCCAAATTTTAGGTTTTTGGACGGAGCTGAATTTAGGGCCCTTGAACGGAGCCGAATTTAGGTGAGCCGTACAGCTCCAATTAATTCCCTTACCACCCTTGTGGGAAGCCTGACTCCATCCACGTTTTTCCTTTTGTTTTCTTCTTTCCCTCTGCCTTATTATTACATTACTTTATATTACCTTATTACCTTATGTTTATATTACATTTATCTTAGAGAATGAAAAGGCCGATCTTTCTGATATGAAATACCTTTTATGTGAGCCTTTTTATTTTACTTTTACTTATTTTTACTTTTTATTTTGGGGGCCGTGGTGACGATGTAGCTGAACACCAATATTTATAGAGGTGGTATTAATATTTTACATAATTCTATAGTTAGTATAGTTATGGAAAAATTTGCCGAACTCCTAGAACATCGTGGGAATTTCCTGGTCTATTCCATGGTAAGGCCAGTGGCGATACGAATGTGAGAGGTCAATTATAGAAAATATGCTATTTTGCAAATCAATTTCTGGTCGTGCAACTGGTAAAGGACTCTTTAAAGTTTTTATTGATGCAACACAAAAGGAAAACTTGGACTTGGACAAATGCATTGAGGTTTGTACTGACGGCGTGAAAGCAATGATGGTGAAGAACAGTGGTGTGATAGCAAAATTTAAAGATATTATGCTACATATAAAATGGACGCACTGCTAGCTTCACAGAAATTCGCTTGCTACAAAAAATATGCCAGATAATTTACTAAACATTCTGTCAGAACCGTTCTAGCCGACCATGGCAGACTAGATTAATTTCCACATTATCCGATGAAATGGGTGTCAAATGCGACCCACTGCTTTTCCATACTGAAGTCAGGTGGTTGTCGCGAGGAAAAGTTCTAACAAAGCTTTTTAAATTGCGAGATGAAAATGTTTTTTATAGATAAATATAGCATTTTCAGAGTGTTTACAAGAGAAGAAACTTATTTGGATTATACGCCTTGAAAAACGCAATTTTGATGCATTCACTTTCATTTCGGATTATATTATCAAAAATATAGATTTAAAAATTCTATTATTGATCGCATGTTGAAGAGTATGAAAACGCCTTTACGCTAATTGAAAATTCAGTTACTGGAATATTTTCCAGATAGCAACGATGATTTGTCGAAAAGATTCTCGAAAGGGTTCTCAATCCGTTTGATGCAAATGTTGTTGCAGCTATCGAATTACCTATTGGGATTCACAACCAACATATTGGACTATCCGCCGTCAAAACTCTACAACTAGAATTTTCAACTCAAGGTTTAGATAAGTTTTGGTTTGCACGATGTGAATACCGAAGTGAATTCATAATAACGGAAGCATTGAGAACATTGATCCCTTTCGCTACTTCTTGTTTATGTGAAAAAGCTTCTCATCTCGATCTCGTCTCGGTGGCTTTAAAAACTAAATATGAAAATCGTCTATTATTTAAGTGTATTTTATTATATTGTTATTATCTGGTAATATGTAATTTTCTACTTGTATATAAATTTAAAAAAAATTAATAAAAGGATGTTTCCTATATGGGTCTTATTTTTTGAACACATTGCCTCCTCCTATATTACTGAACGCAACCCTCAGCTTAAGAAACGATGATGTTGGGTGTTCCGTACGCATTCATTTCAACGGCTTCTCTAACCTTCACTCTGCGATTAACAAACACGATATCATGAATTTTGTTGACCATTTTCTCAATAGTGACCTCAACGTCACTAGTGCGGATTTGACCATCGAAACTCAGTAAAACATTCATTAAATTTGAACCGGACATTAAATATGAATGATCAGACCCCATAATACTTTTAAGAATTTTCTTCAAATGTGAGGTCACTCACTTGCAACTTTAGTGTCGTAGAAAGGAACACAAAATAAACAAAAAGAAAATAAATTTATTATAATTTAAGAACGGCGTACCTTATAATGACGTTAACAACTTTACTATTCCATATACTCAGCCGATGAGAGGGTGCTAGACAGAACCGACTGTAAAGCGTGCGTGCAAATTATGCCACCTCCTCCCGCCTTTAGCCCAGATCAACCGGAGAGTAGCAGAGGTTTGTGTTCGCCACTGGTCTTACCATGGAATAGGCGAGGAAATAGCTAGCAGTGCGTCCATTTTATATGTGACATAATATCTTTTAATTTTACTATCACACCACTGTTCTTCACCATCATTGCTTTCGCGATGCGTCCAAGTTTTCCTTTTGTGTTGCACCAATAAAAACTTTAAAGAGTCTTTTACCAGTTGCACTACCAGGGATTGATTTGCAAAATAGCATATTTTCTATAATTGACCTCTCACATTCGTATCGCCACTGGCCTTACCATGGAATAGGCCAGGAAATTCTCATATAGTCCATAACTATACTAACTATAGTATTATGTAAACTATTAATACTAACTCTATGAATATTGGTGTACAGCTAAATCGTCGCCGCGGCCCCGAAAATAAAAAGTAAAAATAAGTAAAAGTAAAATAAAGAGGCTCACATAAAAGGTATTTCACATCAGAAAGATCGGCCTTTTCATTCTCTAAGATAAATGTAATATAAAAATACGGTAATATAAAGTAATGTAATAATAAGGCAGAGGAAAAGAAGAAAACAAAAGGAAAAACGTGGATGAAGTCAGGCTTCCCACAAGAGTGGCAAGCAAATTATTTGGAGCTGTACGGCTCACCTAAATTCAGCTCCGTTCAAGGGCCCTAAATTTGGCTCCGTCGAAAAACCTAAAATGTGGCTCTATCCTAGAACCCTAAATTTGGCTCTATCCAAGGACTCAAAATTAAAAAAGAACAAGATGTTCAAAAAAGGAAAAAGAAACAATAAAAATTAATGAAAAAACTATCTTGTGGCTTGCCCCTGTAGCCAAGAGAAGACGACACAAATTGGTCGAGGACCACGCATATGATGTGCTAGCTTAACACTGCAGTACTCGCGCCTTATCTAAGAGATACAAGCCTTAGTCGAATTCGATTAATTACGGGACCGTCGCGTCGTTACTGGCGGCAGCCTCTCTGAATGTCTTCTTAATTTGTAATAATGAATAAGGTTAGTACGGTTTGAGCTGGCAATGTTAGTGTATGTCGTCGAAAAGTCCATAGTGACGGATACTTTGCTAGTACTCTAGTATTATACAATTTATATTTTTGATTTTTTCTTTGTATTTTTGATATGTTTACGTCATTATTAACGCTTGATAATGGTAATTTTTATTTTAATTTTTTAATACAAATTAAAAAGGTGTATCTTATGGATACAACGCGATTACCTTTGTAAATTTTGTATTTAGTCGTCAGCGGTATTTTTTTCTTCAGGCAAAATGGCGACAAACAAGAAGTTTTACAATCTGGAAAGTGAAAAAGATATTAAAGAAATACATAAATTTTTATTTGACGAATGGAGTGAAGACGATGTGAATGAACACCAAAATCAACGTCCCTCACCCATCGATTATGATGTCGAAGAGGAATATGACACAGATGGATCTGAGAGAGTATAAGAAAAGCAGGAAAATTCAGAATCTGAACAAAGTGACGTCGATTCTACTAGTGATGAAGAAGACGAAGAAATTTTTTTGATTTTTTAAATTTTATTTTACAAGAAAAAGTAATGAGAAAGTTGTAGAGGGTTTTCTTGGAAATGTCCGATTTCCTTCTAGAAAAAGAACTTCTAAGTAAAATTTAATCAAGAAACTTCCAGGTGTTATCGGCGATGCGAAAAATGCTACAAGTATTTTGGAATGCCGGCAGTGTCTTATTAGTGAAAATATGTTAGACTTAGTTTCGAAATTTACCAGTCTATATATTGACAGTGTAAAGGAAAAATACAGTCGTATCAAGGATACATCACCTACCGACAAAGTCGAAATTAAAGCATTTTTAGGACTTTTATACATAACCGGGCTCTACATAGGTGGAAAATTAAATGTAATAGATTTCTGGGAGACAGACGCATTTGGTGTTGAAATATTTCGTATGACAATGAGTCTGAAAAATTCCGACTTTTGTTCCAATCAATCAGATTTAATAACAGGGAAACAAAGGCTGAAAGAAGAAAATATGATCGCTTAGCACCCATACGTGCATGTTTTGAACAGGTAGTTGTAAATTATCAATCTCCATACTCACTTGGTGAGAATGTCACACTAGATGAAAAACTTGAAGCTTTTAGAGGGAGATGTTCCTTTATCCACACTTAACATGTCGTTCCACCTTCCGAGCGGTATCAGTCGAGTCAAATGCCTGTTTGCAGTCGATAGAAGCCAAGCAGAGTGGCATGATGTATTTGTTGTGCCTTTCTATGGCCTCCTGTACAACGTGGATGTGATCCATTGTAGTAGGATTTCCATCCCCAGGATCCATTTGTAGGATTTATAAGTGAATTCACTTATAAATCCTGCCTGTTATCTTGGTTGTGCGTCATTCAGTTTTCTTAAAATTCTTTTCGATATTATCTTAGTGAAAACTGTGTACATTACTGATAGGACGCTTATTGGACGGTAGTTCGTTAAATCTTCCTGTACTACTTTCTTATGTAAAATAATTATTTCTGCAGTTTTCCATAGGTTAGGTACTTTTTGTTCTTTGAGGCATTATGAGTATAATCTTGCGAGTGTTTTATGTAACGTCCGACCACCAGCTTTTAGTATTTCGACAGTTACACTGTCCTTTTCTGCCTTGCCGTTCTTCATCGATTCTATAGTACTTGTTTCTTCCTTTACTAGGATATCTGGCATTTGTTCTTCCGTGAGCATTGCTGTGGTTGATTGGTTCTGATCTTCATATAACTGAGAATAACATTTTTTGGCAACCTTTAAGTACGTGTCCTGCACACTGTGCCATCCTCACGCCTTAAGGCGTGCCTTTGTGTGCCTTTGTTTCTCAGCTTCTGTTTAGCCTTGTTAATTCCTTTGTTTTCTTTCAGGGTTTTTTTTACACTAGCTACATATTAAATCGGCGCGTGTCCTTGCTGATACGTTTTCTTATAATTTTGCAGAGCTCAGTGTACTCGACCCTGCCAAAATGACTACCTGCATTTCTCATTGTCCGTCGTTTCTTCATTAAATCAATGGTCTCACTGGAGATTTTTATCTGTTTGAGACATTTTTCTCCTGGTGCTATTGAAGCAGCCGTTTGAAGCACAAATCGACTTGCCGACTGCCGTAACTATAGCTTGTACGAATCAGTCTAAGCGCGCTCGGATGAATGATCCGTTTCGCATCCGGAGGCGGGTGGCGCGAGGTGCCCCGGCTGGTCATTTTACGTGCATTTATTAAGTGCGTGCAAGTTCAGGGCACAGAGTCGAACTGGTAAAAGTAATACAAGAACCAAGGGTTGCACAAGTCTTGTAGTTCAATATTTCTGACTGTGTGCGGTATTTCGGTATGTGTAACGGCTCATTCATACATACGTCATTGACGATTCGTAATTTAATACAAAGACAAATAAATGATTCGTTTTTTTTTTCACGATTCGTATGCGTGTAAACACTCTCGTAGATGTTTACATACCATTTAAAAATAAAAACGATTTTTCAATAATCGCGATACTCAAAAGTCGGTGTAAAACTTTGACAAACGTCAAATTACCATATTGTAATAAAGGCATTGCAATTTGTTGGCTGATGAAGATATTATCTTTATCGACTATAGGGAAAAGGTAATACGGTAAATTTTTCTAAGACTTAATAAAAAACGCCTTCATTTGGCGAAGAAAAAAATGATATTCCATTACGACATCGTAATTGCAAAATTCGTCAATTTGCTATGAATTGATGCTACTTTCACTCCATTCTCAGGCTTTAGCTCCCTCTGGCTTCTTGCTCTTTCCAAACATAAAACAGCGACTCGAAAGAAATTCTCATCAAATGACGAGATCATCGCTGAAATAAAGGACTATTTTGGAAGGCATAAAAACTTGGAAAATTGTTGGAAAAAGCGGATCGAGCTAAAAGGAGACTACATTGAAACATAATTCGATTTTCTATCAAAAAAACAATATTTCATTTAAAACGTATTTGACTGTTCATTCACTCCATTCTCGTATATTAATGTCCTACCTAAAGTAAATTAATTGAAATTATTTCAGATTTTCAGAACCATTATATTTGCTATACCTTTAAATAATTCTCGAAAATTTCGGATCTTCCCTCTAGATACGTTCCATTCGGTAAACGCTCGTCGAGGCATGAAATTTATCACGAATATGAAATATTCTTGAACCTAATATATATTTTATTGGAATAATTTAAATATTGGAAATATTTTCGAGCCAAAATCCTATAACCATTTAAGGAAAATATTTTCTCTCTCTCAAAGGTTCTAAACCATTACTGGACAAATATTAATTAGGAAACCATTTATTTAAAATGGCGCTACTGCACAAAGAAAATTACTTTTCACGTGCATTTATGTAGGTATGTTTTTAAGTTAAAGGAGGTTGTTTTTGATACCTATGTTTGAATGAAAATATGTACCATTCAAAGAACTTTACAGAGACCGAAACAAAAGTTTCGATGGTCTATTATTAATAAATAACTAAACTCTAAGAGATTTACCACTAAACACTAAACTCTTTTCTAAACTACTTCACGCGTATTTCACTAACAATGTTAGCATCATCAGGACCTGATTTAATCTGTTTCTAAAACCAAACTATGTTCTATTTATATGACAACCGTGCCTAATGAAGCGCGTAAAATTATGAACATGGGAACTTTACTAAGCGTTATATTAATTATTGAAACAATTGACTAAATGGAATAGGTCTTTTATTCCGGTTCATGGTTTTGTTGTATACTTTTTGAATACTTTCATACGTATCCAAAAGCCCTATTATTAACAAATCTACAAAAAACATCATTGCCCTTGGGTTTATTTCATGATTTTCCTGCTTATCATGCACCAAAATGGAAAAAGGAACCAATGCATCAAAAAGAAAAAATATCCACACCCCCTTTAAAGTTTGCTTTTGTAATGTTAATACTAATAAAACAGATTTTTGAGTTTTCATAGAAACAGTAAATAAATTTTGTATATTTAAACATACTGCGAAAAGAGGAGAGGGATTGTTATATTTGCGCGGTACCCCCTGATTGCGCAAACAACAATAAAGTGTTTTGTACAAGTCTCAAAAAGGTTAACATGTCATCGAGAAGGTATAAGCATGATACTGATGCATATATGTTATATATGTGGCAAATTTATTAAAATACGAGATAAAAAATGTGAATTGAACAAAAGTGCGAAGCTTTGTGAAATTTAGGAAGCATACTTTGACTGCCCTATTCGGAATCAGACAAGCCATCGGCTCCACATGTTGCTTGCAGTAATTACAAAGGATGTTTAAAAAGTAAACAGTTTTCGGTGAGAAAAATATTATAAACATGTTTATTTGCATTTTTATTTACTGCGGGTTGGTATCGAGGTGAAAAAAGGAGTATGAAATTCGCAGTACCGAGAATTTGGCATGAACTGAGAGACCACGTTAATGACTGCTATTTTTGCGTAGTAAATCCAGGTAAAAGACGAAGTGGCAAGAATGCGAAACCAATCGAATATCCTGACCTTGCTTTCTCTTCTACTCTTATTTTACACAGCCCGCAATTCCCAGTACCTGAACCTCCAAAGAAATTATCTGTCAAGCTCAACTCAAAATTTAAATAAAAATGTTGAAGATAAAGAATGCATCCAGCATGAGATATTTTCAACGTTTTTCATAAAGGAAGGACTTGGAAAAGAAGATGTTTCTGTACCGATATAAAGGGTTTATTTGAAAAAATTGGCATACCTTGTATTCCTAGTGAATGGCGTTTTTTATTAACAGCTCTACGAAAAACCTGAAAACCATTTTACTACATAACGGAAATAAATTTCCATCTCTTCTGGTCGTTCATTCTGTCCATTTCAAAGAATGGCAGCATGGAATATAAACGTTGGCAGTGTCAGAGAAGAGATTGTTGCGAGTATGAAAGAGAAAGGTACTAAGAAAGATATTTGAAAATAAAATATTTGAAGACAGAAGGAAGAGAATAACAAAGCAGGAGTTACAGCAGCTTAATAATGATTTAGATATGACAGAAATTTTAAAATCCCAAAAATTGAGATGTCTAGGACATATTTTTACAATGCAGGAAGACCAAATCTCAAAAAAAAAAAATGTAGCATAGGAGGCTAGAGAAGAGCAGAAAAGCCAAGATCAAGATGAAGATATAGGGCAGAACATGGAAACTGATGATTGGGAGAGGAAAACTGCCAATGAACCTATTCTATATATAAAGGTGATTTTTTAGTGAGTCCAAACATCCGAGGGGTCGCTGTCAAACAAACTGTGAGTTTGCGCGAAAGTCTGTAAATCTGTGTCCTAATAATCTGGCAAATCATCATGGAACATTTAACAACAGCCACGCCGGCAAATTGTCGATATTTATTATCAAAATCAGTGATCTATACGGCACATTTATAGAGCACTTTTTTGAACTTGGTTATGTATTTGCCGAATTATCGACAAATTTTGAACGCATTTAATTCTGATTGATGTTAAAACAAAAACAAGATGTTGATGAGATATTGCTGTTGAAACAGTGTTGATGTAGATCCGAATTTATCAATTTGTCGGCATTCGGAGTATATTGGGCTTTGTTATTTGACTACCTGGATTATTTAATTCAGAATTTGAATGGTAATGATCAACAGGAGATGATGTCCCAATAGGACGGCTCCGCATATCAAGCACCCAACACAATAATCGATTTATTGAGGGAACAATTGTGGTGAGGGTGATAAAATTATTTCGAGGAACAGACCGGTCAATTGGCCACCAAAGTCATATCATTTAACACTTTTAGATTATTTTCTTTGGGGTTATGTTAAATTTTTGGTCTATGCCGATAAACCAGCAACTATTGACGCGTTAGCAGCCATAACTCCGATATAACTCAATAACTCCTAACATAACTCCGACAAATGCGGACATAAGACCCTAATTGTTTGAAAATTGCTCCGAAATTCGATTAACAGAATGCACTTTGTAAGAAGTAGCTGCGGCGGAATTGAATGTTATTTCACATAAAATAAGTAGTTTCAAGACATCTAACTTGGTTGTTGTTTTATTTGAATTTAAAGTCCAGGCGCGAAAAACTATCCTCTCCATCTCTTTCTCTCTCTTTTCACGAATGGTAGAAAGTGTTCATAGATCATTCCCTGGTATAAATCTGTTCGTTCTGTGAAGGGTTACGATGTTTCGCCAAAATATCACTTGCATTCTCAAATGTTGTTTGCTTCGAGTGATTAGTCCAACCTGTACAACTGCGTCCAAAGTTTTCATTGTGTCCAACATTTCATTCGAAGCGAACACAGACAATGCCAAATGATAATTTGGCAAAACGTTGGGATCTTCCGCAGAACGAATGGATTGAAATCCGGTTTGATTTACAAACATTACATATATACACAAAGTTTTATTTTTCCAATTTTTCAAGAAAATAGTGGGAGGTCGCTTGTCGTCAAAAACTTTTTTCAATTACATGAAACCCATATTAAGTCACATGGGATAGCTGACTTTTCACCCCAAACCAACATGTTTGGGATATGATGTGGAGAAGTCTAATAAATGTGCCTCAACGTCTATGGGCTTTAGACACTTTAAGACATTACATTGTGGTACTATATATCAAAACAAATAGGCCAAAAAGGTTGTATTTATCCCTAATTAAAAATAGTACCTTCACATAATACGGAGATATTTTTGAGTGTTTACAGTGCCAGTCGTGACAATTGGATCACCGTTATATATAATATCTTAAAGAATATATCAGCGTACAGTAACAATAATGTTAAACCTCATAGATGTGTTCCATTATTTACAATTTTTAGAGACATTCACAATTCGTGATCGTGGTTTTAGGATCAAATTATTATAATTTTTCTAATATATATTTTTTCCTTTTCGAAAGTTAAAATGCAGCGTCCCTTGTTGCGGTTATTACTTGGTTTAGTAACCCTCTGAGTAAGCATTTCAACATGCATGTGTATAAAATCGACAATAAATCACTCTTCGGTTACTAGGTAAGACTGGATGCCTTATCCGAGACATACTTCTCGAAAGACTTAAGGTTTAGCACAGACCAGGGATTGATAGTCAGAATGGAGTGTCTGACTAGAGTTCATGGGTATCTGATGGTCGTTGTTCGGAATCCACTTTTAAATTTAATTTAGGAATAAAAGGTACTATTTTATTCCTAAATTGTTTCTCTTTCCATTTTTTGAATATTTTCAAAACGTAATATTTCTCATTTATTCCCACACATAACAAATATTTACTTGGTTAATTTTTTTAAATTGACCGGATAGATTTTCTTCTTCAGTATTTGAGGTGTATTTCATCATGCTTTAAAAGCCTTTTAAACAATCAGTCTGTCTACGTTTTGTGAAGCGGGTCAATCACATCTGACGTATGAAATTATTCGAGATTTCCATGTCAATTATGTTTGCTGTCACTCTAAATATTTGCGGATCTGCCTTATGGATACATTGCGTTTGATAAGCATCCGTCAAAGCTTAAATGTTATTATGAATATCAAAATTCTTCATTTTAATATACATATATTGGATGGAGTATTTTAAAATTAAGCGTTTTTCGAGTAAAAATCCTATGTACAGTCCTATATACAGGTGGTTCTCAGATAATATTGATAAATTGTCCAAAACTAAATACCATGCACCATGTGACAAAACGCACGCTAGCACGTAGAAATGAGTGAGCACGTGAGAAATGAAGTCGCCCGCGCTCTTTATGAGGGAATAAAATATACAAATATATTTGCGTTATAATATACGAGGTACATTTTTTTAAATAAAGTGCGTTTTTTACTAAGAAGAAAAACACTATAAATATCATTAGCATATTTTTTTTCCATATTCACATAATTTTATATACTTTCTACATAATTTCCATTTTTTTTTAAACACTTGTCATACCGCTGAACAAGTTTTTGATTTTCGACGTCAAAAAAATCTGCCGTCTGTGAAGAAACCCAATCCATGACTACAGTTTTAACTTCTCCATTGTCGTTGAACCGTTGACCACCAAGGAACTCCTTTAAGTACCAAAAGAAGTGAAAAATCACTGGTTGCAAGATCTAGACTGCAAGGTGGATCCAGTTCTTCCCATCCAAAAGACCTGATTGTTGTGCCTCTCGGCATAAAATCCTGTAACAAAATACTTTTCTTGTCACCAAAGACAGTTGCCGTGATGTTTTGAGCTGAATTTGTCTGTTTAGTTTTCACTCTCTGGCGACGATGTGTGTCTCCATTCCATTGACTGTTGCTTGGACTCACGAGTCATGTCAGACACCCAAATCTCATCTCCTGTAAGGATGTGGTCTAACAATTAATCTCCTTTCTAATTGATTAGAGTTAAACGATACAGCATAGCCCGATCTCTTTGTTTTGTGATCGTCAGAAAACAGCCTTGGAATCCACCGAGAACACAATTTTCGATAATTCAGTTTCTCCGAAACAATGGTGTGCAAAACTGATCTTGAAACCTGTGGAAATTCACTTGGTAACCTAGAAATCGTGAATCGTCGGTTCTCTCAAATTTTGTTATGCACATCACAAACCACATCTTCAGAAATCAGAGAAGACGCCAGGGCGTAGCTGATCATGCACGTTAACCCACTCATCCTTGAACATTCTCATCCATTTTAGAACTTTAGTGTCACTCATGGCATTATCAACATAAACCTCACAAATCCGATGGTGAATTTCTGTTGCTACCAGTTTCATGCACTCAAGAATCAAATTACAGATCGCATCTTACAGTCGGCGGGCGACCCAATTTTCTTAAACATTATAAACTACAGCTCAGCACACAGACAGATTATACGGCTGCAAATGGTGCCTAAATGCCCGCAGACCATACTGGAAGCAGCATTCTCACTCTCATTCACAAACGAACCTTATTTAAAAAATACCCCTTGGATTTCTGATGTCAAATACAAGTAAGTGCATGTTTACAAAGGCCACTGAATTGAATTTTTATTTAGTATATCGTATTTATTGATTAACTTTGCATTGTTACCCGCAAGATGGCCCGGCCCGTAAATATTAAAGGTGCATTATAATCCGAGAGTCTTAAGAAAGCAGTGCAATAAGTGAGATATAAAACAATGGGGGTCAATGAATTTGCGACAGTCTATAAAATACTTTCAAGGTCCGTGATGGGATGTTTTTAATTAGATTATTTTTTTTTAATGTGATGTAATATTTTGCTAACATAGGGAAATTGGAGAAGTACTCTACGTTTTTGGGCTTATTAAAAGCCGCATTACAAGCTTTTTCTGATGTTTTACTAGTTCGAGTGACTGGTATCGCCAAAGTTCTAGTACCTGATACTACTCGCAGCAAACTAATAATGATATCAGTCTTCATATCTTAAAAGTTTTTAATCCACGACGGCTCATAAGACAGAAAACACATTATATTATAATATAATATAATGTGTTTAATAATTATATATAAGGCATGGTTCTAAAAGCCTTAACCATTTAGTTACTGGGAAAGATTGGTTTTGTGCCGAAAAAAAAGCGTAAAAAAACGGCTCAATAGTTGGTAAAAAAAAACGTATTCCTATGGATTCTGTCACAAATAATTCAAAATCTGCAGATAATGTTTTACATCACTGAATATTGAACTAAGACCAGCTTGCACTAGCTTGCACCAGCTTACTAGTTTGCACTAGCCTTCAAAACTGTCAAAAAATATGCATACGAGTTTTTTAGAATTAATGAACACAATGCTTTACATTATAGTGCCAAAATAAACAAAACAAACTACGAAAAATGACAAGAATATTTATAGGTTGACAAGTAGTGAAAATTCTTAAAAAATTACAGTATTACAGTATTAATGCTTGCTGCAATGAACAAGACTTGATTGATTATTTATTTATTTTCTATTTCTCCCTTTTATGTCTCACTTAAGTCTCACTTTTTTCAAGGTCTTCCACCTGGTTGACAAGATTTTATGTTCAAAAAGTCATCATACATTTACATTGATCTCCTTATGATCAGATTTATACAAATGTTCATACAAAATAAGTTCAGATAAAGCTGTTTTAACATTAGATTGTCTCTGTTATGATAGTAATATTATATATTTAGAAGAAGCAGCCAAAGAAAATGATATTCTATTGTTATGCTAAAGGAATCAAAACATCTAGAGATTTCAGCGGTTTGATGGAATATCCATCAAATCACATAAGTCATATTTTGTCTAAAAATCATTGCTGAAGAAAGATATAAAACTGATTGCCGACTGACTGATGTCATTGAATGATATAAACTATAAAAACGTTAGATTATATCACTGAATTTCGTTATCTGGTGCATCTTAAGAAGCCAATTTAGTAAAATCTTGTCGAGAAGTACACGTTTAAAAACCTAAGCACATGCCGATTTTAATGAATTTCATCCAAAATACTAGTTTATCATTGGCAAATCTGCCCGCCATATATGTAAAACGAAATAACTGTTAGAGTCCCAGCATTAGATTCAATCAAATAAAATACACGAAAATCCATTGCATCTGTATTGGGATAATCGGGAATACAACAAAGATTTTCTTCTTTTCTTGCTATTTGTAGCTCAATTTTGAACATAGGTTTTTCCTAATATCATCATTTCATCGCATTTCAGGCCTTCCTCCCATTTTGGGTCCTCTCATGGATAATAATATTCCATCTTTCTCCCTCTAGAGTTTCAACACAACTCCACATTAATGTTTAATGAGCATTGTTCCACATTAATGTTATAATGTCTATCCCTGCCTAGTTGTGCTTTTCTTTTTGGCCAGATTCAGACCTGCAACCTTAATAGCTCCCTTCCTACTAGTAGTGAAGCGTAACATTTGTCGGTGATGGCCCTGCCTTTTGACAGGTAGTTGATGTGCACTACACTACGAAAATCGCAAACAACAATCACAAACAACAACAAGCGCAAACAAAAAACCACATCAACGTCTTTTCCTACAGATGGGACGGTGTTCGCTTTCTTTGGTATACTTTCATCTACTCATCCACTATTTGGACTATTACTACACTTTTAGCGCGTAACTGTAAATCCATGTTTCATTTACTGTTATAAAATACAAGAGAAACTTTGTTAAACCGCGTTTAGATAAGTTTAAACTCCCTTGAAGAGTGTTTATACGAATATGTCTTGGGTCGATCATTAACACGGCACCCAATGTGAAAAAAGCACTTCAAAACTTCACGTAAAATATAGTAGACATGGTCTATCGAACCACGCCTACATACCTTTCGATGCAGTACCTTTTAATACCAGTCGGTGATCATTTGCTGGGACAATGTAAATTTTTGTGCCGATTTCGTCGGTCGTAGCGGTTTTTCGGTATCCCCAAAGTTTATCATTTACAATAGTAATACATTGAATAATATAGCCAAAATAATCTAAAATATTTTAAAAAAATTCTACAGTTTTCTTCTAGAAGAAATATGAACAGAGGCTCCAAAGGGTTGTTAACTTTTTAAAATGATATAAAAAGAAAGTAAGTTGATCAATTTTAACAAATTTATTCTTAAAATTTACGAAAATTCTTCGAAATTCACATTCTGAAGATTTCATTGTCTAAATGTGCTCCCTTTCTATCGTGGCACTCCTGAAGCCGATCTCTAATATTTGTTATACACTTACCGCGGCAAGTGTCTGCAGTTATTATATAATTCTTTAGACCTTCTAGAATAGCGGGGTGGTATGAATATACTTGACGTTTAAGATATCCCAATAAAAAAATCACAGGTGGTCAGATCCAGGTTTCGACGGGGGCTACTGAATGTCTTCTCTGCGAGAAATCAATTTTCCCGAAAAAGCACCTGAACGACGGGCAAAGAGAGATTAGAAGTGTGGCAGATGGCTTCATCCTCTTCGAACCAACTGTTCTGAGTGTATCCTTCAAATTATTGAAGAGCAGGCGTGAAAAAAGTTTGAAGCATGTCTGGTGGCTTAAAAAAAAAAGACGGGCCCGATTATTCCGAATGCTGATATTGTAGCCAAAACTCTGACCTTCAGGCTATGCAGAGGCATTTCATGTTTCTTTTTAGGGTTTTTTCCACATCAGTAGCGACAATTTTAATTATTGTCATAGCCATTAAGGTGGAAATGAGCTTCATCGGAGAATAAGATGTTGTCGACTGCCGGAAATCGGTTCATCATATAGTTAGCGAATAAAATTCTATCAGTGGGGTCCGTCGGATTCAATTCTTACACTAACTGAATCTTGTACGGGTGCATAGGTAAATTTTTGTGAAGGATGCGAAGCATCTCGTCACAATAAATGCATCTGCGACATTACTGAACATTGTGCAAATTGAAATGTCGAAATCTACGGTGCGAATGTTGTTGCGGTAATACTCGCTCACACAAAACGAATGTTCTTCTGCCGTGTATGGTGCATGGTGACTAAATTTCCCTCAACGGAAGTATCATGTAGAACGTACTCCACGTTTCTACCCCTCCTTTCAAATTTACAGCGCAACCTCGTATTTGAATTGATGCCTTAAATAAGTCATCGGCTGAAATGTCTCTTGAGTGATGTTGTTGAGATGCCGAATGACACACCGATCATTCAGCAGCTTCGTCGCGCACTGTTATTAATGTATCTTTGTAACTATAAGTATCAGTAAGTGTGTTTGGACCAATGACACCCATTTAATCTTTTAAAACTATTAAACTCTTTATATGACTTTTTAAAATAAAAAATAACCTTATCAACTCATCGATAATGGAATAATATAAACTTCGAATTTGTCAATGTTTTCGAACAGGAAAATTAAATTAACCTACCCGGTTACGTCAACTAATTTAATTAAATTTCTCATCCAAACGTCAAAATTACATTACACACATTTTTGCGGATTGTACTCTGAAAAATCAGTTAGAATTTACAAATACGCTTCTGGCAATGGTAGCTGAAAACCGAACCGTTCGAAACACAAACACGCAATTGTTAATCTTCGTTTTATTCAATTTATTTTAGTATATTTTAATCCATGCATTTTTATTTCAATCTAGGAATAATATACTGGAAAACAATAAAAATACAACGTTATGAAAAATTTAATTTTCTAATATTTGTATTTACTGTTACGGTATTATAAAGAGTGGGGTAAGCGGCAGGCTACGATTAAAATTATTTATTACTTTAAAAAGAAACAAGGCGGAATTTTTTCTATAATATGTTGATTTTGTTGTGCCTTTTTTAACACATTTCCATAACTTTTCTCAACATATCTGGCAATTGCTGTATAGTTTGGGGCTTATTTATGTAAACCTTTTCTTTCAAAATTCCCCATAAAAATATTCCGCAGCTGTCAAATCAGGGGAGCTAGAAAGCCACAAGAAATTTCCATTTCGAATTAAACGCCTAGGGAAGATGTTTTTCACAATGTTGACTGTTGCACATATGGTGTGCGCTGTGGCACCATATGCAAGTCACTTCACAAAATTAAGCGTAAACTGTTGAAAAGTTCCCAATTGGGCAGCCCACGTCGTTGAATCGATGTTTCTGGAAATACCTCAACACGTGCAATATTTTCAGTGCTTCGCACTGTTCTCGGATCTCCCCTGCGGGGCATATCCCCAACTGTTCCGAATGCCCACTGCGTTCTTTTAGCGTAAATTTATCCATAATAAAAGTGGCGCAATACCCAAACCCAAACTGTGACAAATATCTCTAAAAAATGGCGTCAAAATAATAGCGTGACATTTGCTTCACCCGTTAATATGCCAGGGTTACTATTTATGTTTACTTTTTATTTATGCTTTTAGTTTGAAATTGTTGACTGTATACGGACTCAGAACGTTTTGTGATACAGACGCTATTTGTTTTTTTTAGTGAATTGAAAATTTCATCTCAGTCAAAAAATGGAATTAACTCGTGAAAATTTTCGTGCAATGATTTACTACGATTTTTGACGTGGATTATCTGAATAACAGTGCATCGATCCCCTTACAAAAGTTGTTCACGCAGTAAGCACTTCGAAGCAAAGTGTCGCCTGTTTTTTGGGATAAATGAGTATGTGGTTACAGTGCCACTAGAGAATCGTAGAATGGTCAATTCTGAATCGTATACAATCTTTTGTTTGCCAGACGTCTTTGAAGAAATAAGAAAAAAACAACCAGTGACGCAGGATCATTCTTCACTATGAAAACGCGAGCTCTCCCTCATAGGATCGAACAACTCAATATTTGGCCGGTCAAAAGATCGTATTGGTGGGTTATCCGCCGTACAGTCCTAATTTGGCACTCCCTGATTTCTATTTGTTCCCGTCCGTGAAAAATAAATTACGTGGTCAACAATTTTCGACGCCAGAAGAACCGGTTAATGCGTTCGAAATGCATGTTTTGGAGATATCTCAATAGGGATGGAAAAAGTACTATGGAAATTGGTCGAAACGTTTGCAAAAGTGTATTTGTCATAGCGGAGAATATTTTGAAAAATAATAAAACCATTTTCAATGATAAATATTTGTTTTTATTTATTCTTCAGGATATATAAATAGCAACTCTCATATTCATACCAAAAATGAATAATGAATAATTTGATACAAAAAATGAACACTCTGTAACTAATTAGATGATTTATATCTTCTAGTGCACTATACCATATACGTTATACATTTAGTTCAAAGTTGCTGTGGGCCCAGGCATCGCTGAACACTTTGATCAATAACATTCTATATATATACTTTATTGCTGAAAAATCTGGTAACGTCGCTGGCTAGATAAGTATCAGAAAACCAGAATCCTTCTTTAACCGTGCTGTTTGATGAACTGTGCGGTTTGACGATATTTTGCTGAAAGATGAGAACTTAATGGTGGACTGCAATATTTCGGTTACAGATCATTTCAATTTCTTTTATTCTTATATAGCACTGAAATTGATGGTTATACCCCTTCATACCATAATTTCTGAACTGGTTAGTAAATAATTCCTGAAAAGTTTTGCCGTTCTAATGCGAAAGTTAAAATTAGAATTAGCTGCAGGCCGACCAGACATCGAAGGTTATTTCGCGGCCATGGCGCTAGTATCACCATATGAGAGATGGAATCACCCTTTATAGTGATCTTGCCTAAGAAAATAAACTTGGAGGATAGGTTCCGGAAGATTAAGTACATATTAAAATTTAGATAGGTAGAGCAAGCATAGTGGATTAAAATATGGTGTAATGCAGTACTGGAACATATCAGTAAATAGAAAAGCTATTTAAATTCTTATGCAAGAGGTGCTGAGTAGAATTATATTTTATAATTGCAATGTATATATATGCAGCGAAGGAGAGTTTAAGGTAATAAAATCTAAAAGGGGCGCCAAGATTTCGATCAGGCACAGGTGAGTTAATTTGATCCGGCCGTAGTTTGAAATTGTCAGAAAAAAGATGGCGATGTTTAAATAGTACAGAAAAACCAAATTTTAATAGTTTAACCAATTAGGTAACAATAAACTAATTTTAACAGACAGTTCAAGAGGTTCCATCTATGCTAAACATTGCAGGCTGAAAACAGTGCTTGATTTGAAAGAACACAGAGAGCTTGAGGACATTATTATGGACCACATCGAGCTACTTTAGGTAAGTTATCGGAGCAGAAGAATAAGCCTCAGAGCCGTAGTTTATTTTTTATCAGGGATTTCTAAAGGTGTACATCAATTCAATTCGCAAGTGTACATCCGTACATCCACTGGAGATAGATTGGTCTAATCTCACGATGAAGGGTCTGTTGGGTAGAAAAAATTATTTTAATTTATGATGAACTGCAGAATATTGCTGTTGATGTTCAAGTCATGAAGGGATTTGATAGTATTATGTTTCCAGGCTGTGTCAATGGCACACTTCAAATCTATGGAGACAGCAATTAAATGAAATGCCTTGCGAATGTGTTCTAGATGTCGATCTTTATGCCAACCAGATGCTCGGTTATAGAACGATCAGGTCTGAAACCGAATTGTTTTTCATCGAGGATATTGTGACGCTTAAGATACCATGATAGACGTACATTAATCACCCTCTCCAGAATTTTACATAGGTAATTAGTGAGTGAGATAGGACGATAGTACTCTGTCGATGTGTAAGGTTGGTTCCATGTGTAGATACTAACTACAATCGATTCTCTCCAGGAAAGTGAAATGCTCTCCCCGTCTAAATTCTTATTAAACATCTGGAGCAGATAGTGAAGCGCAGGATCAGGAAGATTTGTGATTTGATGGATTAGGATATTCTCTGGGCCAGGAGCAGATATCCGACACCTGGACAAGGTCAGTCTTAGCTCTCTTAGCTTAGTTTCTCTACTCTTAGCTTAGGTGGTTTCTTCCAGATTTAGTGGGAGTTTTTGTCGGAGTTTGAAGTTCCGGATTTCATTACAGAAAGTATCGCCACTGGACTCTTCAGTCTCCTTACCTTGTTTCAAAAGTCGGAGCAAGAGGAATTATGTTCCAGGCACTGGATAAAACTAGTCCAGAATTTCCTTCTTGAGACTAGAATTGTTATTTTTGTGGCTGCCTGGGTTTAGGGTAGCCTTTTTTTCTGACCACTCTCGCGCAATCCACATTCCACCATGGGATATGTGTAGTGAAAAAGCTTCTAGTTTCTTATTGGGATGTCCTGGAGTCAAGATAGAAGTCCTAAAGAATGGACTGTATAAAAGTCATTCTGCTTTCGCGGGTTTTGATATATCTGGTAGGATCAATGCGTATTGCGAAATATCTCTTCCATATCAGTCTTCAATGATGAACCAGATTAAGGATGGAATGATGTCTATAGAGATGAAGGAAATATGTATGGCTGAAAAGGAGCCCGAGGGCATAGACACATTAGTGGGTGAACCTGAGTGCATCACAGAGAGGTTGTTGGAGTTTGAGAGGTATAGGATCACATTAACTCAGCGGCCACAAGAATATTCTCATACAGGGTTATGAGCGTTAAAGTACCCACCAAGAATGTATTATTCCTTCTTCAAGCTGTTTGTATGAAATAGATGTGTTTAGAGTAGGGGTCTATATCATTGTGATAGGCATTTGGATGTATGTTCTGACTACTCTTACTTTGAGTTCAGATGTAATGTGTATTGGAGAGTAGTCTAAGGAGTCATGGAGTAGAATAGCTACTCCGCCAGCGGCTCTGACAGCTTCATCTCAGTCTTTTCTAAAAGCCTTGTAGTGTTTCAGTGTAAGGCAGTCAGAAAGCCTGAGATTGGTCTCCTAGAACATTAGGCAAGCGGGTCTAATTCTTGCTATCAAAGATTTAATTTCCAAGAGTCTTTGGAAAACTCCATTAAAGTTTCGTTGGAGTATTGATTTATAGAAGATGAAGATTTGCTAGGTGAAATCGTTAATCAACCAGAAAATTAGGTTTTATCTATTTATTTTTATTGTAGATCTTTTCTTTTTGACATAGCTCTTGGAAGAGTCTGAAGGTGGTCTATCTAGATCTATCAAGTCCAGGAGGATCAAGCCACCGAGGACCTAAAACTGCTTCTCGAGGCCGGTTCCACCGGTCTTCGTGGGTTTTGTACTAGTAGTGGACTGGAGAGAGGAGGGTTGAGCTTCGGGGAGGGGGTTATGGGGAGAGGTTGAGTTGAGGGAATTCGGGGCAGGAAAGTTGATGAAGGTATAAGGGAAGATGTAGATGTTATCGGGTCAGAAGGAATGGGGGAAGATTTAGGGGCTTCGCTGATATTAGATAAGTTGTTAGTATTAAGATTACACTATGCAGCACACGATATCATAACTTTTTTCTTGTTTACAATAGTAGAAGACTTAATTATGTCATTTAATTGAGAACCCTTTAAATTTGGCCTTGGTCACAAAGTGTGGCAGTTTCTCAGTGACTGTGACTATTTAAATGTGATATGCCTCTTTGTATATTGGACAGCCTTTGTACCTAGGAGAATATTCGTCCTCATAGTTGACGCACGATAAAAGCGGAGGACAGATTCTACATGAGGAGATTTTCCACATGAAGGACAAATGGGTGAGTTGGTGCAATTTTATAAAATGTGTCCAAACCTTTGACACTGGAAATAGCGACACTGGAAACAGGTTCAGAACATACAGTCTGACTTTAAGTATTAAGTATCCTGCACGAACTCTTTCAAGGGGTGAATATTTTCGGAAAGTAAGAATTAGACTGTTTGTGGGAGATATTTCTCCAATGTTTTTAGTTATACGTTTAACAGCAACGACTTAAACCATTAAGGAGGTTTAAGTTTTTTAGAATTTCTGCCTCGCTGCAATTGAGAAGTTCGGATATTACTTCTTATAAGCCCCTATTACCCTTATTACCCTTATAAGCATTAAGAGAACTATGAGTTTCACTGAGACTAAAGAGTTATGTATTTTCTTCATTGTAAATACCTTTTTAGGTTGTATGGAGTTTTCAACTAAGATAAGAAGAGAGCCGCCTCTCCAACAAAACTAATTAAACATTATGGATTTTGAGCGGGGAAAGTTTTCGCAGGGTTACGAAATATGTATCAAAATCTTGTTCCATTCATGTCAACTGAACCGGAGACACTATACTGGGTCTTTTGGACCATGTAAATGGAGGGAAATTTGAAATATTTAATGACGACATAAAAGTCCTACAAGTGTGGAAGAATATGATGTCCAGTGTATACAGTGCTCCATATTGCAGCAACCTTGAATATTCTAAAGGGGCGGGAAGTACTTTGGAGGCTCCGTTAACAACAGCTGATTTCCTCCGCTGTCACTCAGTCCTCACCACGAGTCGCACAACAGCTTCACTTAAGGAAAGACAAGGGCCCCCAGGGACGTCACTCCCCGTCCCCAGATACTAGATCCAGGCCCCGTGAGGGATAATGCGAAAGCTAAATTTCACCTTTACCCAGAAAACGCCTGAGCATTCTATCCATCTCTATACTGACCACTTTACAATATTTAGAATCATCATTAAAGCATATAAAGTCCCTTTCCAGATCTTATACAAATCGAGCTCGGCACTATTCTAAATGATGCCTTTATGCACTGTCACAGAAAACCCTTAATTAGGACGATTTATAGTGCAACAAAGGCATCATACGCCTGCTGGATATTTTCATATCAATTTTCTCATAGGATGACTAGAATCTTCCATTCGTACATAATTCTTATCCTAACCATCATATAAATATCCTTATCGAGTCGATATTTCTCGAAAACTTAAGGTTGCTTTTTTTCGTAGCAAAAGTTCGTTTTTATTTTAATTCGGATAAATGTCTAAAATGACATGGTGCATGAACTCTTAACACTACTGCTTTTAACAGAACTACAAAAATTTTGCTGAACTAGCAGCAAGCAAAACATATTTCACAATATCTTAAAATTGTAACTGTTTACTTTTGTACATTTTCTGCAATTACAGAAAGAAATATAAATGTAAACAAACAAAAGGTAAATGAAGTTTTATGTTTGAAGTTTTCTGGTTATATATTTGTTTAGTATATATAAGACTATATCAAGTTACAAATTTTAATTTGCTGGTTTAAATTTTGTTTTACTTTTTGCATTTGTGTAATTAAATAATTGCAAGTTTAGAAAAATGATTGTCCAGTTACGTATATAATCAATTGGAAACCAAACGCGGAGAAAAACAACGATGGAAGATTTCAACATTAAAACTGCAAGTGGAGCTGGGTAGGTCATGTTGCTCGGCAAGACAACGAAAACTGAAGAGAAAGATGGTGAAGTAAAGACCCAGAAAAAACACAAGAAGTGGAAAGACTTCAAAAGTGCTAATTTGACTATATCAAAGAAGCCGTAGGAAGATATTGGCATCAGGTAAATCACAGTCGAACAACTAACTCTATCTAGGAGCGGATGCAAAAAGGCTGTGTCCCCACCCATCCCTTCCATTGGAGGGCACGTGTTTCGTCTCTTAATGTTTAGACTCTTCAGGGCACCAACATGTGCTCTCTCGTCAAAAATAGGAAGATCCCATCCACAGTAAACAACCCATACTTTTCGCCGACTTCCCGTCGGATGGCGTATATATACAGTGTTAGAATTCGGGTTGTCGGTGCAAACAACATCCAAGTTAGATGCCCTCAAACTATTTTACTGATATTACTGATCATTTTTCTTCATCGGCTTTAATTTCATATCTGATAGACCAAAAACAAAATAATATTAAGAAAAATGATAAGGTTGTGAAAAAATGTAATGATACTTATAAAGTTATTAATGATAAAAGTCTTCACTTGAATTTAAGTAAAGAATCTTGGATCTCTATGTTTAATGACAGTGAAGTTGATATTATTTTGAACAACTTCTATCGTATAACATATTTTCATTACAGAGCGATGGAATACGCTTTTGTTTTGCTGATGATTTGTTTTACCGGAATATGCTTCGATAATTTAATTAACACAATATCCAAAAATTTTTGTCTAATAAAAGAATGGCTTGACAATAATTTTTCTTGCAATTTATGTAAATAAATGTTGTTTGATAATATTCTCTAATCGACATAGAAGATCTTTTGAAACGAATAAGACGTGTATCATTCTTCAAGTGTACTGATTTGTGACAAGAAATTAAATTTTCTGAACATTATAAATATCTGGGTGTTTACTTCGATAAAAATATGAATTTTAAGCTTCATGTTGATAAGATGGCAGCCCGTATTAGAAAATTGTTTTATACATTCAAGTTACTTAGAGGCATTTTAGATCAATACTGATTAAGGGTGGTATATTTTTCCATTTGTCAATCATTATTAATGCATGGAGTGGCGCAAGTAATAACGTTTTAAATAAATTAAACATATTCCAGAATACCGTCCTGAGAGTCATTTTGGGAAAGAATCCCAGATTCCATACTGTTGATTTATACAAAGAATTTAATGTCCTTACACTGAAACAACTATTTGTGTATTCTTTATGTTTACATCTATATAAAATAAATGTACTTACATATTATTTCCATAAACATATCACTAAAATTTCTAATTGTACTAATATAATCCAACATAAAATAAAATCTGATTTGTATTCCAGACACTCATATATTGTTTCCTTGAAATTTGCTATTAAGTCTAGATTTAATATTACTAATTTCACTCATTCAACATCATTCATTTTTAAAAAAATATCAGGTATGCTATACTAGAATATCATATAGTTAGTAGCCCAACAATATTTAGATAAGCATATGGTTTTTGGTTTTATATCTATATTTACAATTATAAGGCTAATGTATTTTGCATCAGGAAAATGTGTATATTTTAATAAGATCACATTGTAATATAGCGTAAACACTCTGAATTATAACTGGTTGTATTGATGAGTGACTGTGTTATTTTACATTATTACACATTATCAGTCGTCAATGAAGAATGAGACTGGTAAGATCTTCACGACTTGTACAGTGCCTATTTGGTGTTTGGATATTTGTATGTTAAAGATACTGGACAAATATGTCACCAAAAATGAAAATAAAATCAAAGCAACTGACCTATAACACGAAACAATTATGGGACAACATTTATTTTTCTTGTTCATCATTGCAAATTCATTTAAATGAATCTTAGGTGAAGTGATAAATTGCTGATATAACATGTTACAAAAAGGAAAACATTTATTTTTATGTTGTTTGTTACTCTGATGAAGCGGTACTTATTGTTGACTCAGAACACAACCTACAAAGCCTACCTTACGGTTTTAATGAAACAGTAAAGCAATTAAATATGACCATTAGTAACATCCAAAGAGCGAAAAAGATGCAAATTTGAGGTTTACCAGAAGATTATAAAGCAAGCAAAATATTTTAAATGTCTAGGAGCTAAAATAACAGTTATGGAGATCTACAGAATGAAGGCAGAATCGAATCGCAGGTTGTTTAAGTTATATATATATATATTAAGTTATATATATATATATATATATATATATATATATATATATATATATATATATATATATATATATATATATATATATATATAGACTTTTTTGGCAAATTGTACGTTACAAAATAACACAAAAATGTCATACGAACATGGGTCCGGAAATTCTTCGTGTTCGAGATACAGGGGGTTAAAAATTTTCATTTATATCTTTTTCATAAAGAAAGGTATTGTAACCACAATTAATACACATCATCAGCGTTCCGGTTGCCATAATCTGTGAGAACATCAAGTCCTAGAAGCAGCCACTGGCGGAGTTATATGATTTTGCTTCTAATTAATTTATAAAATAATTAGTACGGGCCTGTTCAAAATTAAACTTAAATACATTTTCAACACAGAATATTATTCTCAACAAAAAATGTATCTTGACATTTTTTCGTATCTCCTTCAGTTTCATAGCAAACTTGACTTTTCACTTAACATACAGGTTTCAATCAGCATAAAAGGCTTTTCGATAAGGATTTGAAAAATGAGAGGACTCTCAAGAGGACTGTTTTTATCAAATTTCATACATAGAAACTTACATAAAGGACAATACATGAAATTTTAATATTGTACTCCCCAGGTCAACATTGATGGAGGTGGTTAATCTCCTTTAGGAATTTACAACCAAAAAAAATTCACAGGTTTTTTCTGTATTAAAGCAAATATTTCTAAATGAGATGTTACGCCAAGCCACCAGACCCCCTCTTCCAATCCACCGATTAGGAAATTTTTCATACAATATGTCTCGGGACTGTCGACTAAAATGTGCCGGAGCATGGTCTTGCATAAACCATAATCTATTTCTAACATCTAATGTGACATCTTCGAGCAATACAGGCAGATCCTCGTGGACAAATCTCGAATACACCTGCCCAGTTAGTGTTGCTGGTAAAAAAATGGTCCGATCAATCGGTTGCCAATTATTCCAGCCCAAACATTGACGGCAAACTGGTATTGGTGTCGAGTTTAAATAATTTCATGAGGATTTCTTTCTGTCCAAAGATGATTGTTATGAAAATTCATTAGTATCTATGAATTAAACCTCATCAGTAAATAGTACGGAAATATGAAAATAGGGATCAACTGTATGTTGAAGAGACCAATAACAAAATGTCAAGTGGCGCAAAAAATCCCTTGGAAGCAATGCATGTACGCTCTGAATATGGTAAGGGTACAAGTGGTGTTTTTTAAACATTTCGCACAATGACATAAAAAATGTTCATATGAATCAAATGTTCAAATGCAATGACCTTTGTTCCTGTATTTGAATTTTCGGTAATTGTGTTTAAGACCTGTTCCTCTGTATCTGGAGTTCTAATATCTCTATTTCGGCCTCTATCTTGTGCTTGCACCTTGAAATTACCTTAAACTCCGATAGACATCAGCAATCATTCTTCTACTAGTAACACGTAGTGGAAATGCTGCCTGGTACAATAGTCTTGCTCTTCTAGCATTAAAATTGGGCATTCCATAATAGTGCTATATATCGGCTAATCCTGCGTTAGTATACTTATGCATATTTCTGCCTTGCCCCCTAATGTATTGTAAACTAACAATAACGCCAAACTATTTCGTTTGCTAATGAATAACACATCGAAAACTAAGTTCCACTGAAGTTTTGTCAATCTGACGTTTAAGTAAATTATTTGTCTTTATAGGTAAGTTGATTCCATTGTATTAGTTATTTTATTATATCAAGTTTACCATGAAACCGATGCAGTTACGAAAAAATGTCTAGATACACTTTTTGTAGATAATTTTTTGATTACGTGCTAAAAAATGTATTTAAAATTAATTTTGAACAGGGTCGTACTAATTATTTTTTAAATTAATTAGTAGCAAAATCCTATAGCTCCGTCACTGGCTGCTTGTAGGACTTGATCTTCTCTCAGATTATGACAACTGAAAGGCTGGTGATGTGTATTAAATTTAGTTACAATACCTTTCTTTATGCGCAAGATATAAATTAAAAAATTGAAATCTCCAACCCCCTGTATTTCGAACACGAAGGATTTTTTTGGACCCATGTTCATATAACATTTTTGTGTTATTGTGTGGCAGAGTATTTCATTAACACCCTGTATATATAATATTATGATGTATATATAATGATTTCATCAAAAAATTATTTCTGTAATTAATTACCTAACTTTTTTTGTACTCAAAATTAAATTCATTCGTTTTCATAGAAAAGAAAGCTGTCAGTCTTTTCAGCAATAATAAAGTTTAGAAACTTCAATATAAAAGTAAAAACCGACTAAAAACTATATTAAACTTTTCTAGTTTTCAGAAACTTTATAATTTTTTTCATAATAATTAGTATAAAAAGAATCAGAACTAAAAGTTCTATAAAATCTTAATATTAACTTAATATTAGTTTTAAAGCTGTAAAATTAAGAATAATGGAAATATCAAAGCAGATTTAGGGCAAGAAAGATTAAGAATTCATCAGATATGTATAATATGGATATAATATCTGAAAATATCTGAAGATAATATGTAAAATCTAATATAAGATTATATATGTAATATTTTATAGAATTATTATAAGGACATCGGTTTCCTACAGAATCAACAAGATTTTCAATAAAACAACGATATACGCTTCTTATTTTTTCCTTCTATGCCGTCTACTCCAATGGAGTCATTTTAACATTTTTTCAAACTTTAGATTGAATTGGTCATATATTATGTTTATCTTCGTTATTGGTGCTAAATGGTGTATTTACGATTGTTGTTCATTAAGTCCTTATAAAATCCAAGAGATGGCGCTCGTAGCAACAGAAATGGTTTGTTTTTAGTAAGCATCATCATTCACCAGATAGCTGTCAAAGTCTTAGTTATATTCATCACATAGCTTCATTTTTATTGTCGATTGAAGCAAGAAAGTTTTGTTTATTTAGAAAAATAGAAAAAAGTTAGTTTCGAGTGCTGATTAAACATTTATATTTAAAAGGCCTAACACCGAAATAGATCAAAGCTGAGTTGGATGAAGTTCATGGCACGTCTGCTCCTGTGATTGTAACTGTTTATAATTGGGTAAATGAGTTTAAATGTGGCCTTACATCAACAAAAGGTGAACAATGTTCGTGACGTCCAGTAGAAGTGACTAGTCCCGAAATGATTAAATTAATTCTCGACATGATTTTAAGTGATCGACAAATCAAAGTGCGCAAAATAGTTGAGAACACAGGCTTAACGCAAGGTACAGTGTTTCCAATTTGGAACGAAAATTGGATGTGAAAAAATTTTTTGCAAGATGGGTGCCGCGTTTACTCTCAGTGGGGAATAAACGCAATCGTGTGGTCGACTCTGAAGCTGTTTTGGCGCTTTTTCATCGAAATCCTGATGAGTTTCTGCGTCGATACATAACTGTGGACGAAACATGGATACACTAATATACTCCAGAGACAAAAGCACAATCAAAACAGTGGGTTTTTGAAGGCCACGGGTATAATGTTATGGCCACAGCTTTTTGGGATACCCGCGGAATCATCTACCCCGATTACTTGGAAAAAGGAAAAACAATAACTGGAGTATATTATGCGTTGTTATTACATTTGTTGAGCGAAGTAATCAAGAAAAATCGTCCTCATTTGAAAAGAAAAAGATCCTCTTCCATCAAGACAATGCCCAATTATTCGAACTTTATTCGGGTATATATTTTATACTCTTTTATACTCGTATAATTATATTCGTATTTACCCAACTTCTTTTTATTTCCAAACTTAAAAAAATGGCTCAGCGGACAACGATTAACATCGAACGAGGAGATCATCGCCCAAATAGATGCTTATTTTGAGGACGTTCCGAAATATTACTTTTTACACGGCCTAAAAAAGTTCCAGAAATGCTTGAAAAAGTATATAGAGTGAGGAGATTATGTTGAAAAATTGAAAATAATCTACTTAAAATAATTTCTAAGGACTTATTGTAACGACCCTCGTAATTAAAAAAATATTTAATATAATATAATAATATAATAATAATAATATAACTTAATATAATAATTTATTAATAAAAACTGAAAATAAAACAGTATTAGTATACTGTTTGAAAATAAAACAGTATTATAAATAAACAGTATCGTAGTTTAAAGAAATTAGCGATTTTGTGTCAATCGTTACTAACTTGTCGTGTTGGTTGTCCACATTTATAGGTCACGTGGGTTTCGGGAAAGGCTCGTAGAATGCCTGAATTTTTCATACATTAAGGTGCGAAATTTGACTTGAAAGAAATGAAACTTGGGAGTAATTTTTGCTGACGTTTAAGAAATATAAGGATTAAATTTGCAAAAAACAAGATGACTGCGACACCTTAAATACATGAAATATATCCTTGTCGATATTACCGTATAATCACTTGAATTTATAAATAAAATCGGCAGCATTTAAGGAGGTACCAAGAAATCTTATGGAAAAAACGAGTTTTCAAGTCTGAGACTCAAAATTCGGTAATTGTGACAAAATATATCTAATTTAACTTAGCTCAAAATTTGAAAATTATTCACTGTCTAGTTTTTAAAGAAAATGATATTTTCAACTGTTCTTATATACAGTCTCTTATAATAGAATGATTTCCGCCATGAATTTTTCAATTTTTTTAACTATTAATTTTCCAACTGAGATGGGATAGAGAAAAGTTTCAATAAAAAGAACGGAGAGAGAAATATAGAAATACTATCAAGGAAAAAATAAATTAAATGGACAACAAAATAAATTAAATGCAACAGCATATAAGAAGACTGGATAGCGATAAAAGGATGCTTATCACAGGCAGCAGAAGATACCACAGGGAAAAAAAACTTATACTAAAAATTGCTATCAAAACACCATGATTTTTAGTATTGAACATTGCAGTGCCGGGTCAGAATGAAAAAATTTCAATTTAGACGATGCTACATCGTAAATTTTATTAAACAGATTTTACGGTTGAAAATAACACAGTCTTATTCTCTGCAGGAGAAATTACGATGTTACTATAGTAATGTAAAAAAGTTGATATACTAAAATTTAATTTTAGGTTTTTTTTTATTGTTAAGTCTAGAAAATACTTATAATAATAAACTAAGAAATGATAAACAAAGTATTTACCATAAAGTAATTTCATTTATTCAACACATTTTTTTTTAACATTATAATAAAGGCTACATTCTAAAATAATGTTACTTTATTAATTTTTTTTTTAATGTATCATTTGGGAATATAATAATCATTATTATTTAACTTAACTTTATATGCAATAATAGCTAGTATAATGCAGGGCTATTAATATTGTTTTCTGGTGGTCTATTTTCTTTATTCAAATAGAGGTTGTTAACTTTCGATGTTTCGTCGCTTGCACAAGACTCCTCTTCACCAGAGTACGAAAAATACTAAAATTATTATAATTATTTATTTTGGCTATTATTTATTTTAAAGCTTTCGTTTTATTATTGCAGGTTATGTGTTTGTAGCACATGTCGATAATGAACTAAATGACGAAAATTAAAAACAAATTAAACATATAAATAGTTTTTATCGTTAAATAAATATAATAATATACTTACATATATTTATCCCACCAAATGAAATTTATTAATAATAAAATGTAATTGTTATTATCAAATTTGTTTTTACTGCACTCTTGCCTTTCAATCTACACAGCCGGCACGGAGATGTGTTGGTTGAGGAAACAAAGACTAGATTTCTATCTCTTTTACTTACATATAGTATATGTATATATTCACTTGCACTCACAGGGAAATATATCCAACGTATTCTGTAAAACATTAATTCACGATGCAATATCGTAATAGTTTTTTATTATTTACTACTGAAATCTATAGTTATGGTTACGATGTTTATATCGTAAAAGTTCGTATGTAAATAGTAAATTTTAAAATGTAAAATTATGAAGGTAAAGATATTGAAAGTCTGGTCCTGGATTACGATGTGACTATAACAATAGAAAGAAACAATAGAAAGAAACAATGGTTCGATAAAGCATGCGAAAATATGATTGGAAACAAAAACGTAGCAAGAAACATTGGCTTAAAATCAGAAAATTATAAGATATATAAAGAAATTTGAAAAGTGAACACAAAGCTGTGTAAAAGAAAAAAGAATAATTGGATGGGAAAAATAATAAATAAAATTGAAGAAGATAATAAGAAACGAAATTTGAGTGCTATTTTCAAACATGAAAATAAGCGCAAATCACAGAAAGTAACAATAGTGACTGAAAACGAGATATGGGAAAAATATATGAAATAAATGTAAGATGGAAAAAACCACGAGGAGGTAACGCGAGAAGCAGAAATAGAGGAGGAACAGACAGAAAATGAGAATGTAAGACAACCCGAGTACGAGGAAGCTGATCAAGCGATTAAAAAACTTAGAAAATAAAAGAGTTGCGAGATGTGATAAAATGTGCGTAGAAGTAATTAAACATGGCGGGGAAAAACTACATAAAAATCCACCAAATAATTTTACGGATATGGCGCGAAGAATACATACCTGATGAACGGAGAACAGGCATTATAATACCGATACCAAAAAAGAGTGACTTGACATAATGCAAATGAAATAATGCATAATGGAAATAATCAATGCGGGTTCAGAAGAGAGAGGATTTATGAACATAACACGGTAGCACATATAGTTTTCGTGAATTATAAGCAGCCGTTCGATTAAATCAACAGAGAATAATTCATGGAAGACTTAAAGAACATAGAAGGTCCCAGAAAGATTAGAAGTTTAATGGGTATGACAATGAATTAATCTGAAACAAAAATATGCACAGAACAAGGAATGGCAAATAACATTAAAACCAAAAAAAGGAAACAAAAAAAGAAACAGTATTACTCATAATAGCAATGGATAGCATAATACTGAAAATTTAAAATATAAGAACATTAAATAAACACCTAGCACAGATAGTGGCATATGCGGATGATGTTGCAATAATTGCTAGAGAGCAGAGAAAGCTAAAGCGCGTAATAAAAATAATTGACCGCGAGTCTTAGAAAAAAAGACTGGGAATAAATGAGCAAAAAACAAAATATGTGTACTGCAGCGGAAAAAATAGAATATTGACAAATTTAGAGTGCGGAATTATAAATTCGAAAAAGTGAAAACATATAAATACCTGTAAGTCATAATAGATAGAATAAATGAGGGACTTGATATAGAAGAAAAGATACATAAACGATAAGATATGATACATAAAAAATCAGATATAAAGCATTCCATAGCAACAAGAAATTATTGAAAGGACATTGAGCAAAAGGAATACATTAGGAATATACAAAACAGTAATAAGACTACCAGCAACATATGCCGCAGAGACTATAACACTCACAGCAAAAGAGGAAGACAAACTAGATATTTTTGAACGCAAAATAATGAAAACAATATTGACAACAGATAAAGTGGGCAACAACGAATGTAGAATTCTGATGAACTTTGAAATCAACAAGTTATTAGGAAGAGAAAACATAGTGAGAACAATTAAAGCACAAATAATATGATGGTACTGACACGTAATGAGAAGAGACAGGGATACGCTAATAACAGAGATAACAACATGGAAACCAGCACAGAATAGACCGAGAGGGAGACCCACAGTTAGATGGGGATGAGCAGGTGAAAGAAAATATAAAAACACTAAATGCAGAAGGATGGAGAAACCAGATCGCTAGATAGGAATAGAAGAAAGAAAATAATTGAAAAGGTGTAAAGTCACGAACCATTATGAGAAGGGTTACTAGGATAAATGTGAACCGAGCCACCACATTACAAGGATTTGAAAAGACTATTTCACTATGAAATCTATTGGTTTAAAATAATAATATTAATAATAATAATTTTTCAACTCCATAGAATAAAAAATATCACATGATAAAGTTTAATATTTACAGAATGTTATTACATATGAATAATATCGGGTTACCGATATTAATATTTTAATAATTCAAACTTTTTTTTCAATTTTCGATTACTAAATCGAAATCCTCCACCACAAGTCTGGCAACGTCGCACAACTAGGTGAAAAAAAGATAGAGTTATAGCTAAAAAGAGCGATTATACTATAGTAAAATATATAATAAAAGAGGTATTACTATGTATTTCTATATATTACTATACATTTCTGAATATGAGGGGTTAAATATTGTTTTCTTTTTATTTTACTTAAATTATTATTTGTTTGTTACATTTCAATTAATTCTGCAATTTTTCTTTCTCAATTTCCCAAAATGTTACAATAGATGACACTCAGACTATCTATATCAGACCTGGAATGAACACTATTTTTATCTCTGTTGATGTGAAATATGTTAAACTCTGTTAATGAGAAATTAATCTCTTAAATCTCTGTTGATGTGAAATATGTTTCACAAAATATGTTTATGTGTGTGTTTACTCAGATTATTCTCAGTCGCTAGAACCTTGATTGAGTTGTAATCAAAATTATGACCAGTCTGATGGTAATGCACAACATGTTTTATCAATGCGCGTGTCACTCTTATATTGGATAATTCGTTGTCCCTAACTTTGTGACCTCTGCCCAATACAACAACACATACATTCACAGCAAGGGATCCTATACACAACATTACATTAATTAAGAAGTAAAATTTTGTCTTTGGTTCGTGTAAACAAATCCCCTGATTTTTTGAGATTATATTTGGTTATTTTTATGTTGGTGAATCCCTTAAATTGTTTGACCACTTTGTTGGATGGAAATGAGGCAGTTTTTTTATATTTTACATATGTTGGTGGTACATCATCCGTTAGTCCATCTGCTATCGATGTGTTAAAAACTATCCTTTTTAATAACTTAAGGGGATATCCATTGTTCTGAAATATTGTAATCAACTTATTCAGATTATTTTTTAGGAATCGTTCATCCGATATATGAACAATTCGATTCTTCATTGCTAAGATAGTATTAATTTTTTGGCTCAACGGATGATTAGAGTAATAGTTTATGTACCTCTCTGAAGCTGAACCAATTCAATATGATGTGATTATCTTTCGACCTAATAACCAATGCACCCAAGAAAGGGACACGACATTCTTCTTCAGTTTCCATCGTAATCTTGATATGTTGGTCAACTGGATTAAAAATAGCCAATGTAGCATCCAACCGATTCATGGGTATTGCACAAATTAGATCATTCACGTACTAGCAAATAAACGGTAACGAAAATGGCAATTTTTTGATAACGACATCAAGAAGGTGATCCATAACTATCAGTACTAAATGATTGGACTCACAGGTGATCCCATTGGTACTAAATTTTTGTTTGTAAAAGTTATTCTGAAAAGAAAAATATGAGTTGTACACAAACGTCAGCAAAGAAATTATTCCTTTAATACTTCTTTACTATTTACACGGTCGAAAATAAGCAATTATTTATATATATATATATATATATATATATATATATATATATATATATATATATATATATATATATATATATATATGTAGTGTTAGATTTTCTTGAACTGCGTCCAATGAGAGTCTGAACCTCGAGAGACGAAACATATGTCATAGAGTTGAAGGGATAGGTGGGGCTCCTTCCCGGTCAAGGAACCAAATATATATATATATATATATATATATATATATATATATATATATATATATATATAAAAATAAATCCAAATACGCTGTTGCCACATCTTTTTTGTCGAACCGCATGGACTAAAAATAACGAAGTCATTTCGTTATTTTTTATAAATAAACAATAATTTATTAATAATTATAAAATTTGTTTTAGTATTGTAAACAAAAATTGTGTATTTCTGTAACTATTTTAAGTTTAAGGAAAATAAAAAAAAATCATCATTATATTGACTGATAAGTATCGCTCCTACTTCCTTAAAAAAAACAATTTTATTCTATACATTATTACTACTAACTACCTATAAAAGATGTTTAAAGTGGTCCCCTTCAACTTTAGGATAACTTAAAACACGTCAATTCATAACATATTGTTTAATGAATTTTGTAATATTTGAGAGGTCATGTTCCTACATACTTCGGTAATTGCACCCTTAGTTTCTCAGAGTTTTGTGGATTATTTTTGTATACCGTGTTTTTAAGGTATGAAAAAATAAAATTATTTTATCTGATTTTTAGCGAAAAATTGGCGGAAATATTATTGCGGTATGGTACAACCAAACCACGACTTGTTTTGTCACAAAACGAATAGTTCATCCGAGATTACACAGTATTATATTATCGATTTTTTAATTTTAAAAACAAAAGTTATATTTTTGATTAAAGTAGTTTTTCTTTCGGAAAAAATAATTTTATTCTACCGTTCTAGTTTACTACTTGCTTTGAAAAAAATAATAAAAACAGAGGCTGTGCAGTATTAAAATATTAAGTAAAAATAAAAACAATATCCATTTGAATCGTCCAAGGAAAAATGATAAATACCGTCTCTAAACTGCCTGAGGGAATTTAGCTATCTATTTTTCGGATAATACCACTTGAAAATCGAACGAAAAAACGACAAAAAGAGGAGCGCTTTTCAAATTGTCATCCTGAAATCTGTCTTCATTCTGAAGAAGAAAACGAACTTTTTAACTTTCTCATTTTCGGCATCTGAAGACTGGCGTTGATTTTTAATTTGGTGGGGATTTCTTAAATTTAAATTTTTGTCCCTTCATGGAAATAAATTAAATTAGGTTCAATGATGGATCTTAAATTGATAAAAAAAGCTCTTTGTGTATTTATTTTTCGTATTAACGTTATTGTGTGTCTTTTTTGCGATATAAAGTACATTCAATAAGATTTATGAAATGAATTTGTATATTTATAATTAATATTTATTTTAATTAAAATATTATGAAGCAAATAATAATATTTAACAGGTAGTGCTAAGGGTTAGTGTAAGCTTAATATATGATGCTGCTTCCGGTTATCCTCGCTTAACCTGCCCTACCTAATTCCAACTTTCAGCTCCCAACCTTGTCAACCTGAGTAACTTAGCCGGAGATTTGGTAACTCAGGTGGAACTGCTGGACGGATCTTATTGCGACGACAACGATAAGCGAAATAGAATAACTATTTGAAAATATTCTCTTGGAATGTATGTACTCTCTATCAAGCAGAATCCCTCAAATGTTAGCAGGAAAGCCAATATTACCGCAATACGAGAAATTAGATGGGCTGGCCATGGCATTTTTATAAGTGGAACTACGTAATATATTATAGTTTCTTTGAGAAGGAGCACGTATTGGGTATCAAATTCATCGTGGACAAAAGAATTAAACACCTCGAAACCAGCTCCAACCAAGTATCGCCCAGACTATCAATTTTGATAGTAAAGGGAAAGTTCTTCGATATTACTATTATAAACATTCACGCACCAACGAATGAAAAATATGATGATAAAAAGTACGTATTCTATGACATGCTTCAAAACGTATAAGAGAAATGCCCATCACGTGACCTCAATATAGCTATAGGAGAAGCCAATGCTAAAATTGAAAAAGAACACTCTTATGAACAGCATGTTCGCAAATACAGCCATTATTGTTAAACTAACCTCAATGGTAATCGGCTAATTGATTTTGCCGCATCTAAAAACATGTTCAACGGAAGTACGAAGTTTGATTACAAGCGATTGCATCTCCAGATGGCCGAACTTCCAATCAGATAGACCATCCTTAGCGATACTACTCACTTATCTGATCTGCTGGAGGCCAGAAGGTACAGAAGAGCGATTATCGATTCAGACCACTACTTATTAGGTGCTAAAATTAGAGCACGAATATTAAACATGAAGAAGGACGAAGTCGTATTGCAAAACTTCGGCGTTGTTGTTAGTGAGAAGCTGAAATCCCGCGAATATCAACATCTTGCGGTGGATTAGATACGGAATAGGTGTAAACATGCTGACTGAGGTGAACGAGGGCCGCTGAAGGGGTGCTTGGAGTGAACTTTGGTAAAAAGTCGGGAAGACCTGAGATGATAGGACAGTGTCAAGTGCGATGTTAAAAACATCGATCTACCAAATTGAAAAACCGTGGAATCTGATAGGTACAGATGGAAAAAGAAGAGTCCGACAGCCGAGACTCACAGAGGGCTGTTGAGCCAAAGATGATCATGATGATGATGATTTAACAGATAGTAGATACAATTTCTATTAACCTCAAAAAATATTCACTTTATTAATACACTTAAATTTTTTGTTTAGTTTAAAATTTATTCCGTTTGTTTTATTCATATTTGTTTATTGTTTAGCAAAATACTGTTTTGCTTCTATATAAAACACTAGCAAAATTTGGATTCAGCTGCACAAGAATGACTTATGTTTACATTTTTACATTTACTTACGTTACATTTTACACACACTCATACATTTCTAAAAATTTTCGTCATTTGAAAATTACGGGACAATCATGCGTAACATATTACGTTAGATCGAAAAATGTGATAATGTAATGGCGTTAAGTCTGGAGAATAGTTTGAGCGTGGAAGAGCTTCCCATTCGAATTTCAAAAAAGCTTCCATCACGGGTGTCCAAAAAAGGTTTACCTGAAACAAAAGAAAACAAAAGATTAACTATTATCTTTATTCAGTAATTTACACTGAAGTATTTATATTAACTTATAATTTCAATAGCACAATATCCTTGGCGCGATTAATTACTAGCCTCCAATCTTCTCTGTGCGCAATCTTTCTTTCACCGCTACCAAAAAAAACCAGAATTAGCAAATCAAATATCAAAAGCAAGCTAATTTGCTTTTTTTTATAGCCGGTATTTGCTTTTTATATTTACTTATTTTTGCTATTTTTTATATATTTTATAAAAGGGTCAGTCGTGTGAGATCGAACATCTGGATGCTGCATCACAATGCATATTGATACACATTGATTTCAATTATCGAGTGTTTAGCAAATAAAAACATTATTGTGACCCAGTGCTTCTTATACACCAGACTACAGTCTTTGTAACTTTTTTTTCCCAAGATTGAAAATTCACCTCAAAGGACACCATTTTGGAACATTAAAGAACATTTGAAAAGCCATAACTGACAAGGTGATTCCAGAGTATCTGAGTTTCAGCACTGCTATGAATACGAACCGTTTCCAAGGCTGTATTATTTTCCAGCACAATTACTTTAAAGAAGAGAATGTAGAGTTGTAATTTCAATTAGAATTAAATTCAATTTCAATTGGAATTAAATAATCAAAAAATCAGTATTTTTGCTGTATTTACATACCTCGTATTTTCTTCTTTACGATTGGTTTTTCACTCAATGCCCTGAAATTTTCCACATGAATAGTCTTATACGTGTCCCTTTTTTCTATCTTTAGTCCCTTGTTATTATTTCTACCTGCCTAATTAAAAATTTGTCAAACTATTTATTATTAAATTCAATGTTCTATGCAATAGAACAATATAAAGTGTGATTGTTTAGTGTGTCCGAACTTTCGATAAGGGTCGCTGACAAACGAACTATGAGTTTGTATGCAAGTCTGTAAATCTGTGTCTCAGTAGTCTGGCAAATCATCATGGAACTTTTAACAGCTGAACAACGCTTGCAAATTATCGAAATTTATTATTAAATTCAATGTTCTATGCACCAAACTTACAAAACATTTCGTGAATTTGAACTTCGTTATGAATTTGTCAAACTTTCGATAAATTCTGAACGCATTTTACGATGCTCAATATTAAAACAAAAACAAGACAAAAAACTGTGCGTTCCAAAGAAAATATCGCGGCTGTAAGTTATTATTTATATTAATATTCTTTAATTTGGAACTTGAATGGTATTGCTCAGGAAAAGATGTGGTACTAACAGGAAGGCTTTAGATGTCATACAGTGCAACAATTGATTTATTGAGGGAACAATTCGGTGAGAAAATTATTTCGGGGAACGGAATGTTAATTGGCCACCAAGGTCATGTAATTTAAGGCCTTTAGATTGCTTTCTTTGGGGTTATGTTAAATTTTTGGTCTATGCCGAAATTGTTTTCAAACATTAACTGAATGCTACTTCACATGAAATAAATAGTTTCAAGGCAACTAATTTGGATGTTGTTTCATTTGAATTTAAAGTTCGGACGCACTAATAAAATCACTCTATGTTAAACTTTAGAAAGCGATTCTAAATTTAATACTTCGTGATTTTCACGATATTTGTGATTTTGTTCTTTTTTAAATTTCCTAAAATTTTCGAATCTGAATTAAAAATCCAATTAGATAGTTCATCGATTAGAAGCATTGTAAACTATTCTAACATTATTGAGACGACACGAAAAAAAATTGTTCTCGCCTTGTTGTGGTTTTCCTGAATTATTTCCACTAATTTTGTTTTAAATCAGGACTTCGATACAGTTACGTATTCCTTTATACCTGACAAACTTAAAGGAAAATAAATACCATCCATTAAATAAATAGTTGAGAACGTTATATATAGAGATGCTTTTGAATAAAAGATTTTTTTTTCAACGCTGCAGTAATGAAGACGAATAAATGTAGAAAATATTTTTAAAAATTTTCTATTTTTATCCGTTATTTGGTATTTTTCCCAAACAACAGTATTTAAGAAAAATGTATCAAAAATACTATAATATAAATGTTCTTATTTATTGCATTGAGGTAGATGAGATGGAAATTTTTAATCAGGATAATTTCTATTGAAGAATTTGTTAAACATATCAAACGTATTCATATTTCCACTGAATAAAATAAGGCATAATGATAATTACAAGTGATAATCCGATAATTTTTATTTTATCTTTAGAAAATAATGACATTAAAAAATAATGTCGTTCAAATGTTCCCCTCAGCTTGTATTTTGGAGACCTAATTTTCAATTACTTTTCCAAATATATCGCGTGGTTCGAGTGCTGTATGACAAGTACCTGCCTCAGGCCAGAGATAGCGCTGCTAGTATTTCAAAACTGATATTTTTCGCAAATATAACCTTTCACAATAATACTGTTAAACTGTCAAGTCCCTACGTGGTTTAGTTTTGTGTATGGCAGCCATTTAAACAGAACAACTTTTGTGATTTTACAACATTGAAAAAAAATGAATATCGAAAAATATTTGTTTTTGAAAAAGGAAACAAATGATGAGATTAAAACGGAGCTCAGCGAAGTTTATGGGGATTCTACACCTTCGTTATCAACCATAACATATTGGACAGCTGAATTCAAACGTGGCCGTACAAGCATTTTTGATGAAGATCGTCTAGATCATCCAAATCAGGTTACCACTCCATTAATGATTGAAAAAATCTTCGGTATCGTGATTAACGATCGGAGAGTAAAAGTGCGTGAGATTGCTGAGACAGTCGGCATCTCAATTGAACGGGTACAGAATATTTTAACAACTCATTTGGATATGAAAAAGTTTTCCGTAAGATGGATGCCGCGATTGCTCACAATCTATATAAATAAAAATGTAAATATTCGTTTGTTCAAAATCTTAAATCTCCTAAAGTTCTTTCGATTGCTTTGAAATATTGAAACTACGTTGCATTCGAATACGCGCGTGTTTTTATATACCTATTATATAGATGTTACACCTGTGACAGGTAAAAACATGTTTTTTTTGGAAAACAGCGCCATCTGTTGCATATAAAGCAACACACGCTATACTAAATGTTTTACCGCAAAGGGAGGAGCGCCTCATGCCGGACAGCGTACTTTTTGACAGCTGCAATCTCATAAGATTTTCAATGTTTCCGATTACATTGTTCAATTGAGTTTTCATAAATTTCAATTTATTTTCATTTTGATATAATTATGTTTTTTGATTTTTTTTTGATTTGATATAACTAGACTGAGCCACAGCAATGCGTGACCGAGTACAGCTAGTTGACAATAAAAACACACGGGTGTCAACTTCAAAAGAATGTTTAGCGGTGTTAACTGTTGACTACGGGCGCCCTACTATCGCATTTAACTACGGGCACAGTGTATTTTATATACCAGCTACAAAAATTTAACAAAAACCATAGTTTTTTTGTCGTTCCCCATGTCTCTGCACATTGGTATCATTGTTGTTGTCTTCTTTCACTTCTGATTCTGTGTAGTATCTGGTTCTCTGCCAACTTCTTCTTCAGATTCTTCGACAAAAATTTAGTTTGAGCCATAGCTTTGAGCTCATCCTCTGTGAGATGATATGGGTCTCTAACTGGTACACGATTCCTATAAAATATGGTTTTTTGAAACCAGGGGTACGAAGTTTCGAAATTAGTTAATCACAAACACGAAGAAGCAAATTTCTTTGATTTATATTACATTCTATTTCAATTCTTCTATAGGAACCTTTAGTGTGAAATACTAAACTTGAAGAGATTTACCACTAAACATCAAATCACTTTTTAATTGCTCGACGCACGTTTCGCTAGCTATGTTAGCGTCATCAGGAGTTGATTTAATCATCGCCTCAGATTAAATCATCTCCTGATGATGCTAACATGGTTAGCAAAACGTGCGTCGAGCAGTTCAAAAAAGTGATTTGGTGTGGTAAATATCTTCAGGTTTACATTCTATTTCTATTACATTTATGAAGCATACAATAATGATATCAGTAAAATTGGAGATAGTTATCAGAGTTAATATGCAAACTAGTTTCAAAATCACCAATATTTTGTATTTAACATTTGCAGAATCATAAATGTTAGTTTCTTACGATGTTTATACTTCGTGTAAAATTTGTTGTTTAACGCAAAAATAGATATTTTGTAAATAATGAAAAATTTAAATCTAGGCATGTGGTGTACTGAGTTCATCGTTTGACAACAACCTGCGAATATTCACTAAACAGTTAATGTACCTTGCGAAAATCAAATAGCGACTGAAATAGGTAGAAGTTGATGCTTTGGCGATGGGTTACGTCGAGCGGCGCATGCGTAAATTCTATTTTACATAAACGGCAGAGCATTTAGTATGCGTGGTGTACTGTATACACCATAGACCGTAATTGAAGGTTAAAACCCAATAGGAATGATTTTTAGGGTCAGTTCATAACTGTTATTTATTATTTATTTAAATTATTTTTATTGCAAAACTCTTTAGATTCAGGACACAAAATTTACTTTATATATTATTTTTAATTTCAAACAAAAGGTGTTTACTATAGTCGCATCGGTTTCTGAGATATTTAAAATTATGAAATTATTCCACATTTCCGAAAATTACTAGCAAATATTAGTTGTTCCGGTTAATAATGTCTATTTTTTCGCAAAATTTGATCATTTGTTTCTATAAGTAAAATTTTCACTTCTAGTAAAAATGCAAGTGTTGTTCTGAAAGTCCGTGCTGCATGGATTGAAATAAGTGGTAGGCCGAAGAGGCTAAGTCTGGTGAATATGTTGGGTGGGGTAGGATGTCCTATTTAACGTTTTCCAAATTGTTTTTTACACATTTGGCAACATGAGGCACAACATTGTCATGTTGAAAAATGACTTTATCGTGCCTTTCAATGTATTTTGGTCGTTTTTTCTTCAATGCTTGGTTCACTTTTATCCATTGTTTTCGTTATCGAGCGCCAGTAATAATGTCACTAGATTTCAGCAGGTCGTGATACACAGTTCCTCTACTCTTCCACCAAATACACTGCAAAGTCTTCTTTCCACGTATATTACGCACTGATTGTGATGTTGGAGGCTGGCTTGGGTCTACCAATGACTTCTTGCGCTTTGAATTATCAAAATTGATCTATTTTTCATCACCTGTTGCAACTTAATTCAAAAAACGTTTTCTGTTCTGTCTACCAACCAAAATTTCACAAGTAGTTTTTCGCCTTTCAATGTCTCTTTTCTTCAATTCATATGTAATCAATTTTCGTTCTTTGTGGATGTTTCTCAACGCATGTAAATATTCAGAAATGGTGGATTGGGCAACATTCAATGCTTCTAGTAATTATTTCAACGTCTGGATGGAGTCTTCATCCAATAATGCTTACAAATATACAACTTCAAAGCTTTTCGGCTGTCCTTGACTCCCCTTGTCTTTAATATCAAAATCACCACTTTTAAAGCGTTTAAAACATCGCTCAAAAGTTTTTTGGGTTAGAGTATATTCACCATAAGCTTCAACCGACAATCGAAAACTTTAAAAAGCCATTTTCTTCAAATGGAAGAAGTTTATTAAACTTCTTTTTCTGATACATAATTCGACATATTCAAAGCTATGAAAAACTGTGCTTTTTTGCATAATGATAGATAATAAAGAACTGGCTTTTGATGGCGTATGTTTACCCTCTAAAACATCATAGTAGCCATTAGTCTATAGTAACGCTATTAGGAACGCCATCTCTTAGCAAAATCGACATTATTAACCGAAACACCTATTACAAACCATTAATATATTAATTTGGTCTAAAATAAGCAGTTTTATTCTTCTAGTTTGATAGAGTTTTTGCAACTATAACTGTAAAAAAAGATTTTCTTGCAATTTCAAGTGTTTAAGTTAGATTATAAACCCTTCTCATTCTATTCGGAATCCTCCAATTGAATATCAAAGTTCACAAAAAACTTTTCTAATTCGAGCACTTTCCAACGGTATGTTACAGGCTGGGATTTTTGCGTTTTTTTATCTCTTCTGAAATTTGACCTAGAACAGAAATATTTCAGAATCCCACTGAATTCTAGATTAGACTAATATTTTCACAACAATCCTTTCCATTTGATCATACTGTGGTGATACTGTAAAATGGAAACCATGCAAATAAAAGAATTTTTGTTTTAAGTTTAGCATTCAGTTACTTACTGTATTCCGAATGGTTTTTAATCAATTTGAAAAAATATCTTTTTAAGTGACGAAAACTCGATCATATTAAAAATTTCTATGCTTATTCTATATTTTATTGAACAAAGTTTTATATCCACCATAATGATGTTATGTAACGAATGATAAAAAACAAGAAATTTCGGTTACATTTCGTACAAAAAAAATAATTATTAATGAGTATCGAATGTTATAACACTTTATATCTCTACGAGCCATGAACCGAATTAGATGATCTTTGTGTTCCTGTGACAAGGTACTCCAAGCGCATTGTATTCATGCTTCAAGTTCTTTTAAAGCGGTGGAAGCAATCACTCTAGAGTTTGACTTTTGTGAGCTCACACATGTTTCATTCGGGAAAATTTTGGAAATCTCGTTGAACGAACTGTTGCAATTGTTCTCTTCTAAAATTGCACCGTTTGACGAACTCAATGCAATTTAGTGCTATCTTGGTAAAAGATGAAATTTAGACTAGATCGTATATATGATCAGGCTGCATTTAAACTTCCTTTGATAGTTACTAGAGATGACTGGTTCCCAAGCGTATAGATCCATATAACTTATGTTACTATAACGAATATTTTCGAATTATTTCCTGGAGTGATGCATATATTTCCTTCTAATATGATAGTTAAATTTTGCCTTTCGATTTAAAACGTCTGATAGTGCTACATCCATCATTACTACCTATACAATATTCAGACTCATCGCCAAAGCATACAGAGTTCCATTCCTGCTGTCATTAATGTCCGACGCGACACCAAATAAAGTGATGTATATTAGAATAAACTATAAAGCCAGCCACAGACTTCATTCTTTTTCATCCATTCGAATCGTCGCGATTCGGAACATCGTGTTGAATCGCCAAACTTTTCTGCCCACATACTACGAATGATTTAGAATCTGACCCAGTAGTAATTTTCAGTTGTTCTCAAAATTACTACGTCATGAGGAGGAAGCAAGTACTAGCAGTGACAGCGGCGGTTGTTTTAAGTAAAATTAATAAAAAAAGCAGCGCACAATATGGGTGAAAGAATGGCTTTTAAAGCTAAAAACATATTCCCGTATTAATTTATTAAATGGGTTGAAAATGGAGCCGGGAGATTGGTTTAATTACTTAAGGATGGATGAAGAACTAGCCATATTTGCCAAATAGTCATCATTAGTATCAATACCGGAAAGAGTTCCTCGCGGAGTTTCTTGATGTATTAAAAATGTAAAATATTTATAGTACCATAAATGTGGCTGGTAAATGTTATTTGCCCCAGCCCCAACCCTTTGCGAATTTTTTATTTTCTTCCATTATTTTCTAAAATCGCCACGTAGAGAATCTATTTTGTTGTTGACTCTTTGTAATGTTGCATCGTTATCTATTACTTTGTATATCTTTAGTATTACTTCATAAGCTTGATTTTTCATTCAGATCTCTGTATTCAACCGATTTTATACGCCACTGGCAAGGAAATTGTCTATAGGTTTCAAAAACATCAATTATAAATTGTTTGTTTAATGTTTTTTGAACCATTTTAATCAAAATTAAATAAATGAAAAATTAATGAAACACGTGCGAACCTGTATACAACCACTACTCTACGCTACAGTAAAAAAATCGACGATTCTGAAGGAAATCTCCACACAATGACAGTTCAGAACAACAACCGATGAACCGTCATTCCAAAAATCAAGCGCCAACAGATATTTTAACCGACGATACAACACGACGGTTTTTCACCACACACATCGGTTTTTGGCGTTTTTGGAACGACGTTCTGAACCGCGGCGTTTTGAACGGATGAAAAAGAACGAAGTCTGTGGCCGGCTTAAGAGAAAGCACCAAGTAGGGACAGTAAGCATCTTCATTGCAAATATTTATCCATTAAGGCGTCTTGTGCATTGACGTTACTGGCCGATGCCGAACCAATCTACTTCCAAACATACAACAGTGCAGTTGCAATGTCCGTATCATCAGTAGCTCTTTTATTGTTTCTGGAAAATTCATGGCAGAAAATCGGTAGGAAAAGGACGCGTTGCAATTTAATTTAATGTTGACATATGAATTACCAAATAAAAATGTACAAAAATTGTACTGTTCCAGAGTTACGTTCTTCTGCCATAACTTTATTGAAATATCCCGATCATAATATTTCGTGTGGGACTGCTAAAATTATTCTTTCTACATCTATTTTGAAAAGAAAAAACAAATAACACCGAATGAGCAGACCCACAAAACTGGTGGTAGAAATAAATTTGGTTCAACTCGCACGGCTTGGTGTCGCTCGGCTCGGCCCGGACTCACCGAGCCTTCATGCATGCTCTTTCATGCGTTTATGTTTATAGCGAAATCAGACTTGCCTTGGATTCGCCCGGCTCTGCCGGCAATGTTAAATACACCTCGCCGGGTGATACCAGACCGCGTCGAGTGAGTCGGAGCGATTCTTTGTGAATAGATGCATGCAAATTAATGTGTTTGTTTCTAAAACGAATTCAGTTTCGCTTCATCAACTTTTCTAACAGGCTTTTTACTTGGAGGTGGTCATAAGTGATGTAGCATGTCCTGAGACCAGCTTGTTCTATGTGGATGGTATGAGTTTAACTTATTGCAGAGTCGATTTGTGATCATCTTAATATAATAGTAAAAAATTTGTGTATGTGTGATAGGAGACTCGTAGGTGAGTATTTTTCGGTATTCGTTATCTCCCCTTTGATGTAGCAATATTATCGCTGCATTGTTCCATTGGAATGGTGTTGTTCCCTTTAAAAGACATTCAAGGGAAATAATTCTCAATAATTGTAATAGTTTATTTCCTCTTATTTTGATAGCTTCTGTGACTATTCCGTCAGCTCCGTGAGATTTGTTGTTCTTCATCTCAGAGCGCTCGTTTCAATTCACTCTGGGTAATGAACCTTATACACCACCAGCACTAGAAATATTTAGAATGTACTCTAAGAATTGAGTTTACCATCAGCCAGCTAAGGCTTATGGTTCTGGTAGATTTCTCAGTGATATAGGAAGACGTTTTTAGAATATTAAAAGTAAAATCCAAGAAAAATCCAACGAGAATGTCTCAAGTCTGCATGTTTTTGCAATGTATCAGAATACAAAGCTATTTTACCAAATATAAAGAAAAATTAAATTATGGTTACTTTTGTGTAAACAAAGAAAAGTTTGATCACATTTTTCGGTAGTTTTTAATATAGAATAATTTTTGATCAACGTATATATTTATTAGATAATAAAGAGCTTTAACCATTGTTACTATAAACAATCAATTGTTAAATCTTAATTATTGTGTAAGGTAAGAGAATGCTTGAAACTCGCGTATCGAGCTGTGTATCAAAATCAACTCATTTCAACGATATGAACGTGCGGAAACAAACTTTTATTCCCACCGATCTAATAGAATATTCTATAGGTGTTGTTACGTAGGAAGAGGTTTATAGGATTACAAAGACTTATGCAAAGACTCGAAAATGGAGGTGTTAAATTATTTACGAAGTAAGATTTCAAATCAGAAGTAGATATTGTATGAAATGAAATATATATATATATATATATATATATATATATATATATATATATATATATATATATATATATATATATATATATATATATATATATATATATATATATATATATATATATATATAATGTTTTATGTTGATGGATTTTTTGTTCTAACGGCATTGATTTTATATCAAGCATTTCATACAATATCTACTTCTGATTTGAAATCTTATATATATATATATATATATATATATATATATATATATATATATATATATATATATATATATATATATATATATATATATATATATATATATATATATACCGGGTGCCTCATAAAACATTTGCGTAATATAGTTTTGTTTTTTCTTCTTGAACACCCTATATGTTCATCCATTTTTGCATTCTACTATTAATTATAAATATATTTCATGAAATATGTCCTATACTTAAACCTAATGGTTTTAACGATATCTCTCATTTTGTAAAAAATGCAGACTTTATTTTGCAGTGTCATATATCATTTATTTTTTGATGTGGGATTATCAGTTCTGGTAGGAATATTAATGAAAATATGACTTAACTTTTAATGCAAACAAAATTTGTCTACGTTTACAGGGTGTCCAGAAAAACTGAGATAAATGAAAAAAAAATAAAACATTATATTTCAGTTTTTTTTTAAATGGAATGTCTAGTTTTCATTTTGCAATATTCCTAAGATAAAATACATCTATTCTTCTTAAATATGTTCTTTTTGCCCTTTTTACATTTTTGTTTTTAATATTTCGTAATTAATGGAATTCCCCTTAGACGTTTTAGTAATAACGTCATAAAATTCAATTCAAATGGCAAATATTTTTCTAGTATAGCTTTTAAACAGTCTTCATATGATAAAGAAAAAAAAAATGTACTACTTTCCTAATTAAATACAATAAATATAAAAATATTTTTGAATAAAGAAATGTGAATATCCAATTACAACTTAAAGCTAGACGCCCTAGACAATCATGGCGCAGAAACAAATTAATATTTTTATGAATATTAAAGAAGCAATGCATATTACAGTCAATAGTTCTTTTGAACATATGCTAAGAGTTTGTATTGCACAAAATGGTAGACATATTGAACATTTAATTAAATGATTGTAGTGACTTCTTCTTTATAAATGTTTGTACTTAATCTGTCTTACTAAAAACTAAATATTTATGACGTTTTGTTTACTATAACAATAAGTTTTGTTACTCTATAATAATTGCTTTCTAATCAAATATTATGTGATGACCAAAATTTTTAATACATTATGACTTATGAATTTATTCATTAGTTTAATAATAACATATAGCTCAAGGCGAATTCCATTAAAAACAAAAATGAAAAAATCTCGGAAATTATGACAGATAGGTATATGACATGTTTAACAAGAATGGAAGTATTTTATCTTAGGAATATCCAAAAATTAAAAAATGTTAGATATTCCTTTTAAAAAAATTGTAATATGATGTTTTGATTTTTTTAAAATTTATCTTAGTTATCCTGGATACCCTGTATAACGTAGACAAATTTCATTTGCATAAAAACTAAAATCATAATTTCACTAATATCCCTACCAAAAATGATAATCCTATTAGATTATTTTGATAATGGCTTGAAAGTGGAAGACTTTGCCCCAGAAATTAGTAATTCTAACAGTACCGACCGCGGATACGCCTTTATACATATACTTTATATATATATATATATATATATATATATATATATATATATATATATATATATATATATATATATATATATATATAATAATAATAATAATAATACTTTTATTGAAGTACATTTAACAATGATCAATACAGAAAATAGCAATACATTACAATATGATAGATCAGTTATATATTTCATTGCAGTACATTTAACAATGGTCAATACAGAAAATAGAAATATATTACAATATAATTGAAGCTCATATAAAATCACTGCAAATGACCGAGGTGGTCGAAGTACTGATTTAGAAACCTCAGCCCTAATTCTTATTTAACCCATATAGTAAGACCCGTACCCATATTTAACCCATATAAAACCCGTATAGTAACCCGCAGAGTAACACATCCGATCGAAATCTAATCTTATTATGGAGATTTGGAGGACTTTTGTACCATAATATCGAATGAAATAAACATCCCGCGCGGAGTTGCCTTCTATATAATATAGATAAACATTTCAATGACACCAGCTTATGGGATATAGGTTGAAACTTCCGTATTCCATATGAATACCTCAAACAAGATTTCTGGAATCGCTCAATCCTCTTAGCATCAACTGTGCTTAAAAATGGCCCATAAAGCACATCACATTAATTGATATGACTTCAAACAGTTTCTTCCGAGAGTCTTAGTTTCATTCAAACTAGTAGTAAGGACATGTCTATGGGGAAATAGTTTTTTTAAACCAGCATAAGCTATTTTGAGTTTAGATGTTATAAAATTGCTACATTTTAAGTCAACGTCTATCTCCATTCCGAGACTCCTGGCACTGTGCACATTCTGCAAACAGTATTACCAACCGTTATAATCATTTCCTTTTCTATCCTATGTCGATCCTTACCAAATACCATAACACTACATTTTGCTGAATTTATTGTCAATTGATGTCTGTTCGAGAACGCTGGTAGCTCTCCTATTTCTTCGTTAATCAAGACATTAGCATTATGAAAGTCATAAGACGGAAAGGAATAGAGTAACTGTGTATCATCAGCATACATATAAGGAGTACAATATTTTAAGCCTTTAGAAATGGCACATGTATAGATGCAGAACACTAGAGGCCCCAGAACTGAGCCTTGTGGAACTCCACAGTTGCTATGCCCTCTGGGAGATTCACCGTTATCGGTTTTTACAAACTGATATCTGTTACTAAGATAGTCAATAGTCAATAGATCAATTTTCTAACATTCTGCGACAGTAACACCCATAAATTCAATGTTAACTCTATCAAATGCTTTAGAGTAATCTAACAGCACTAGTACAGATGTTCTACCGATATCATTATTTCTTACTATATCATCAATTAGGTCCAGCAAAGCAGTAGTGCAACTATATCCTTTACGGAAACCAGACTGCCTCAAAGGAAGAATGTTATATTTATTAATATGCTTGGTTAACTACTCAGCCAAGATTGCTTCCAAGAGCTTTGACAGTGTTGGCAAGATCGATATTGGCATAATATCATTAAAAGATGTTATATCTGGTTTTTTTGCAAATGGTATTATTTTAGATATTTTCCATATATCCGGAAAAGTACCCTCCAGCAAACACGAATTAACAATGTGCACCAATACTGGAAGAATACATGGATAACACATACGAATAATTTCAATATTTATCCCATCAGATCCAGCTGCGTTAGTCTTTATTGTTTGTAAATGTTTGGACAACGATGAAATTAAGATTTTACACAAAAATCTAAATAACTCTGTTTTTCTCGCTTTATTGCATCTGTTGTAACGTTCTTATTTTTTTATAATATTTCCATGCTTCTGGAGTATTTCCAACAAACCATGGAGGATTGACTTTCTTAATACTGCACTCCCTAATAGAAACGATGGAGTCAAATAATTCAATTATTAGATTATTAAAATATAATACTTTTAAATTCATATCATGCTGAAAAGAAACCTCCTAAAATAGGGTCAATTGTAAAAGTTCATTTAATAAATTCATCTTTACACATTCATTACACATCTTTCTACATTCTTTACTACATCTCGATTTAAATGTTTTTATTGTCGATTTTTCAATATTCTGTTCATCTCTTCCGATGTTATTATTAAGTCTATTAGTGTGGCAGTTTTATCTGTTATGCGAGTAGGTGAATCAATGTGCTGCTTAAGACCAAAACTTTCCAGAGCCATGTTATACCTGCTTCTCATACTATCATCACAATTTATCATATTAATGTTAATGCCTCCGCCACAGACAACCGCATCACACAGTGTTATGCAATTGAAAATACTATCTTTAAATATCTTCAAAAAATCAATGAAACTAGTATTCGGTGGTATATATACAACACCAAAGCTCTATATATAACCCTATTCAATTTTAATCCCAGCCATAACTGTTCAAGTGAAGGTTCCACACTTCCATACAATACCTTCCAACAAAATTTGGACTTAATATAAATTACAACACCACCACCATGTATAGACCTATCCTGTCTGAACAATATGTAACCCTCAACATGCAGTAAATTATTACTGAAGTTAGATGACAATCGTGTTTCACATAAACCCATTACATCAAATTTCCTCATAAGTAAAAATGCCTTAAACTCAACAAACCTACCAGGCAAAGTTGCTATAAGAAGCATAACATATCCGATGCACCTCCATCACCCCACACCAAATACAAATATAACTATAGAAAAAGAAAAAAAAACAAAATATAAATGTAATGGAATAAGGAAAATAATGTTTAAAAAACAATTAAAATACCTATCAAAAGTTAAACTTTACGGCCATCGGTCTTTACTTATAATATGTTAATATCCTCAGTGATTATGATGGTGTGAATCTTATCGCTAACTTTAGCAAACACTCGTCCATCTCTGGTCCAGGTATTACGGATGCCAAATTTCTTTTTTGCCAACGAGTATAATTCACAGCGCTCCCTCGTAAGTTCTTCTACCATAATCATCTTAGTACCCTTGAGCTTCCTTTTGTTATGAAAAATGTCGTTCCGTGTCTTTATTGAACCGAAATTGATTATTATTGGTCTCGGAATTGGGATTGGTCTATTAGTGTTCTTTTGACTCACCCTGTAGCAAACATCTATATCTGCCGCTTGTACTCCAAAATAATTTCCTATTAATTCCCCCTATTAATTTAGACACACAAGTTTTCAAATTTTCAGAAGAGTCGCTGGATTATGGAACACCAAATAGTTTTATAGTATTTTTTTTATTTGCCTGTTCCATTTCTTTTATTCTACTTTTTAGTCGTTCGCTATTTGCATGTGCTTCATCCAACTTCCTCTCTTCCTCTTCTTCTTTATTATTTAAAATCATTAATCGCTCCGATACTCTACTAACTACTGCATTCGCAATTTTATCGGTAAACATTTTAATAAACTTGTCGTCAGCGAAACATTCCTCGAGAGTAACCTTGATATCACTTTTTTGTGGTTTTGTTTAAAGCATTTTAGTTCGATTATTTTATTGTTTTTACCAATTATTCACTTTTCATACAATTTAGGCTCATTTATTAAATATCACCACTGATTTACCACTAAAACCTAGGAGCCGCAGACGTACGTCTATAGCATTTCACGTCTCGATGTAAACTACACATCGAGACGTGACTATACATCGACGGCACATGGATCAGAAATCAAAAAATCTGTTTTTCAATAGTCTGGAAATTCATGGAAATTTTATGCGGCAAACTTATAGAGTTTCGGACGCATTTCACGATGCTCGATATTATTATAAATTCAAGACAAATAAATGTGCGTTTCAAAGGAAATATCGCCGCTGTTAGAGGCAGTATAGATGAAGATCAAAATTTATCAATTCGTCGCCATTCACAAGATGTTGAGCTCTGTTACTCGATTATGAAGAGAAGAAAAAAAAATTAGAAAGCAAATACGAAAATATTCATTTATGGGAGAAATTTGAAACATTAATTGATATTGTCTACTACAACATGGATCAGACGCCACCACTGGTTTCGATATCAGATGTGAAATCGGATTGATGATTTTCTAAAAGGGAGAGACCGCCCGAAAGACGACCGTTTCCACACCGTCAAAGGAGCCTGAGGTTTAATAAAAAATGACTATCGACCGATTTTTCTACTCTACCATGAAAAGACTGATTTGTCGATGATTTTCGATATTTTTCATTTCAGATTAGAATCGGTTCGATTCCATCAATGTTCGAATGATTTTACATAAAAGACGAAATTAGAATCCGATATTAATGTTTATTTTCCATCCATGTTTCGATTGTAAAAGTTTTGAATTTGCATCTGGCCCATCATCCGGTACAAGTATATTTATTGATTTGAAATATAAACTGAAAATCACTTATTATTTATATCCTCTACTAATAGCCTATTTTATATACTTTGCTTCATTACGTGTTTACCGGAACTACAGGAGAAAAACCTGAAAACAATCTTGAAGATTTACACTATGATTTACCAAATAAAGAAAATTATCAAGAGACAGAAATGATTCAAACATCACTATACACAATAGCTATTTATATGGTCGTGAATACATAAAAAAAATCTTAAACATTTACTTTAATGACTTTTGATTTTATGTCCTCCTACGTACGTTCTCCCCATAACTGCAACTATAACATAGTTAAATGCCACCCTTTTGATGGTTGTTATAATCACACAAAAAAGTTTTCTTAAACTTAAATCAAATGTTTTTCTTATTTTGAATTATTTCATATCGTTCTATTGAAAGCACGAAAAAAAAAGGATAAAGGATTAGATGCGCATCAACAACTAAGGCTATTTAGCGATTGGACCCATAGCTTAAAATGAGTTCCGAACCATAGTTACCGATAAACCCGGTCAGCATCCCTCTCAAACCACTGGTTGGATTTTGTGCTTAATCATAAGTCACTCAAGAAGCCAATCAACTGGAGAGTGACCGGCGTAGAATATCTCTCAGAAGGTATCCAGTCTTATCCAGCCTTGAAATGGCGTGACTGTGCGGTCATTCCTTAACAAACCCTCGCATATACGAGGGTCGTTCGAAAAGTAATGTAAGTATGACTAAATGTATATGGTATTTGTCAACCATGGTTTATTAGACGGCGTGATATGTAGTCTCAGAGTAAGTGTTTATTTGCTAGTGGCGATCAAGTAAATAACAATAACAAATTTTGAAATTTTTTGAAAAATGGATAAAATAGAAGTTCGGGCTATTGAATAAAAGTACTTTGTTTTAGGGGTGGTCTAACACCGACATACATACCTAATATGTTAGATTCCATTTTAAATTATTCTTTCTCATCAACGACTTTCAGCGGTAAAAAGCGGGGTGCTTAAAAACACCTGTGATCGTCAATATAATCACAGAAATCTATAATGGTACCTTGGAACCTTTACAAAATCTGTTTGCTGAAATGGAAAGACAAACACAAATTCCAATAAGAATGTTTTCTGAAGAAGTCGATAAAATCATCGATAGTGCTCGATATATATATATATATATATATATATATATATATATATATATATATATATATATATATATATATATATAAATATATATATATATATATATATATATATATATATATATATATATATATATATATATATATATATATTTATAAATATATATATATATATATATATATATATATATATATATATATATATATATATATATATATATATGATTTTGGTACTACTTTTTGTAGTTTTTGTAGTCTTGGCACTACAGGAAACTTTTCTTGCAGTAAATCGATTGGCCGGCGAGATGTGTGAAGTCTAGAGGATCGTTCTTTCTTCATAAAACCCAGAGAAGCTACAAGGGCTCATACAAGAGATGCATAGGGCTGGAGAACCATTTGGCTTGAAAATAAACCAGAAGAAGTGTCAGGTCATGTTCAATAAAGTTGCTGAGGACAAAATAACTTCTATTTTATGGACGGATTGGGAAGTTGTGAATCACTATATATATATATATATATATATATATATATATATATATATATATATATATATATATATATATATATATATATATATATATATATATAATATATATATATATATATACATATATATATATATATATATATATATATATATATATATATATATATATATATATATATATATATATATATGTAATAACGATAACATCTGCGAATCTAAGATGGTTTAAATAGGTACCATTGATCTTTATTCTATCCTGGTTCCAATCAAAAACAATCAAAATAAATCAAACCTTTTTTTATAATACGGCACAAACAGATTGTGAATAATATTTTAAATAAAAGAAAAGGGGATTTGTAGAAACGGGATTTATTAATATCATAGAATAATAAGTAAAGTAAAGAATTCGGTTGTATTTATCATTTTCCTTCTTATCTTCGGCAAACAATTATAAAGCTAATTTTGAAGGTATATGGTAAATACAGTATATTAACTTAACTATAATCAATATAACAGAGTCAGAAAATTAAAATTTGGTAATAATTAAAAGAAGTTTTGGAAATTTTTAAAAGGGGTATTGAACTTTTGGCCGGTATGTATATGAATGGGCCAGAGTATTCCCTGGGAAATCAACAAGAAGCGATGGAAATAACAATATTAGAATGCGATAACGGAAAAATGTTGCAGGAAAAAGAGGACATAATGGAACATATCGAAAAATTTTGCCAGAATCATTCAAAAATCAAAAGACTCCCATAAGTTCAAGAGACAAAAGAGCTTTTTTAGAAGACACTATAATTTTTCTGAGTATGAAATAAAAGAATATAATAAGTCTTGTCAAAAAAGACAAGGCTGTTGAACCCGATGATACTGTTACTGAGTACAGATATAGGAAGTAAGAGTATACATATATAGGAAGAAAGACCTTACCATTGTCAACAATCTTACATCAATTATAACATTCAACAAATTTTCGTCAATAGTTTTTTTTGTCTTTTTGATTTTGAAAGACTTTTACTGCTGCCTGAAATGTTGAATCTTTTCACCGTTTTTGAAACTGTTGCCTTAGTGATGTTTTTATTCGGATGTACTTCATTAAATACTCGACACATTTCGATATAAATACATTTTCTGCCACCGTATCCTATAATTATTAGTATTTCAATTATTTCTTCTTCAGTTAAATACGTATTAATTCCATGTAAAAATTGAAAGAAATTTTAAATTCACAAATTGACATTAGTCAAGTGTAATCAAATATTTCATCTGTCATCCATTGTTTCACAGCCTAATAAAATCTCAAGATCTCAATTCCTTTGTTGAACTACCCATATGAGGAACTACCCGTTGAAGAAGTATATAATATTATTCAAAGTGGATTAAATCATCTTATGCATATTAGGATTTATCCAAGGGAAAACGGAGGAGCATCTTAGTTGAGCAGTGGGATTTATAGTACTATAAGATAATGTAAAAGTTAGTGTAAAAAACAGAACAATTTGATGACCCGTAGGAATATTCATGCTTTAATAAGTGCTTGAAACATGAATCCTAAATTAAAAACTGGAGATTTTTTTAAAGATATATCAAAAGTAAATCATAGAAATTTTATAAAAAAACCGAGTATACATTATAAAATATATGTATGACAAAGTTACGGACATTTAAAACTTTTTACCATATTGCTTCGTACACAATAAGGACTTAAAAATACTGGTGTTTGTTTGCGAATGAGCCTCGAGTACAATCACAGCATTGCGAGAAATGTGGCCGCGGAGAAAGCGTTATCTCCAGGAAATAAAAATATCAATACCCCGTTAGCTAAACTACTATAGCGACCGTAATGTAGCGGTGGTTGACGTCACTAAAATCTTGTTTATGCAAACCAGATGGCATTAGTTTCCTAGAAAGCGTAGGTTGTTAGCATAACTCAAATAACGGTGCCGCCATTTCTATGGCGCCCGTCAATTTGTCACAAATGACAAACAGTCCTGGAACGCTTTTTTCCGTGTAACAGTTACCATTTTAAAATAAAAAAATGAGTACAAACGTGATTTGTATCAACGAAGATTACGAAATGTTGATTTTGTAAGAATTAATGATGCTTTATATAATGTGAACAGCAAATACTATAGAAAAGCCCACTTAAAACAAAAATTTTAAATGGACCCTCTGTAGCACTATATCTAAATATCTCGCTCTCCTCCAAACGATAGTTTTCGTCTTTCGATAACTCCTCAGCTTCCTAATATGGTATGTCAATCATGCTATGTCTATATCGCCCATTCTCCACTGCTATGCGCTCATTGTTCGTATAGCTTGCAATCACTTGTCCGTCATTTTTTATGTTGACATCTCTGGTCGTCGTTCTTTCGGCCGTTTTCTTACATCCACTGCATCACGACTTATGACGGCTGTTAGATAACGGTACCGCTTTTTTTAGAAAATCGTAGCTTTACCCCAGAAAATGTTTTATTTTTCCACTTTATATAAAACTGAACTTTATGAAAAATGTTATAAAGACTATTGATAAAAAAGGTTATCCTTTCATTTACTTATAAAAAAAAGTTCTCCAAATTCTAAATCTTGCAACTTGTGCAGCACACATCGTAAACTGATCCATCAAATTACCTGGCTTTTATAAGAAATAAATAGTTTTCCAATAAGCGTGAGGGAACTTTGAAACATAATACAGGCAACATTGTCGGAAATGTAAATGTCACTCGTAAACTGCTCTGTTCAGTATATTGTGTCAATTCATCATTCGAAAGATACACAATACAAAAGCGAAAGGAGAAGAAATTGGCTTAATGAGTTTGGGAACTAATATAACTGCAGGATTTGGACGGATGGCAATCCCCAATTCATTCAGACGTCCTCAGAAACTCGCTGTTTTGTGAGATTTTTCGGCTAAAGTAGTGATAGGATCTTATTTTTTTGAAGATGCTGATGGAAATCATAGTACTGTTAATAGTTAATCAAACACACTATAAAATTATTGCTAACAAATATATATATATATATATATATATATATATATATATATATATATATATATATATATATATATATATATATATATATATATTTGGCAGGAACTGATAAATGTAGATATAAACAATGTTTTCTTTCAACAATACATGCGACTTCACACATCTCGCCGGCCAATCGATTTACTGCAAGAAAAGTTTCCTGGACCAAAAGTAGTTATATCAACTGGCCACCAAAATCATGCGATTTCAAACCCTTGGATTATGTTTTGTGGGGTTATGTAAAGTCTCTGGTTTACAGAAATAAAGCGGAAACAATTATTGACCGTAAACGAAACATTCAATTGAAAATATACCTTTGAAAATATACCACACGATATCTGTAAAAGAGCAATAAAAAACAACAAAATTGAATATCTAGAAGACCTTACAGCAGACGAAGCCGAGGAGGACATTTGAACGATATCATTTTCAAAACATAATATCATAATTTGTTATTCAAGAGAAAATATAAAATTACCTGACCTCTTATTACATTACCTCTTATTGGATAACGCTTTATAATTAAGTAATCATCAGTATATGTAATCCAAAATTCATGAAATATAAATAAAAAAAGCTCCGAGAATTGATCTACTAACTATTACATTTCTTCTTTGTTCTCTAGAATTAATTATTTCCTAATTTAACAAAGTACGTAGTTTGTGTATATTTGTGCTGGTAAATATTTCTCATTGAATTTAGAATGTTAATAGATCATACAGAATTAAGGTAATTGAGATTAATAAAATATTAAAGAAGCGTTGTTTGTTATTTCTACTGAAATTACAACTTTCATCAAAATAACTCTTTGTAAGGAGAATTAAATAATTGCAACTAATCGATAACTCAGTACCCTATCCGAAGCTATAATCTTAATTAAAATGCCTTTTTCTAACCACTTTTAAAACGATTTAGGAATTATTTCAACTGAAACTATTCCTGGATGGAAAAATAGAGCGGGTATTAAAAAAGCGCCTAGACGAGCCCTATAAAGCAGAATTAATGGCCACACATAATCTACAGATGAAAGCCGGATCAATTTTAAATTAGTTTGCGGCACCAAATGGATACTAAAGATAAATAGTGGAAAATTGAAGCCGTTCTTAATTAGAATTAAGGACGGAGGCGAACAGAATGAGGTGGTTTGCATTGCAAAGATATCTGAATTAATTAGACCGCAGATTAAACTATATTTGCGTTTGTTATTATAATATAGATAATAGATAATACGGATATACCATAAAAAGGATGTAACATAGTGCTAATCAGGGTGGCGCATTATTCGAATAAAAAGTAGGTTGACTAACGAATAATAAATACATTTTTTATTCGTTATTCGTGCCTATTACTTTATTCGTTATTCGAATCAATTGTTCTATTTGCCCACGTTAATTATTCGTAATTGTTATTCGAATATTTTTTTAGTCATTAAAATTTTACACTATTAACTGATAAAGAAGACCAATATTTCTAAATACTGCTTAAAAAATTAGCCTACCAATTACCAACAAAAATTGAACCCAAATATTTTAAAATGAATTATTAAATTTTTTTAATGAAAAGTTTCAGTTTTGTTTTAAGTTGGTCTTTTTTTGCCAATATCAAAAATATTTCGTCTTTTTTTTAATTTTTCAATTTTACATAAAAAATTTCTTAGTTACTCAATTTATTGTTTTTTGCAGCCTGAAAATTTTTTTAAATAAAAAATTAGTTTTTTAAAATGCATTTTAAATATGTAGCATTTATATATATTTAATTAGTTTCAATTAAATTCGTAGTTTAAATTAAAATTAATTTTTGTGGACTAAGAGACTTACCACTAAACACCAAATCGCTTTTTTAAACTTCCCGACGCACGTTTCGCTAACTGGGCTGGCATCATCAGGAGATGATCTAATATAACTCAAAAACTAAACTATGTTCTATTTATATAAAAACCGTACCTAATAAAAAATAGTGAACCGTGAAGCTAACTAAGCGTAATTAACTATGCGTATTAATAATTGAATAAGATGACTGATTTCTTATGCATTCAGTTCTTATTTACACTTTTAACAGGTTTTAAATTATTGGGTCTATTATTAAATTATTAGATCTCAATATTAAGTCTCAAGTATCTATATTATGGTGATGTTCGAGTGCATGTTGGGCAACACACCCCCACCCCTCAAATGAACGCCCAACTCACAACCTTGCCTATTATATGAAGAGGTCGCGCCAACTACGTTTTTTTTTAGTTGTGAGCCCTGGGGAATAGGCAAATTGAAATCCCGGAGCAAATCAAGTAGATTCTCTAGTTGCTTTCTATTTAAACATATTTTGTAGCCAAAACGTCGAAATTTAACAAATTTTAAACGCGGTTTTAACTGCGTCTTCGACAAAATAAATATTCTGTTAGTTGCTTGACTGGGACCGAGTGCCACCCATGCTCCATATTAGATGGCACATGTTTCGTCTGAGCATACATCTCCGACATATGCTCTCTCGTCAAGAATAGGGAAACCCCATCCACGGTCAAACAACCCATAATTTCGCCGACTTCACGTCGGATGGCTTATACATTCAGTTTTATGATTTCTTTGAACTGCGTCCAACGAGGCAACAGTAGTTGGAGGTTAGCACCCCCAACATTTGGGTTCCACAATCTCATGTGGAACACACAACAATCTGCGTCTCCGCCAAAATAAATATTTTGTTAGTTGGTTGACCGCGATCGGTCCCGGCTCGGGCCCCACCTATCCCCCACATATACTCTCTCGTCAAGAAAAATACTGTTTACTCCGTTAACTACTGTTGTCCCATTGGACGCAGTTCGAAGAAATCAAAAAACTTCATGTATAAGCCATCAGACGTGAAGTTGGCGAAAGTATGGGTTGTTTGATTGTGGAAGGGGTCTCCCTATTCTTAACGAGAGAGCATATGTCGGAGCCCTGATGAGTCTGATCACTAACAGACGAAAGATGTGCCCTCCAATGTGGGTGACTGGTGGGGCTCGGTCCCGGTCAAGCAACTAACAGAATATTCATTTTGGCGGAGACGCAGAATGTTGTACGTTCCACATGAAATTGTGGAACCCAGTGGTTGGGGGTGTATAACCTCCAACTACTGTTGTATCATTGGACGCGGTCCAAATAAATAAAAAAACTGAATGTATAAACCATCCGACGTGAAGTCGGCGAAAGTATGGATTGTTTGATTGTGAATGGGGTCTCGTTATTCTTGACGAGAGAGCATATGTCGGCGCCCTGATCAAAAGTTCACCAAAAGTTTGGAATACTCAAATATTTTTTTTTATTGATATTAAGACTTTCTTTTACTCGTATACGTAATCATCATTTTATCACAACTCTTATTGCTACCAAATAAAACTAAATTTGATTATTTTGGAGTCAAAAATTTATAATGTACCAATTGCCTTTAAAAATAAATAGAACAACTTTTAATAAAACTATTAAACAGTATTTCCTCCCTGGACCTGTATGAATGTGTATAGGTGATTCAGTATGCTGTCGATTAAACGATCAATTTGGACTTGAGGAATTCTCTCCCATTATTTAGGAGCAGCATCTTTTAGTTCTCGCAGGATAAGTTGAGCATCATATGATCCATCATTTCTCGAGCCCACTGCAATTTTACATTTTTTTGTTAAAGGGTTAGTTTGGGAACAAGTAAAGATTTTCTGCGATGTTAATTTACTGCTTTCAGTCTGCGTGTTATCGTTTGTCGTGAAACAGTTACTCCTTCAAACCTAACAAGCTCTCTTGATATACCACTTGTAGATTCCAGACGATTTCTTGAAGCTATCAATGATATATTTTGTGCAGTTGTTGAGCTGCTTGCTAGCTAGTCGGTTAGTTGAGCGTCGTTTTCTACTACTTTCTACTTCTTATTTTCGATACAGAACTTTGGAAAACACCTACAATTTCCGCGATATCACATTGATCAAAGCCCTGTTATAACAAAACAATTACTCATGATCTGTTAAAATGATATATCAACAAATTCGTGTAAAAATAAAAAAAACCTATCCAGCAGGAGGGGTGTAAAACACTATCCAGGAGGTGGGATGTATCTGCTTCTAGGGCTCGGTCCTTCACACTCATGAACCCGAGATTTTCTAGATGATGGTCGTTCACCCTAAACAAATGCCGTATCCATCGTAGATGCCCTCTCCTCAGGAGAATCTCTATCGAAAACAGTTCGCCTCACTGAGCATTTCCTTATTTGATTTTCTATGGTATCGTTTAACCCCCATTATCTATCTCTGAAGACTAAAAACAGGTACCTTTGAGAACCCCCTCAGGTGTTTCCTGCAGGATATCCACGATTCACACCCGTAAGTCAGCAAATGAACGATCAGAGTTCGGTACACAGAACCACCTTTATCACCAGTGACATACTGTTTAATTCAATGACTAACTGTTCTTTGCATCCCATTGCTATGTTGGTATACCATTTCTGATGTAGAGTAATGATGTTATGTCACTCACATATTCGATGATAAATACAGCTTATTGTAGCATTAAATTAAGTGGGGAGGTAAATTATGGGACGATACATTGTGGGATTTTAAATGTTTTGGTGGTCCTTTAATAGTAAATATGTTACCTCTCGATTTCGAAATACTTTGGATATACCAAATTTTATAATTTTGTATGATATCGTATATATTTTTATATATTGCATATATATATATATATATATATATATATATATATATATATATATATATATATATATATATATATATATATATATATATATATATATATATATATATTGCATATATATATATATATATATATATATATATATATATATATATATATATATATATATATATATATATATATATATATATATATATATATATGGTATATATTTTTTTAATATTCTATATACTGAAATGTGCATGATAGATTATCAGATGTAGTTGCTCTAAGGTCTTAGCTAGGTTTGAGCAAGGGGGAGGCACTATATTTCTTTTAAAGTGATCTAGAGCTACTGTTAGGTTTTTGTAATAATTTACGTTAGGTAATGATTGACTGGCTCTGTGCCATTACACTCCGAAATTATTATTAATAAAACTTATTATTATTAATATTATTTCCTCACCTTGGAGTCAAAATGGATTTTAAATTAACTGCAGATCTTAAATAAAAGGGCACCTTCTTCGAAAAAATTTCGGGCAAAGCGGGTGGTTGCATAATAAACCCGTCGAGAATATAAAAAAATTCATAAAGCAAATCAATTTTTTTCATGTAATAATTGATCAATTCTTCAGCCGTCCCCCAAAGCAACTATGTCTCTATACAGCTTTTCATGCAACCTGGTCCCTAACAGGATCTGGCCCGATCACGCATCGCGCAGTCATGATTATTGTGGACGTTCGCCATAGAATGACGTGAGCTGCATTGTACTGCAACCTATATCCGACAAGGCCGATATGTATAATCATACCCATGATCATATCATGACGGCTTAATGCCAGAAACTGATTTCGGGAGACGCGGCTGAAGAAATGAGCAGTTATTACGTGGAGCATATATGAATTTTCCTAGCTTTTTGAATATTCTGCTTTATAAATATACTTGGGTCTAATCCCATAGTTTTGATTTATTTTGAAGAAATCTTGTTATAGGCTGAATTCAATAAATTAGATACCGAAGCTCCATTCCTCGAATTTAATTCAAGAATATAAGTTTCATTCATAGGTTATTCACTTCATAGTTAACTAAATTTCAATGTGAAATGTTTTCAATCTGTAGGGCCTAAAAGAAAATAATGTATTAATTAAAATTATATTATTGATAACAAGTCATACAAGTATTTGTAGTGTAAATAATATCAACTACCTATTTAATTTAGCGATGGCCAAATATTAACGCATTTTTCTTCCTATTGGTGTAAAATATTAAATTATTTAGAAAGCAAAAAGTATAACTAATTTTCCACAAGCACCTTTCCTATTATATTAATAATATTTTCAATGTGAATTACTCAAGATAAAAGAGAAGTTCGTGGCTTAAAATTAAATGTATAAATTACTGCAGAACGTGAAAGCGTCGCGGGAATGTAATAGCTTTATTGTCAATACGTGAATTTCCTTTTGTCGAGACGCCTGCTACCGTCAGTTAGGAAAATACCTCAAGGTGTCAGAGTAAATGTGAATGCAGAAGGCTTAGAACTGTGGATTCTATTAGAATTATGATGATAAATTAAGGGACATAAGTAAGATGAAGTCATTGAAATTTCAATAGTGGTAACTGTAAGATAAAGAGACAAAACGTGAAGATAATTAGATATTAGATTAAATCCTCTTCATGTAACACTATACTGAACTTCTATAAAACCTATAGAAGAGAATATATAAGAATATATATAAGAATATATATACGAATATATATAAAGATATATATAAGAATATATATAAGAATATATATGAGAATATATAGAAGAGAATATTACCCATATGTTTTAAACCTATGGGTTACTGATCTTAGTTAAAACTAACTTGTTTATTACTTAACGAATAAACTAATTAACATTGGTTACAATCATTTTCTACAATTAAGAATTACCTTATACAGCAGGGTATATCAGTGCGAGTGTTTAAGTTTCATTTAAAACCAAAAATGTATTTTGTACTCGAATATCACTATATGCTTCTTATTTACGGAGAAGTTCCTATTAGGATACGGATAAATTGGTTATAACGGTTGGTAAGACTCAAATGGTGGATAGTTTGAACATTTAATTTATTAAAACAATTAATCACGTTTTGCTAAATGTAATGTGAATCGTTTAAAACGTATTATCAAATTAAAGCTAATAATTACAACTTTGACATTCCTTTTTGTAACAAAATAATCCAAATTTTTGCTGAAACATACATGCCATAAATAAATAAGTAAATAAACAAATAAATGGCTGTAAAAATATTAGATTAGATTTTTAAATAATATCTTAAGAAGCCAATGAAACAAAAAACTGAATCGATAGATCGATATTCGATATGCGACCTTGCCAATTGTTAGATAAAATTTAAAAAGTCCTGTCCTGTTTCCTTATTGTCCAAATGATGAATATATATATATATATATATATATATATATATATATATATATATATATATATATATATATATATATATACGTCCAAAAGTTTGGAATGTTTACAAATAGGATATCGACGCCTAAGGTACTCTACAAGTTGTCATGGATATTGCCAGACATCTTAGTGGAGAAAGTGACAAAGGCTATAGAATCAATGAAAAATAGCAAGACTCTACGAAAGGAGAGTGTAACTGTCGAAAAGCTAAAAGTTGATGGTTGGACTTTACACAAAACCCTGGCAAAATTATACTCAAAGTGCTTCAAAGAACAAAACGTACCTGACTTAATAATACCTAAATAATACTAAGCAAACTGAATGACGCACAACCCAGAGAGCAAACAGGATTTATAGATGGATTCAGTACAATGAATCACATTCAGGTTGTACAGCAGGTTATATAAAGGCACAACGAATTCACCATGCCACTATGCTGACGTTTATCGACTACGAAAAAGCATTTGACTCAATCTCAAAGTAGGCCATATTGGATGCATATCTTAGTCAGGGAGTAGACAAAGTATACGTAAACCTATTAGGATCGATTTATGATGAAGCTACAACGACGGTTGACTTTGATCTGAAATTACGGTAGAGCCGGGTGTACGGCAGAGTGACTCAATGTCGCCTATTCTTTCCTCAGCCTGCCTTGAAGAAATATTCCCTTATTAGGGACAGGTTGGTATAAAGGTCAATGGTGCAAACTTAAACGATCTTAGATTCGCAGATATTGCAGATATTGTTCGCAGATATTGTTATCCGTTCATATAACCCAAAGGAGCTGCAAAGACACATATGAGAGCTTCAAAGAGCTGGCAAACCATTTGACCTAAAAATATATCTGAAAAGAGTTAGGTTAATTTCAAAAACCATAAAGGGATTTGGATATTGTGGACCACTTTATATATTTTGAGCAGAGAATTTCAATGGAGGGGGATGCCGTCCGGGACGTGGAATCTCGTGTTCGATGCCGTCCGGGACGTGAATCTCAAGAACTTCGGATAGCACAGAGGGGAATGGAAAGATGTATGTTTGGCATTTCAAGACTGGAGAGAAAGCTCTGTTATGTATCAGCCAACAAACGATAGTATGTGACACCATTGGAAGAATAAAAAAATTGAAATGCAGATGGGCAGGCCATATAGCGAGGCGATGGGACGACTGATGGACCAATGCAATCCTAGAGTGGATACCGCCTGATCGCAAAAACCGAAAGCACGATGGACTGATGACATTGTTAAGTACATTGGACCCGAGTGCCAGAGGAAAACCCAGGACCGTAAAAGTTGGAAGCATGCTGAAGAGGCCTTCATCCTGCAGTGGATGGACACGGGCTGATGATGATGATGATGCATAAGATAAATTAAGCTTCTAGACAAAAACGTGTAGAAATTTGTGTTAAAATTAAAGTATTAATAATATGCTTGTTTGCATGAATGCTACAGTGAAAGTCTTAAATTAAAACGAAAATTGGATATACACGTATCAATAGAAAATATTAGTTAGTTAAATATTAAAAATATGACGTTTATTATATAGCTTAGAAGTTTAAATATATCTTTCATTGTCCTGCTAGAGCAGTCAATCATTATTCCTGTCTCGTCTAAAATTTTATGTGGTTTATTAGCTGATGAATTGTTAACTCGTCACTTTTTCATCATCCTTTTCATAAAAGGTGCATGAAAGATTTCTCTTATACAGGCAGAATTTCTGAGAAATATTTTCTTGGGCATGCTATGTTATATATTACTTTTCCCAACTGATCTCTAAGACATCCATTTACACAAGAAAATTTTATATAATAATATTCGTAAATTTATTTTCTTGCGGTATTCCAGTTCGTTCTCCGATATCATAATTGGTTTCACACCAGCCTATTTCTTGCTCCCACCTTTTTTTCTCTTCCGAAAACTTTCGTAATAATTTCTTGTTTTCTACATTTCAGCCAATATCGATTTTCCACTAATATATTTTTGATTGATAACTTCAAAGTAAAAAATATATATTTTTTTATACAAATATATTATAAATAATTGAAAATATTTAATAATTCAGTAGAATTAGTATATGAAAAATTAGTAGCATTTTATGCCGACATTAAATATTAACTATTTCGTTCAAAACGATTATTATTTAAAAATTATTTTATATAAATTTAATTTAGAATATTACGCACATAAATTTGTATATCTTTATATGTTTACAGGAAAACGATAAATTATATAACAATTTATCCAGATCGAAAAACAATTAAAATATTGTCTTGATTCAATTACTTATTTTAAATATGTTAAATGAATGATATAAAATTGATATAAATATTCTAGTTAAAACTCATATAGTAATAACCTTTTGTTGCATATAGGATATATATATATATATATATATATATATATATATATATATATATATATATATATATATATATATATATATATATATATATATATATATATGGAGTTTTTTTACGTCTTTGTACTGCGTCCAGTGAGACAACAGTAGTCAGGAGTTATACACCCCCGACCGTTGGGTTCCACAATCTCATGTGAAACGCACAACAACCTGCGTCTCCGCCATAATGAGCATTGGTTAGTTGCTTGACCGGGAGGAAGCCCTACACATCTCTTACATTGGAGGGCACATGTTTCGTCTGTTGGTGGTTAGACTTGCTCTCTCTCGCCAAGAATAGGGAGTGTCCAACAGGTGTCCCATAATTCACGCAAGATTTGAATTAGCGGCCATTTGTGCGGTAAAGTGTTGGCAACCAAAAAAAAGAAAATAGTTTAGGGTTAGTAAAAACGGAGCCTACACGAGAGAACAACGCGTTTTCATTGTTGAACAATATTTCAAAAATAATGAAAGTTTGGCTGCTACAGTTTCAAAAATAATTTAAGTCATTTTTAACATTTCAGCAAATTTCGTACAAAATATAGTTGGAATATTGATTTAACTTCGTCAACGGTGAAAAGAGTTATTAAAAAATGTAGGGAGACTGGATCAATTGGGGGTGCTAAATACACTGGCCGTCCAATAACAAGCCTTTCAAATGATAATATCGAAGCAGTGCATAAGCGCATATTGTTGGTGAAAGTGCAGCAACATCGATTCGGTGTAGGGGACAAGAATTGCAAATTTAGAGAAGCTCTCTACAGCGTATACTGACTAAAGATCTGCGTCTCCAAGCTTACAAAGTTCAATTGACACAAGAACTGCAGTCTAATGACCATACACAGCGAAGAGAGTTTGTTGAACGAAATGGTTTGTTAGTCTGCTGAATGGAATGAATAAAAGCAAGTGAATGATGATTTTTCGAGCAAAATCATCCTAAGCGATGAATCTCATTTTCATCTTGATGGATTCCTTAATCGTCAAAATTGCCGTATTTGGGGTTCAGAGGACAAATGCATCCACAATGTGTCACTGTTTGGTACGAATTTTGGGCTGGAGGCATAATTGGACCATACTTTTTCGAAAATAAGGCTGGTCAAGCAGTTACTGTTACTGGTACTCGATATCGCGACATGATAACCGAGTTCTTTTTGCCTAAATTAGATGATATTGATTTGGACGATATGTGGTTTCAACAAGACGGTGCGAGATGCCATACAGCCCGTGAAACAATCCAATTACAGCATGAGACATTTCCTTCGTGTACTCTCTCGTTTTGGTGATCAGAATTGACCCCCTAGATCATGTGATTTAACACCATTAGATTTATTTCGATGGGGTTATTTTAAGTCAAAGGTCTATGTCAACAAGCCCACATCTACCCGTGCATTGAACGAGGAGATTCAAGCTGCATCAACGAAATTCAGCCACATTTATGCAAAATCATCAGTCCTAGCCAGGCTATTCGCCGTGCTCTAATGATTCGCGTTATTGGGGGTTCTCCAAATACCCTTATTATTTCTTCATTGGTCCTTCTTCTCCACTGATTCTCCTCCTTGATACCACCGTATATTCTTCTAAGCACTCTACGCTCCCACACTTCTAATATTCTTTCACTGCTGTTGGTTAAGGTTTAGGTATCCCTAGCATACATTATAACTAATCTCATTATTGTCTTGTAAACTCTTACTTTGGCTTTTCTTGATATATTCTTGTTTCTCAGGAGTATTTGCAGCATCGCTGCATATTTATTTTCTTTTACTATTCTGGCCTTAACCTCCGTTTCTATTCCATGTTTGTATGTAATAGTTGAGCCAATGTATCAAAAACGATCAACCTTTTCGAAGTGTAGTGTTTCTTCTCCTACTTTAATTTTCAGTACTTCCTTGCACATTTCGTCTTTTTTAATTTTCATTTTCATGTATCTTATTTTGTTTGTATTTATTCAGACCACCTTCCTGCTTCTCTCATTAATCTTTGAGTTACATTTTTCATTTCTCCCAATTCTCGTGTTCTAATTGTTACATCGTCGGCGAAGGCTAGACATTAGTGTTTTATGTCATATATTAGTCGTGTTCGATGTATCTGACTTCTCCTCAGCACAGCTTCCAATACTAGATTAAACAAGCAGGCAGACAATGGGTCTCCTTGTCTGAGATCCCGATCTTACTTTGAAGGGCTTTGAATGGGGACCATTTACTTTAACTAAATTGACTATATGTTCTATAGTCATTTTTGTTAGACCTATTAGTTTTCTATTAACGCCGTTTCGCGTTTAGCGCCCTCCATCCACCCGAGATTATTTTCTAAAATAATCCCGAAACTTCACTGCTGGTAGATGGGATAGCTTTGAGCCGCCATATTTTATTAGCTCTATACTAATCTGACTCTCACCTGGGCTTCTAATATTTTTCGTGTGTCTTATGATTTCTTCAATGTTGGGTTCTGCCTGTCCGTTTCCTCCTCCAGTTCCTTCTCAATATATCTGCCCGTTCTATCATATTCCTATCCATCAGTGCTTCCTAGCTTTTTCAATATTCATTCTTTTCGTTTATAAGTAGTTTCCTGTCATCGTTTTTGCAGTATATGTTTCTTGGTTGATGTCCTTTCTTTACGTTCCTAATATCTTGGTGAAAATTCCTTATTTGCTTTTGATTATAGTTGCTTTCAATTTCCTCCATATTCCTTTCTAAAACTTTTCTTTCTTTCCTCTTGCATATTTGTTTGACCTCTCTTGTTCTTTTTTTTAATTAAATTTTCCTGCCTTCCGTTTTTTTTTCTCCAGAAACTTTAACTTCGCTTTACGCCTCCTCTCCAATGCTACCTCACATTCAGTGTAAAATCAGCTATTCCTCTTTGTTCTTGTATCCATATTTAATATTTCCTGAGTCACTGTGGTTAATGTTTTCTCTAGGTCATCCCATCGTTTATCTATTGTTTCATGAGTCATTCTTCTTATTGTATTCTGCATCCTCTCCTCGTATTTCCTTTTCATTTCCACTAGTTTCATATTCTTTGTAAATCTATTTCTTTTATTCATTCTCCTTTCTCTTTTATTGGTATTTCCCCATTCATTTTCACTCCTACAAAGAATTGATCCGTACTTAAATCCACTCTTCTATAACTCCTAATCTGGTCTATGATCCTTCTATTTTTTTTCTCTATTAGCACATTAGCACATTGTCTATCTAGTTTATTGTCCTGCCATCGGGTGAAATCCAAGTCCCTTTGTATATTTCATTGTTTACAAAACATGTGCTCTTAGTTATCATGTCGGTCTCTATTGCAAACTCTGTCAATTTCTGTTCATTTTCATTCAAAATTTTTCATAGAATTCTTGTTTCTAATCCCTGTCCTTGCTTTCCATTGGCGCATGTATCTTCAGTGTGCTTATTTTCCTGTATATATGTCTAATTCTTATATAACAAATTCTATTGGATATAACCTTAAATTCCACAACGGATTCTTTCATCTTGCTCTCTCAGACCCTTGCTGACCAAAAATCCGGTTCCCAATATTTTATCGTCAAAACCACTATTATAGAACACCCTGTTCTTTAGTTATGTGATTGCATTATCTTTCTGCTTTGTTTCTTGTACAGCCAATATATCTTTCAATAGTTTTTTATTTTCATTTCTAAATTCTCAAGGCATCACTCAGAATTTTTGCCCCTCACATTCCAAGTACCAATTATCACCATTTTTGTTTTAACTTTGCTTATTACCCTACTTTTTTCTCTCTTCAAGCCTTTACTCATTGCCTGGTTCCCAATCATGTCATTCTCCATATTTGCATATTCCAGTTCTAGTTTTTTGAGCTTGTTGGTTGCTTATCCTGTTTTACCTTCTCTAAGTGCACTTCCAAATCATTCCAGATCCATTCTGCCTCATCAATTATTAGTTTTCGGTATCCAATTTTTACATTTTTGCCTTCTTCCTTTTCCCTGTTTGCTTGGATTCTAATCTTCTTTTGGATCTCCCTTTGTTCTTTAGACATATCCTCTTTTATATAAACCTTTTCATTCTTTAATCGTTGCAATTTATTTGTGTTTTTCATGATTATATGTTTGTCGTTTCCATTTTCTAATTCTACTAGACATAATTTACTGCCCCAATTTTTGGCACCCTTAATTCTTACATACACTTCTAGATTAGATTTCTTAAATTCGATCATACCCTGCTTCAGTGTGTCTTCATCATAGGTTAATACATTTAATCCTTGCACTACTATGTTATTTCGCCTTTTTTCTTTATCTATAATTTCTATCTCGTTTCTATATTTCCTGCTCTTCCTTTTTAATTATTTGTTTTTCTCTTTCAACTTTTTATTTCCCCTAAGATTTTGTTAACCTCCGCTCTAAATTCCCGTTGTTCATTTCTTAGTTGTCTCATTTCCTTTGCTATATCGGTATTGATACTTTGGACCATATCCATGAGTTAATCTATTTTATCGCCCTGCTTTTCTTTTTAGCCTGGGATTTTTGATGTATTACTACTTCTTCCAAACATATTCGCTAAATTTCCAGAGGATTTTCCCCTTTTTCTATCATCAGTGATATATTCGTCATCCATATCCATTTCTATTTCAATTTTACCCTACTTGACTTAGACCTTTACCTAACCCGGTCCTGTCTTCATTGTTTACTGGTGATAAGTGAATCTGTTGCTGTTGTACCGTGATAAGCGGGCTCCCGAATCGACTTCTCGAATGTCACCCGCCTCTCGAATTGGTATTTACGATTTTTGTTTAATCTTTCACTCATCTATTTTCTTGACTGATTTTTCCAACTGTATTTGTGACTATTGGTCACTATTTCACGTTACTCGATTTTTCACGTTTCTTTGCGCTCGAAAACTCCCTATTTTGGGTCTAACTTTCAGAGCAATTTAAAACACATCTGTTTGGTTTCACGCCAGGACCGTATAATAAATACCAATAAACACCAATAAAATATATTTTTCATATTATTGCATTTCTTTTTGTTTTTCATTATATATTTCGTGTTCCAGTGGCGGCTCGTGAGGGAGGGTGTTGGGGCGCCGCCCCTCCAGCATTTATCACAGTAAACAATTTTTCAGAGCAAAACATCATCTTTTATTTCCGTTTAGTTTCTATCCTTTAACTCATTTTCCTGGTTCACGCCCTGTTTAGGGTTTCAATAGCACGAAAAGTAGAAAGGAGGAAGGGGAAAGCAAAAAAATCTTCAGAAGCACTGTTTTCTTCTACGCCCTCCTATTTTAAAAACCCACGAACTGCCACTGTCGTGTTCTAACTCTTAAATTAGGAGGTAAACTTTTCTTTTAATACACAGGCTATTCAATGAAAATGTTGACTGGTTGAATACAATCATTATGTAGTAAAATATTTAGATTGTATCACTCAAAATTTCAAAGCGTTTTTTTTTGCATTCATACTTTTACTTAAAATGTGACAGTGCTTTTCAAATGTCGATTCAAAGATCACTCACGGAACCAACGTTAAATTATGTGCTTGGAAAAATAGGCACAAAAACTTTTGTATAGCGTCATTTTTAGTGCGAATTTTAAATTCAAATAAAACAACCAAAAAAACAATAAGGTACCTTGAAATATCATTCAATGGCATTAATTTTTGAAAATAATTTCAGACAAATATTCGCCGCAGCTACTTCCGACAAAGCGGATTCTCCCAATCCAAGATTCCGACATATAAATTATTCAAGCAATTGGGGTCTTATGTCCACAATTATCTAAGTTATATTAGTTTCCAAGGAGTCAATAGTTGCTGGTTTATCAGCATAGATCAAAGATTTAACATAACCTCAAAGAAAATAATCTAAAGACGTTCAGTCACCTGACTTTGTGGGTCAATTAACAGGTCCGTTCCTCGAAATAATTTTCTAACGGAATTGTTCCCCCAATAAATCGATTGTTGCGTTGGCTGTATGACATGTGGATCCCTTCTGTTGGAACCACGTCAATAACCCATAAAATTATTTGGCAATTTGCAGATCCAATTGAAAAATTTGGAAAAATTTGAAAAAATGGAAGAAAATCTTCCAGAAATGTTTGATTTTTATAAAATGATTATTGTGTGCCTGTTAGTTTCATCGAGGAACCCCCTAGAGTTCCTCCACAGGAAGAAGTCTACCGTACATCTTATTTGAATGGAAAATGTGTGTACAATCTTCATTTTGTGTCAAATCTGTTTAATAATTAAATATTTTCGATTATTTATAATACCAGGTAGTCCACGACAAACGAACGTTTTTGGAATGGATACTACTCGTCTGAAACGAAACGAGGAGGGTCTACGGCACGTTTCCATTAGCTCTTCCTGCAAAACATAAAGTTACAACACATAGTAATAATATTCAGTTAAATGCTTACAAAAAATTAATGAAGTCGTGCTTATTTAAAAAACGTTTCTTTTCCGTAGATCGCCTTATTGTCATTGTATTAGACTTCAATTAGTCAGAAATATATCAACGGAAAATAGATTCCGGCTGAAATATATGTTGGAGCTGATTACTGAGAAACTTTTAAGAAGAAAAAAGGAGAGGGCAAAACGAGACGAGCGAACGAGCATTATTAATTGATACATAACAAGCAAAAAATTAGAAATAATTGACACTATTAAATAATTAATGACTGCTTTGTCCGTTACTTTGTGATAGTTCATTTTTTAAACCGAATAAAACAATTTTTCACTTTGTTATCCATCACTTTTATAGATAATATAAAAGTAATAGATAACAAAGTAAACAACTATTATATAAAATTGTCTTGTCTGTTGATATTTAGAAGTCAATTGGGATTAGAAATAATTTCTGCAAAGTGCCTGATTGAATCGGATTTATTGATTAAGAGGCTTCACCTTACTTTATATTCCTTAGATTTAACTCTGTCCAACTCTCAAAACTCTAACTGGCTATAAGAGGGAAGTATTTTGACGCGATAAAACTGAATATAAAAAATTAATATAAGGAAACGAAATAAGGAATGGTTTAAAAAGTTTCTGAGCTTACCAGATTGCGAACTAGTTTATTCGGCATAAAATATAATAAAAACTATAACTAATTAACGTCTTTATTTCAGTTTATTAGTTAAATCGTTCGTTCTTAGTGTGTAAAGAAAAAAAATTCTGGTAATGACTTCAGATATCGTCCTACTTCAACAGTTAAATGATGTTGAACGGTTCGAAGCTGACAATGACGGTTTGAGAAAAATCTAACAAATAGGACGATAGAGACGCGGGAGAACTTTCCAGTACCACCAAAGAGGCTGTAAAATCATTTATGTAGAATTGGCTGTAGAATTATTTCCAGTTTTAAACTAAATTCAACCTATAATATATCGCTCAAACAGAAAAAAAATCACAGTAACGCCAACCGATTGGGTTTAAGCTATTCGTATACATATCCTTTATATTCCATCATATATACAACAATTTTTTTGGGCTTCCGCTATCTTCATCTCGAAATATTTGGTACCTACTACTTTTGGTACCATCTACTACTTTTGGAAATTTGGAAACCTACTTTTGGAGGTTTTTTGTGTTAGAGTGTTGTCCCAGAGCGATACAAATTATTTAAGCATCGTCAGCTTAATTGAAATGAGAAAATAATACCTTTCCGTACATGCTGAGAACAGGCCAACAGTTGTTTTGGTGCCGGGGTATTTGGAGCTGATTTTACAATCCTAATTTGATGCCCTGAATTCAAATATGCCAATAATTTTTGCCCAGAAGCTCAAATTTCTAAAGCTTGGTTCACATCAATACAAATTTGCGTATGTGTTGCATGTAGTGTGCCTGCACGACAATGCAGACGCTCTGACACACAAAGTCACACACAAATATTGTCGCCGCATAGCGCGCACACAAACCATCTGTTGTCCACTAGATAATTAAAACAAATTATTCCAGTAAATTCACCACATACGCAAAATGTTATTGGTGTGCACATAGCTTAAGACATAACATTTTAGTGAAATATACGTTATACTATTTTAAGTTCAATCAGTGGATCAAATAGAAAAACTAAACACGGAATTTTTATACAAACATAGAGGAAAAAGTCATCGATGAAACCAACTAGTCACTGAACACTTGAGAAGCTTCTTTTCCATGACATTCTTGAATGTATTTTGGAACAAGCCCCTTTTAAACCCCCGCAGTAAACCCTAGCAGTAATCCATCAATACCATCATGTGCGCATTCCTTCTTCCTTAATAGCAGTCCTCCATAGTTTTAATATCATGGTAAAATATTTCACGTTGTTCCTCACTGGTGTCTCGTAAATTTTGAGGAAAACGGTCTAAGTAGCTGTAAGGATCATATTGCACCCAAAGGATCTGAAACAATTAAACATCTTGCTTACCAGGTCAACATAGTCTTTAGCTTTGCGTGTGCTCAGAAAATTTCCGAATAACTGAAACCAATGAAGTCCAGGCTTTTCGCTCAGTCTCATTCATCGAATTTATGAAGGCAGGATCCTTAATGAGCTGTCTCATTTGTGGACCGTCTATATATGCAAAATATGATCCATTATTATTAAGAGCCTTTACAAACAGCTTCATTAGGCCCAGTTCGATATGCAGTGGAGGAAAGATGATTATTTCTCGTCCAAGTCAGGGGTCGTAATAACATTTTTTCCCCAAAGTCCAAGTTTTCGCTCTTAGGCCACTCGTTTGTAACCCTGTGATGTGTTTTGTGTCTGCTATCCCAAAGGCATAAGAAGCAAGGATATTTGGTGTGCATTTGGTGAGTGTACATCCGTACTTGAATGTATTGAATTGGAAAAAAACATAGATAGATAAGTAGATATATACATAGATAGAAAAAAACATAGATAGATAGAATGTATCTAAAAAAGTAAAGCAGATAGAGAAAAAACAATTTCATACTTGGGACTTAGCGCCCCAAATAGAGCTAAAATAAGTTCAAAAATCCTAGGTAGCAACTTTTTTTTCTTGCAGGCCTGTGTAATCAACAGTTACGGATTTTAGCTACTTTTTATAAAGTCAATTTTCCTGCATCGTCAAGCAATATATCGGTTTGAAAACTTAATAGTACACAATTGAAGTATAGCGGGATCGCGAAATTTATCAGAGTTGAAACGAAATATACTTATGAATCGGTAAATTATCAGTTTTACTATTCCAAGCAAAATTGTAACATTGCGGCAATTCCCAAGAGAATTCCAACCGACGTAATTAGTTCGCTCTACGTTCTGTAAATAGCTCCTGATTGATTTGTTTAGTTAGGATCGATTCCGTTACTCCGATATCCTTGCTGTGTATTCTGGATAGAAATATTTACATTCCCTTTTCTGCAAGAAAGAAAACAAAGAAATGGAAAATTATGGTGAACGAAATCAAAATTTTAAAACTTGATATTTTATACAATAATTACCTGAATTGTTAAATACGTAGTATTACTAAACTATGACTCGTTCGATTACTAAGAGGGAAACAATTCTAAATTTATCAGTTAAACTCGGATGTTTTTCTTTCAAAATAATCGAACCCCGCTTTCTCATTCTAGTTTTTAGGCTAGCTTCTGCTCTTGCTTAGCTAAGAACAAACTGCGCCCGAAACGGGTCTGTGATTTTCTTTGGGATTCTCGGTATCCCAGGAATTATCAGAATTTCCCCTCTCTTTTGCGGGGCAAAGTCTGACTTTTCGTGAGATTAGTGTTTACAACAAAGTCCAGGGAAACTTTGTGAAGGTTAACTTGATAATGAGAGACTATCTCAATCGGAAAAGGGAAACTAGCCACGTCCAATACCGGGCTGACGACCAGCGCCGTCGTCGGTCCACCATGTGGTACGGGAGTGAGGGAATTGCGATAGCGGTTCGCCTGTATGGAACTTATGTAAGCCGAAAACCCTAGCAGTTCGGGCCCCATAGGCTTACTGCCATGGAGGTTAGGAAACGATTACTGGGAAATAACTGCTCCAAAGGAAGAGTGGAGCGCTGTGCTCAACTGAGTCTGAATTTGCCCCAGTATATGAGCTGCAAGTTGTTCCACAATGGCGGAAATAGGATTCCCTTGTAAAACGGGGCTGTTTATAGGAACGCAGTTCCTTTGAGACCCCCACACGAAAGTTGGTGGAGGTATGGTGGGTTTGCGGGACTTGTTATCAGCGGTCCCAAGAGGTTCCCTCTATCAAGATCTTTGAGTCTTCACATAGGGACCTCGACTTGGGCGTTTTTCACAACCTAGAAAGTTCGCCGTATGCGAACTTCCACATATACAGCACGTTGGTTGTGTATCCCAATCCTCCTTGCACTTTGAGGAGTACTCACCTGCGCACTTTACGTAGGCCGGATCGGCATGACACTTCTTCGCTAAATAGCCGAATTTTTGGCAGTTGAAACACTGCACTACTCAACCATTCGAGCGTTGGTTTTGCATCTTGAGATCCTGACCCAGGAATGTTTTGATATTATGGATGCCCTTTTCTTTCCTAGGGACAACCACTTGGACGATGGCCATCGGAGCCTCTCTACATGGATAGAAAGAAAACCCATCGAGTGGAGTTCCTTGGTTATCTCGGAGACTGGTCTCGTCTCCAAGACCTTCCTGATGAGAACGCGAAGTTTGCGTTCTTCAGGGGTGGAGAACAAGTGGAACTTATAGTTCGTTTCCTTGAACAGCTTCGTCGCTGTTCGGTCGTCAGAAGTCTGGGGTTGAAGAAGAACCCCGTCAGGCTTCGTGACGGATTTGGTGAACAAGATCTCCGCGTTCCTTGTAGATCCTCATTATCTGCAGGTATGCGTCCTTGTCCCTGAGAACAATCAGGGGGATTTTGAAAGTCCTTTCAGGAGACTCAGACGCTGGTTTTTTAAGAGGGAAAAAATCCTCTTTCACCGACGTCGAGCTCCTCTTCGGTTTTCTTGATTTCTTTGGAGCTACCCTTTGGTAGCTCCCGGATTCGGACGCCGAATAATGGCCTCCGTCGTCGGCACCAGGTCTTTGCCTTTTCTTTTCTTTTCAGTCTCTGGTGATAAAAGCATCAGAGGTTTTCTTCTCCAGGCTTCTTTGAAGCCTCCGGTTCTCCCTACCGAGACTCTTGAGATAGTCTATAAGATCGATCAATTTTTTGAGGAGTTCATCGTTTTCCTCCCCTGCTAATTTGTTCATTTCGAGCGCATACCTCACCTGACCCTCTAGGTCAGTTATGCGCTTGTCCTTGTCATCGATCGCGTGTTTCAAGGCCTTATAGGCCACCTCGGTGATAGCAAACCCTTTGGGGTTCGCCATCACTACTATTTTCAATACCGTACATGATCCGCAGCAAAGAAGTCTTGACTCTTCGCTGCTTCAACCCGAACTCCTAGTAATCGAACCCGTCCCAGTCATCTTTATATCCGAACATCGGACAATTTAGGTGAACCTTATCCTGTAACGCCATCTAGGGCTCGGTATGCTAGTAGTATTTTTCAACCTCTAACTTGAGACAGGTGATCACCCTTGCGGGCTAGGTTTAAATATGAGAGATGCAGAGTTCTGTCTACTTGATCGTGCCAGTTATTAATATACGAGGGTTGCTATTTATGTATCCGGAATTCGCAAGAATGGTGTTGCAGGGCGCAATCGGACATTGTGTTGTTTAATCACTTGAAAATTTCAACTCAGTCAAAAAATGGAATTTACTGGTGAGAATTTTCGTACTATGATGTACTTCGACTTTTGACGTAGATTATATCTTAACAATTCAACAAGTGCATCGATCAACTCAATTCGACTTTTGACGATAAAGTACCATCTAAAACCACTCTACATCAATAGTTTCATGAATTCAATTATACCTGTCATTCGCCCACGGACGAATTTAAAAAAGGTCGCTCAAAATCGGTTGTTGTGCAAGAAAATGTCGATACTGTGCGCGAACTGATAAAGCAAGATCATCATGTGACATACCGTGATATTGAGGCATCCCTGGCATTAGTAAGATAAGTTTACACAAGTTTTGACATGCATATCAATCGGGAAAAAAATTGTGGTCCGTCAAAAGCCGTCTATAACATCTACATAGGTGACTAATCTTGGATCTATGCATATGAGTCCGAAAGTAAACACCAATCGACTGTATAGGTCTTTGAAAATGAGCCAAACCCAACAAAAGTTGTTCGCGCAAGAAGCACTTCGAAGCAAATGGTCGCCTGCTTTTTTTGGCATGTAACTACAGTGCCCCTAGAGAATCGTAAAACGGTCAATACTGAATGATACACTACCATTTGTTTACTAGAAGTCTTTGAAAAAATAGGAAAAAACAACCAACAACGCAGGATCATTCTTCACCATAACAACGCGAACTCTCATACATCGGACTGAACAATTCAATATTTGACCGATCAAACTTTGAATTGGGTTATCCACCATACAATCCTGATTTGGCACCCAAAGATTTATTTTTGTTCCCGTCTCTGATTAATAAACTACATGGTCAACGATTTCTAACCCCAGAAGAAGCGGTTAATGCGTTCAAAATGCATGTTTTGGAGATACCTCAATCAGAATGGAAAAAGTGCTATGAAAATTGATTCAAACGTATGCAAAAGGGTATTGATCATCGCGGAAAATATTTTAAAAAACAATAAAACCATTTTCAATGATAAATATTTGTTTTTATTTATTATTCCAGATACATAAATAGCAACCCTCGTACAATAATTAACTGTATTAGTAAATACATGTAGTATGACGAATGTTTGTAAACTTTGAAGGTCTTTTATTCAGTTCAATATATTACATCGCTAGTACTATTTTAACAATCATAAGAGAGTGAGATAACAAAACGACAACGTTATGATCTGTAATAAATTTAAATTTTGAATATTAGAAGAGGAAGTCAGCTAGCGACCCCCAGCACTTGAACCCTATACATCATTTAGGGGATAATTTAAGAAATAAAGTCAAGAGTTAAGATCAAAATCTCGCTAAAGCAAACTGAAATTTAATCAGAATAAAAATGTTTACAGAATTAATGTTCAGTATTTTTATTAATCAGCATTTCAGACTCCAATATTTGAGTTCTTAAAATAGTTGACTACATGTCAAATATACATATTTCAATTATGGCACTTATTCAAAAATGTAGATTAGGTTTGCGATGATAAGAGATGGCAAATAATGCACACACAAAAATATAAAAGAATATACTTAAAATTCAATGTAATACACTTTCATTCATGGAGAGTTGAGTGTTAAAAAATATTAAGGATAGAACTCAACATTCATCTCTCATGATCATCATCTTTCTTAAGTGAATTCTAAGTTTGATGGCAGGTGTTGAAATAAGACAAAATGCTGCAGAATATCATATAATTGCCTGCCTGCTTCCATCTCTACAACACCGAAGAATATACTATAAGAAATATCTAACGGCCAATGGAGTCAAAACGTTTTCGTATCATTTTTCGAGGAACTAGAATCGTGTTGAATAAGATGGAAATTCATTGCCATATTTTGCTCTCATCATTAAAACTTTTTAATTAAAAATTAAAAATAAATTACTTAAATATTTTAAAAATTTCGGACCGCAATTATAGAAAAAAAGTGGTGGAGCTTACCACTCAGGTAACATTTTAGAAATTTGTTATTCTATTGGAAGTAAATGAGCATACCTAGAATAGTTTTATATTTTTCCATCCTTCTTGATCAGCCCAATATGTAGCCCAGATGGTTTACAGGAACTTGAAACAATTTTCGACTTATTTTGGTAAAATCTATAACTAGTGCGGACAGAGCCGGATGATATTACTGGTGAGAAAAGAATGTTTTTAAAATTGATAATAAATAGTCATTGGTGCTATTGGTTATAGCACCAATATATATATATATATATATATATATATATATATATATATATATATATATATATATATATATATATATATATATATATATATATACTGACCATTAACTACATCTCCTCAATTTCAGAAATAGTGATGGACATTGATTAAAAGACTTTTCGATTTTCAGGAAATAATGGGACGTTCTTTACACAACATGCATTGACATCAAAGAAGACTTTTTGAGAACTAGTTAAATTTTATACCTCTAGGTTACATAATTCATAATTGACCAAATATATGTCATCTTGTGGAGAAGTATACCAGGCGCGTGGTACAGATGCTTTAAATCCGTTTAAAACGCTGGCGGTTCAAGATTGGCGGTTGAGCCAATTGTTCGACTGATACTATCCCATATATGTTCTATAGTCGATCAGTATGGGCATCCCGGCCACCAGTCGTCTGGCGCTATTGTAGACTCTTTTAAAAACTATACTATTTTACGAGCTGTATGTCTTCTAGCATGATCTTGCTGAAAGTTGAAATTCGGACGAGTTTGAACGACGAGCTGCAATATTTCAATTACAGAACGGGCTGCATCTAAACTTCCTCGGATGGTTATTAGGGTTGACCAGCTCTCCATCACATTTAAACCCCCTCCCATTCTTAGAGTAATAACTATATGTCGGTTTAATGCAAAAGTTAAATTTTGCCTTTCACCCCGAAAACGTTTTATGGGGTCATGGTAGGTCACAGACCTACCATCTAAATTAAATGTGAACACTTCACTAAAGCAAACGAGTTCCACTCTAGATTCCATTTATTTCTAGCACAGCACAATTCTAAATGGCGCATCTTGTAATGCACTCTAAGTAGAATCAATAAATAAGAATGATAAACCCATATCTTCATCGTAAGTTAATATCGATTAACAGCCCTTCGCGAAATAATCTTAACTGTTCTCTAGTACCAAAAAGCATTACATACCTGTCGGATATTTTTTTATATCGATTACGTACAACAAGAAGAATTTCGTTCGTCACGGACTTGCCAGGGCTAACAAACCAATGCTAGAACGACCAGAACCTCGTACTCGTACATAACCCTGATTCTCAAACTATCTTATCCATATCTTAGCAACAATGTCTAATCGTTCAACTATTTTACGAAAACCTTTTTCTGCTTTTTTCATACCAGTAGATAGCGCCCTTTGGCATGACCTATTGGCCGTACGAGTTTGTACAGCGTATTATATTATTCTAATAAATTCTTGGGTATATACTGAAGGACATATCAATCCATATAAACATATTATATTAACAAAAGTGTAAACCAGTAATAGAGGATTGACATGTTTTGCTCTCAGGAGGTTTTTTTGTCAGACATTCCAATCTATTTGAAATTCTATATATTAATTACCTGATATATAGAACAAAAACTATAGAGTTAGCAAAACAACCAATAAAAAAGGTCTGAGTGACACAATAAACCCAATTCGATTATCTGCTATCGAGTGTCTAAGGCTTAAATCCACCGAAGAATGAACATAATAGAATAGAATAAAATAAAATGAAATACCAACTAAACATAAAACTGAACAATATAATAAAAAATCATCATATGTAATGGATGTTTCAATTTATGATGTTTTATATTTATAAAAAAAAAAAGGTAAACACAAAATATTTTTTAATATTCAGGGTGGCGTGAATAAGATACATATTTTTGAAAAATCATAACTTTTTTAGTTCTTTATAGTTTTTAATTTTGTATTTTATATTTTACAGATAAAAGTCAGAAAATTCACAAATGGAGAGATACAGAATTGCTCAGCAAACTAGAAGAGTCACCTTGTTATTTGAAAATAATCGGTCAATAATTCTAACCCGACGTGGATATAAAATATTTTACAATGTTCGCGAGGCACCGGCTAGGTGCACAATAACCTAAACGGTTCAGCGTTTTGAAGAAAGGGGATCTGTTGGGAATGCCAGACACACGGGAAGGTCTCGTAGTTGTCGTTCAATTGCAAATACTGAACGAGTTCGGGAGAGTGTTGCAGATCAACTCCAAACATCGACCAGAAGACGTTCTGCTCAATTGTAGATCTCCCGTCGTCTCTTACAGCAAATTCTAAATACAGATTTGAAACTCTTTCCCTATAAGAATCAGTTGATCCAAACGTTTCATTCAGAAGATGGGCTAGTTCGTCTTGAAAACTCCTGTGCATTCGTAAACCTCGAGAAAAATGATGAGAATTTTGTTTCCATTTTGATGATAACCGACGAATCATATTTCCAGCTTTATCGCTTTGTTAATAAAGAAAACAGCCAATTTTGAAGCGGCGAGAACCCAAAAACAACTCACTAGAGACCACTGCATTCGGCTCGCGTAACGGTCTGATGCCACAGCATGTAGCACAGCGGTGCCACAACAACTAAACGAATCATTAGACCTTATTTTTTTCGAAGATGAAAAAGTGTTGCTTAGATGGTCAATGGAGAGTGCTATAGGGCAATGATTATTATTTTTTTTTGTTACCGCAGCTACTGATAGGCCACAATATGTGGTTTCAACAGGATGGTGCCACGGTTCACACCGCCCGAGCTACTAAGACAATATTTTTCGAGAAATGGTGATGTGAGATACCCACCTCATTCACCGGATCTGATCATCACAGGCTTGTTCCTATGGGGTTATCTCAAAGACAGAGTATATGCTAACAACCCTCCAATCATTGAGGTCCTAAAGGACAACATCCGGCATGATATATACATGTAGAATGTACATGAGATATACATATACATAAACAATATCTCCTGAAATGCTGAAAAGAGTCTTTGATAGCTCTGTGAGAGCACATGTTTGCGAGCAGTAGAACGGTCGTCATTTGATCGATAAGATTTTTCAGGTGTAATAAAAAAATGTAGAATAAAACTCATTTGTTGTGTAGATTGTTTATTTATTGTTTCATTCAATGTTTAACTATGCACCAAAATATTAAATTTATAGTTATAGTAAATTTTAAAATCTTCTACGCAAATAAGTTACGACTTTAAAAACACTGAATGAGAAGGTGTTTGCTAAAAGCTCTCATCACATCCCCTGTTCGACGGGGATTTTCTTAATTTAAACTTCTTGTTGGAATTTCGTGTATTGAGGGGATTTCCCCCAATTCTCGAATCATTTTAAAGCGAAATCGTGTTGTGTCGAAATGCCGTTGCTAGAGTTTTATTATCATATCAATAATGTTAAATCAAACTTTAAACAATTAAACTTTAGTAATAATTGAGTTTTTTTACGATTAAAATTACTTTTATAATTCCATAGCTTTTATCAGCTACTTGAAAATTTGTTATTATAAATTTCATGAAGACAAAATAGCACAACGATACAATTCCAAATTTCAAATTTCCGCTAAGTATTTCAGCCTATAAGACTTAATGTTCAAAATCGGGAGTATATTTATATTTTACGCCTATGCAAGTCCCCTTAAGATCTGCATTTTTATGAACCCTCCTCCATAGCGAATATCTACGATGCATGGAGAACATTCCTGCCAAGTTTCAAATCTGTAGGACTTAAAGTTGAAAAAAGGCCGTATATTTATGTTTTATGTCCCCGCAACCCCCATTATACGAACCCTCCTCTTTGGCGAACACTTTTGTGTTTGGAGTATGGCGTATATAAGTATATACGCCATCCGACGGGAGGTCGGCAAAAACATGGGTTGATGGCTGTGGATAGGGTCTCCCTATTCTTGATGGTATGGTATATGTCGGAGCCCTGAAGAGTCTGAACCTCAAGAGACGAAACATATGATATCCAGTTGAAGGGATAGGTGGGGTTCCTTCCCGGTTAAGCAACCAACAAAAGTGTTTATTTAGGCGGAGACGCAGGTTGTTGCGTATTCCACATGCGATTATGGAACCCAACGACTGGGTGTGTGATGACACTCAGCTACTGCTGTCTCATTGGACGCAGTCCAAGAAAATCCAACACTACATATATACAATATTTTTGGCAAAAACTGATAAATCTGGACTTAAACAATTGTCTTTTTTTTGATCTCATGCTTTTGGATTATTGTTTTAGGAGGTTATGTTAAATCTCTGGTTTACAAAAATAAACCCCGAACAAATCTTTAATTAACATGCAGGTCAATATTGAAAATAAACTTTACTATATGTGTCAAGGAGTAATTGAAAATTTGGTCTCCAGAATGCATCCACCACAGATGAAGTCTAGGGGCTACTTAAACGACATTACTTTGAGATTATTTGAGACATTTGTACTTCAAGATAAAATATAAAGATCCGGATTATCACTTGTAGATATCATTGTGCCTGACATTAAAGTTTGGACACTCTTATTAGACAACCCTTTATAACTGCACAAAAAGTATATCTTCATATCTGCTCTATGTTGTATTTTTGTTCATTAGTTTCTTATTTGTACTTGGACTATATGTACAAACAGGAGACATATTAATTTTCCCAGAATAGCCATATCCGAATATTTTAATAAACAATTTTTTAAAGAGCTATCGTTACTAATTACTTAAACCTCGATCGATCAGTCTTATCTAACTTGAATCCACAAGATCACATATATATATATATATATATATATATATATATATATATATATATATATATATATATATATATATATATATATCACATATATATATATATATATATATATATATATATATATATATATATATATATATATATATATATAAATATATATATATATATATATATATATATATATATATATATATATATATATATATATATATATATATCACATATATATATATATATATATATATATATATATATATATATATATATATATATATATATATAAATATATATATATATATATATATATATATATATATATATATATATATATATATATATATATATATATATATATATATTCCTCATAATATAGAATTTAAAAAAGTATTGTGAGAATGTTGGACGAACCATGAATTAAATGTATCATGAACTAGAGGATAAAAAGGGTATGCTTTCAGCAATAGGGGAGTCCCTTCAGCAGGATGGTTAACGATCCAAATCACTTGCGTCAACTGAATGCTGAATATTAGAGGCAGACATACATTTATAAAGATACTTACGCAAATCCTACATCGAGTGGTGAAAGAAAGCGTATTTTTATGAATAAAAAAACAATAAATTTGACTTGATTTATAAATGATTATTAAGTATTCGCTTTTAATTATGTTTAATTATATGATATATCTGTAGACAGTTTATTAACATATTTGAAATAAATTATTGTGTTTTTGAAAGCTAAGAATTGAGAGCAAACTGCGTACAAACTGACAGGATACTGATAGTGTTCATCTTAGAGATAGAAAATATATTAATCATAAGGCGACTGCCATTGATTTTCTAAGTTCAATTCAGAAAATATTTGCATAAAAAATAATCGACGACCATGAAGATCGAAGTAATAAATGATTATTAATATAGTTCACATCTACTAATTCAAAATACTGCTGTGTTTTTAAATATTGGCAATTATAAACATAAAAAGTCTGTACTCCTTACTTATGATGTTAAATCATTGCCCTCCTAAATTGTTTAATATATTACACATCAATGTTCAAAAACACATCAGGCAAGTTACGTCAGAGGTAAATTTATAGCTAACTAGCGCTGTTCTAGAAGAGATTTTGGTAATGTTTGTGATGGTGCATGAAATCTGCGTTAATCATTTTGATCGAGAATTAAAACTACAAAATATTGAGGGGGGCATTCGAGGATGAAATATTTTGGGACATATTTTTGTTGTATGTTTCCGATTCCCTTATGTGTTCACAAGCCAGTATTATGCAGATTTAAAATTCATTAATTAATAAAATAAATGCTTGTTGTTTCGAATAGTCTCCTTATTTTCCAGATCTGGATTTTAATAAATACGGGGGTTTTTAAGCCAAATTATTATTTATGGGAAATATTCGTTTGCAGGAGAAAAAGTGCCACCGAAGCCATTTACCTATATACCATATAAATTAACTTTTAGAAAATTATGTCGAAACAAAAATTGTCAAAAATCCCACTTGTTTCCTTCAATATAAAGGAAAATACATTATAAACTTTACTCATAGTGGCCGGTCGCGTTGGTGCGGCGGTAAGAGCGTCTGCTTTGCCGAATCCGCGCTGGAGCGGTAGCTGGTTCGATTCCAGCGCTCGGATGGTTATTTTTCTTTCTTCTGTCCGTTTATCTTTCCTAAATGTTTGTGATTGTTTATAGGTAAGAGTGTAAAATCCGACTACGAATTACTCCTCAGTCACGCCAGTTAAAGGCTGGGTAAGGCCGCATGCCTTCTGAGAAGTGTTCTACGTTGGTCACTCGCCAGTCGGTAGGTTTCCTGATAGACTTATGGGTAGGCACATAACCAAGGGTTTATAGCCCGAGGGGGGTGCTGGCCTGGGTTTGTCGGAAGCTGATGACCGTGGTTCGGAACCCACGTTAAGCTGTAGGTCCAATCGCTAAATAGCCTAGTTGCTGATGCGCCTCTAACCCAAACACTTTACTTTACTTTACTCATAGTGCATTGTTGATTTACAAATATGCAAGCAGGGATACTCTGTGAAATTATTCACGTACATTTATATATTCCTTGTATATTGCTTAATGCGGACATAATCTTGATGTACTCTGTAAGGTAAAAATAATGACCAAGCAAATATTCAACTTTCTCAAAACAAGAACCAACAGGCAAATTTAAATTAAGAAAACTGGAAATATCGAAACTTTTCTGAAAAGTTCACAAACAGTTAGTTTTTCAATTTGCAAAGTAAATTTCCCAAAGTAATTTTGACTGTTATAATCGACTTGGAAAATGATTTCGAGAAAATAAGCGGTTCTCAGTAATAAGTAAATCAGAAATTTGTAATATAGACAAAATAAAATTTCCCCATTTACAAATAAATAAAATTCCGTAAAATGAAAGAAATCCTTCCTCGAAAGGAAAATTAACCTGAAGAGTCCTTTTTCCAACGTGATACATGATTCATTCGGGTGAGTTCATTGTTTAGGGTCGTAACAAACTACATCGAAAATCACAGTAATTAGGCATTTCGCGATAGGGCTCATCAGCTAATCAGATGGATCAAAAAAAGAGAAGCTGATTTCATGAATGCAAATTGATGATGCACAGTCTATTCAATATAAAATTAGGCTAGTTGAATCTTCATAAAAAGACTGTCTTTGAACAAATACATGAATTATGTAATGACAAAGTTATTTCATGCTTGTCACTTTAAACGTACTGCTTTTTTTTATGCTATAAAAAAGTTTACACGAAAGTGATTATAGTCAAACAGTAATTAAAATTTCTCAAAACAGGTGCAAATATACAATTAAATTGAAATTGCGCGAAAAGCCTCCTGAACAAAATTATGAAATAAAATTCATTAGTTTTAATTTACATACATTTACTAAAAGCGTTTTTTCTTCCTTCATCGTTCCTAAAAAATCTTTAGAGAAATTAATTTTAAGAAACTAAATTAAGAATTATTAATTATTTACTCTTCACTTCTTCCTTTAGTGTTTCTTCAGTGAACACCAAATCACTTTTATAAATCTTCTCAACGCGCGTTTCGCTAAGCATGCTAGCATCATCAGGAGATAATTTAACCTTGAGATAAAATTTGATCTAAACATAAAATTTAATCTAATGATAAAATTTAATCTAAAGATATAATTTAATTGAAGATAAAATTTAATATAAAGATAAAATTTAATCTAAGATTAAATTATCCCCTGATGATGCTGATATGGTTAGCGAAAAGCTCGAAAATTTAATATAAGGATACAATTTATTTTAAAGATAAAATTTAATCTAAATATACAATTTGATTAAAGATAAATTTTAATCTAAAGATAAACTTTAATTTAAGATTAAATCATCCCCTGATGATGCTGATATTTGCTGCCTTGATGATGCTGGTTAGCGAAATGCCCGAAAATGTTATTAAAGTGAAAAATTTTATTAAAGTGATTTGGTGTTTAGTCATAAATTTTAGAGAAGCCAGAGTTTAGTTAAGCGACTCTTTGAGAAGCTCGAAATTTGATTCATCAAATTAATCATCCAAAATTCAATGGAAAACCTTTAAAAACGCGGGAAATCTCTGTACCGAGACTAGATTAGAGCATCGCCTAATCCTTTTTACGGCGTAATGCATGACCCGTTCATTGATTGAGACGTTATACATATATTTAACAATACAACGTAATTAATTAGTAAGAGAATATATTATGAAAATGTTTTATGAACGATGAGTAGAATCTGTTCTAATCCAGAAAATTAAAGTTGTTGCTTTTAGAAATAGGATAAGCCCCTTTATCAGGTGTTGAACGATCTAAAAAATATTTGCGCTTTTTGGGAGCACATATCTGAAAATACAAAGTCAGACAAATACTTGGCAGGTAACAAAAATCTGATGTTTTTAAAACAGGCACAACTGGGTAGAGAGAAGGGGCTGAAACAAGAGATTAGGAGTATTCAATTCCCGGAAGTATGTCAGTTTAGTTAATATCAAACATATATGGATGTGGAAGCAATGTGTAGGCGATGATGGGAACATTCGAACTCTTAATCCTATTTTGCTTTTTCCCATCTATTCCTTGCCATCTCCTCATCTAATATTCACATATCCGCATGAACTCATCAGAATATATAGGTGCATGACAGTCATATTGAGAAACCCATATCGTTCCACTATTATTTACGATGACACCCTGCTGGCGGATTGATGACACTGTCGGGCCGGATTTGGCCCGCGGGCCGTAGTTTAGAGACCTTTGCTGTAAACTAATGAATATATCGTATTTTCCAAAAACATTGATTTATAGTAACATAGTCAGTGCGTTGTCACTTTTGTTAGTTATGAGAATTTGTATTTTACTCAATTAAAATAATGTAAAATTCGAAGAAAAGTAATGGTAACTCACTAAATGAAATATAATAAAAATAATAATAGAAGATAAATTAAAATTATAATAATTAGAATGTTTATTAATAACAAACAAAGTTAACAATCACAAGATTAAAGTCCACATGTAATAAAAATCCCACCGCTTAAGTACAGGTACATTTAAATTATGGGAAATGAGAATAGCCTTCTCAAAAATGTGATGCAACAAAAACTGTACATTCCTTTAATCATATAAATTTAAATTACGAAAGTCTCGTTACTCTTTTGATCGATCAAAAATACTTTCAAGAAATTAAGCGATTCCCATTAGAAACTTTTGATAAAATTAATCAGGACAAAACTAAATTCACCAACAACGAAAAATAAATGAAAATCCTTTAAAAAGCCGGGAAATCTCTCCGCCGAGAGAAGATTAGACAGTCACCAGGAGAGCCTTTTTTAGAACGTGATGCATGACCTGTTCAGATTGGTTCATTGATTGAAACCTTATCGAGCTCCCTCGGAAATCAAAGTAATCATGCTTTTGGCGATGAGAATCATCAGTTTATCAACCGGATAAAATCGATATACCGCTTACATTATTGAAAGTGAATTAAGAATATTATAGAATGATGAGAATTTTTATTAATCCGGATATTGAGCGAATAAAAAATGATCCAGTAAAATGTTTTGGAGGATAAATGTAATTAATAAAACAATATATCATGAAAATGCTCCGCCACCAGACTCATTACTATATTTTGCTAACACGTCAAGTACACAGCCTCAGACTGGATTGGATTCATTCAATATGTGGATCCAACTAGAGGCGAACGTTGAAGGAGATTAAGGCTCATTAACGGGTTGTATCACGACAGGTAGAACAATTATATAAAACAATATTTAATTTTATAATCACTCTCTAGAATTATAGTGATGTGAATTTGAAGACTATGTGCCTATTTCATTATCTGTTATCAAAGGGGCAAAAACAAACATTTTTAATTACTATAAAATTCGAAAAAGAGCAATGGTAACTTATATGAATTCGGATATTGAGGGAATAACAAATGATGAAGTAAAATGTTTTGGAGGATAATTAATAAAATAATATATGATGAAAATGTGGATGATGGATCAAATGTGTTTTGAATTACAGAATTAAAATAGTTGTTTTTAAAAGTACAGTGAGTTTCTCTGTCAGGAGTTGAATGATCTAAAAATATTTGCTAAAGTTGGAAACATAGCTGATGTAACGAAATATAAATTCAAAAATATACAGGGCAGGAGACAAGAAACTGATATTTTTAAAATAGATATTACTCGGTAGAGAGAAAGAGCTGAAACTTGAGATTGAAAGCATTCAATTCCACAAAGTACGTCAATTTTGTTGACATCATGCACCCATGTATGGTATAAGAGATGGTAGGGGCATTCGAATTCCATTTTGCTACAGATCTCGTCATTTTGTATAATAGAGGTAATAGTAAATAAGAAGATTATACAAGACCATACTATATCAAACTAACCACCAAAATATTTTATTTTGGGAAGGTTTTGTATCAACTGATTGAGTTATATTGAGTTTTAGTAACCTAATTATTAACTCTACGATATGATATCCTTAAATATTTTAATGATAAATGTATTGTGATATAAAGACGCACTAACCTCTATAACCTCGTTGTTTGCCTTAGGCCATCCAGTACGTACTGAGAACAAGTCCGAAAAAGGTATAGAATAGTGAAAATTCAGTCTGAACTTTACGCTAACTCCATCACTGGTAATACAGTATTAATATTGGTTTGCTCCAATTTTCAACAGCGAATTCAATATTTCGTTTTTCAAGCCCAAAAACGACAGATGCAATTTTTACGAATGTGTAAAAATGACGATCGATCAATTAATTCAAACAAATGATCTTGAAAAACAAAAATATAATAACCACTTAAAACTGAAACTGGAATGTAAAATCGACAAAGATAACAACAAAAACCTTACATAAGGTACTATTGCGAATATTTCATTCGGTATGCAAAATGAATGATGAATGCATGATTCGATATGCTCCCTATGGCTAATGTGTTCAATTTCTTTTACAAACGGAAATTTAAATGTGCTCAATTTAATAGCGCATTTCATGGGGAATAAAAAAACTTGCTGTGAGATACGGCATGAAATGACTGCAGAACGTGTCGGATGTCATATTGCATGCTCCTTAGTAATAATTCTATAAAAAAAGTTTTTAAACTGATTGTGATGTGAGTGTCCAGGTTTCATTTCCGTATAGGACACTCGGTTCAAAGATTTTTCTCTTCAGGCAAAGTGAGAGTTTGTTCTTAAACACCATGTTGAGCATGGCCCATTGCCTACCAGACACACTTAACACGCCGTTCCACAACCCTGATGATATATCCTTCAGTAAAAGCTTCTGCCCAAGATATATTAGTTATCCACAACATCTATATCCTGTCCTAAATTAAAAATCTTCTATACTCAGAAAATTTATTGACCTGACTCTTTTTTAGGCTCAAAGATGACTATTTTAACTCAATAGCTATGAGGTGGGAAAAATTCTGATTTAAATAGGTTTTGTAGTCGATGAAATGTAGGGTCCATAAGTAATTGAGAACCTAATGTAATGTTTAATATTTTTTTTATAATAAATAAAGTTAACAATCAGAAGATTAAACTTAAACCGTAATCAAAATCCTTCAGAGTCTGGCGAAACAGATACATTTAAATTACAGGCAGTGAAGGAAGCCTCCTCAAGAATTTTATCAACCAAAAACTGTAAATTTCTTTATTTATTTAAATTTAAATTCGATCCATCTAAAAATACTTTTGGAAAATTAAGCGATTCTCATTAGAAGTTTCTGATAAAATTAATCAAGACAAAACTGAATTTCGCACCATCGAAAAATAAATTAAAATCCTTTAAAAACGCGGAAAATCTCTTCATCGAGGGAAGATTAGACTGCGGCCTGGAGGGCTTTTTTTAACGGCGTGATACATGACCCATTCAGGTTGGTTTATTGATTGAGACCTTATCGAACTCGGCCTCGGAAATCAAAGTAATTATGCCTATGGCGATGTGGTTCATCAGCTTACCGACAGGATAAAATAGACAAGCGGCTTAAATGTATGAATATAAAATGACACAGTGTAAAATTTTGAAGAATGTATATTGAGACACAAAAAAGGCAATCCATAGTATACATATTTCACTCATATCTTGAACACAAAAACTGATAAACTCATCGTTTCTCTTTATGTTTCTGTATGTAATTACTAAAAATGTGGCAAAGTAAACGGTCTAAAAAGATGTTTTTATCAAATTGAGAGATAATTTGTCTTATGATATTAAGCTAAGCGGTATACCTCTTATTTTGTTAAAAATGGTACGAGTCCATGTACCACTTGGTTTCAGACAATTGGTATGAAATAAACAGCTTTAACTTTTGTGAAGTAGTGAAAGGATTGAGCATTGGTTCTTCTGTCATTATGAGGACATGGATAACATGGTTTGAGTTCCTAGAAGTACTCGAGGACGTGACGATCAGCATCTTAGACTTCTTGCTGTACGAAATCGATATAAAAATATCCGAGAAGTACATGATGTTTTTGCTGTATCTACAGGTATTATTATTTTGATGATGATTATTAATAGACCTTTACTGACGATGAGCCTGGACGCTGGAAAACCTTCTCCACGTGAAATGGTAGAGATCGAGAAAGAAATTTTACAAATTGTTGAAAACGAGCCAACAACGAGCACCAAGTCTATAGCAAGTCACGTTAAAGTTGGTTATAGTAGTGTAAAGGACTAGTAGTGTAGAAGACTATACGATAAGAATACTTTTATCCCAATCATTATCAACGGGTGCAAGCGTTACAACCCGATGATTTTCCTGGAAGAGTTGAATTTTGTCAGTGGCTTTTACATCAGTGCAACAGAAATAAAAAAATTCCCAAATTTATTTTGCTACCGACGAGGTCATATTTACAAGAAATGGAGTAAAAAATTTCCATAAAAACCATGTTTGGGTAGTAGAAAATCCGCATGCTGTGAAAAGAACCCATTTTCTGCAAATATTTTCGGTAAATGTTGTGGCTGGCATGCTTAATGGGCCTTTCTTCCTTCCGGGTCGACTAGTAGGTGAAAATTGTTTAGACCTTCTTCAAATCAATCTGCCACAATTATTACAAGATGTTCCTTAAAATGTTAGTATTACAGAATATGTGGTTTATACATGATGCAGCTCCGCCACATTTTAGATGCGAAGGTCACGAACATTTAAATAATGAATTTCCAAATAGATGGATAGGGTGAAATGAACCCATTTCTTGACCTGCACATTCCCCTGATTTAACGCCCTGCGATTTTTTTTAAATACTGTGGAAGAACTACAACAGTGCATCTAAAACGCTGGTGATTTTATTCGTGGACATCGGGATTTTATTTTTGACGCGTGTAGTGACGCATGGGTATGTCGAGCAAGATTTTGTGCTAACAGAAAAAATGGAGACAATTTTAAACAATTTTTGTAACATGTAGCATTTTTGTTTTTGTTATTCTGCAAGTTTTATATAAATGATTTTTACTAAATTGACTTCCCTTTGTGAATTCTACAACGCAGGGGTCAATAATATCAAAAATACAGGTCTGTTTTAAAATTTTGTAACTGTTAATAACCTCTTTAATTTGTAACTTTTATATAAATAATTTTTGATAAAATGACTTATTTTTGCGAATTGTACAACCTGTTAAAATAAATGACTCAATTTTGAAAACGCCCTGTATAAATGATACTGTAGAATGATTTGTAGAATAATGACCAAAGTATTGTGATTTTTCTTTGCTTTTTTGGAAACTATTTAATTTTACAATAATACTATAGAATTTGGGTGATGAGAATTTGGACTTTATATTCGTTCGTCTTCATCATCTCTTTTACAAGTTTGTAATATCTTTTGTCAGGTCTAAGTTTATACTATTATAGAAACAGGAAAAATAAAAGTTGAAGTAAATTACTTTAAATGGTAATAAATCTATTGTACAGTTTTGAATAGCTTTGAATAACTTTTTGTAATATCAACTATGATCAAAAAGTTAGGTTATTGTTTTAATAAAAACAAAAGTATTTATTTATTCACCCAAATTTGTTTTATCTCCTTCAAAGTAATTCCCTCTTACTGCAATACACTTATTCCAAAGTTTTTTTGTTCTGATTATATTTCAATTTTCGAACATTTCTATTTAACTGGATATGTAAACAAATAATATTGCTGTTTATAGGGTAAAGCAAATCCAAAAAAAATTACTGAACTATTTATTACAGTCGCGAAATATGATTAAGATCGTTTACTGTACATAAGGATCAGTAGTTTATGCTCTTCGAAATATGAGGTTGGTAACTTTTTACATCTAAACTGGAATATACGAAACTGGATATTATGTACTATGAACACAATGGCAACAAATTTTCTGACCCGTATTCTGTACTTAAATAGCGACAAAAATTGGTCACCGAGATCATACAATTTTATACCGTCACATAAACAGTATAGAATTCTTTTACTATACTTGGCCAAGCCTTTAAACTACTGCAAAAAAAATTCGCAGAAAAATCCATTAATATAAAAGTGCAATGATCAGGTTAAAAACCTCATCAAAAATAGATAGATGAAATATTTTTAGGGTTATGTTAAATGTTTATGTCTTTTATGTCCTTTAACATAACCAGGTAATCCTCAAACAATCGAAGAGTTAAAGAACCTCTTATGACTTGTTATTAGAGCTATCGTTATGTTTAAAACGTTATTTTAACGAAAAATTGTCATTTATAAAGCGATAATTGAATAATTTAACTTTGAAATCATAGTTCCAATTAAGTTTATAAAAGTAAATTAATTGAAAAAATAAAAAATTAAGTCAACTGTTAAAAGATTGTTTACATGGAACATTGTCACCATATATTATTTATAATTACACAATGACAACTTTTAAATAATTCATCATAATTCAGTGACATCTATTTGCATTCAATAAAATAAGCCAAGTGTGGATCTTATCATCTCGATAAGCTGATGAGGCCCATCGCCAAAAGCATTATTACTTTGATTTCCGAGGCAGTTCGGTACAGTCTCAATCAATGAACCAATCTGAAGTCATGTATCACGCCGAAAAAAGGATGCTCTAGGCGACAGTTTAGTGTTTTCTCTGTGGCAGAACTTCCTACATTTTTAAGAGATTTTTCGATAAAAGGGAATTCATTTTTTGTCCTGATTCATTTTATCGGGACCTCCTAATGAGAATGACTTTATTTCCCAACGAAAAGAGGCAATAAGATTTTGGGAACTTTATGTAAATTAAAAAATGTGTTAAATAAAAAAAGTGTTAGTTTAATAACTTTCTTGAGAAGGCTTTTCTCATTCCTGTAATAATGTATCTCTTTGCTTTTGATTTGAACTGCTGTTTGACCTTAACCTACTGATTTTTAACTTTATTTCAACATCGCCTCAAATAGCTTCAACACTTATCCATATCAGTAAACGTAAAATGTATGAGATATAGTACAATATATTAAATGTTGAATACGAAAAGTTCAGAAATAGTATACAATATAATAATAAAGTATAATAATATAATACGAGGGTAGGCCTAGAAGTACCCGACCTGATGTAGAGATGGCGGGTGTTGTTTGGAAAGAATGATTATGGTAGAAAGTACCAACCTTATAAAACTTAAGTTTGAAGTTTGATGACGCTACCTTATTTAGTATTTGTTTGGCAGCCTTTAGCTATCAAGCCATTGATATCAAAGCGCAGGTAAATTCTTCTCTGGAGGAGTTTGTTCCTTCCTTTACGCCCTGCCAAAACAAATATCACAGTGGTCGTCCAAATGAGGTGACCATGCCAGAAATGGTGAAGAAAATTCACAAAATGGTATTGGATGACCGTTAACTAAAACTGCTAGCTAGCAGAAATGGTAGGCATTTCAAAAAGTGCTGTACATCGCATATTGACCGGAAATTTGGACCCGAAAAAGCTGGGTGTCGCGATTATTCACAATGAAACAAAAACAGCGTTGTGAGGATATTTCAATAAAGTATTTGGTAAAACTTCGCCAACAGGAATAAAGCTGAGTTTTTTCGTCGATTTGTAACCATAGATAAAATATGAGTCCCATTATCTCACAACTGAGATGTAGGAACAGTCAAAACAATGGACTGAAAGGGGAGAATCATCTTCCAAAGAAGGCGAAGACAGTTTCGTCTTCCGGCAAGGTCATGGCGTCAATTTTTTGGGATGCGCGTATGATAATTTTCATTGATTATCTTCAGAAACGAAAAACAATCACCGGCGAGTATTATGCGAACTTATTGCAGTGTTTGAGTGATGACATCAAGAAAAAAGGGCTGCATTTGCCGAAACAGAAAGTTTGGTTTCATCAAGACAATGCACCAGTTCACACATCCGTTATGGCGATGGCCAAAATTAATGAGTTAAAATTCGAATTGTTTCTTCACGTACCCTATTCGCCAAATTTAGCCCCATCGGGTTATTTTCTATTTCCAAACTTGAAAAAATGGCTCGGTGGTAAAAGATTTGCCAACAATGAAGAGGTGGAGTCTGCGGATGATGGCTATTTTGAGGAGCTCGACGATTCTCACTATAAGCAGGAAATCGAAGCTATTGAAAATCGCTGGGAAAAATGTATCAAGCTAAACTATGTAACAAGCTAAAAGACTATGTAGAAAAATAAAAATATTTTTTCCCAAATTTATTGTGTTTTCTTTGTTAGGTCGGATACTTCTGAGACTAGTTTCAATTATTCTCACGTTTATTGAATGAGTTAACATTTTTTTCTTGAAATTTTACATAATTTTAAAATTATGTTTATAATTTAAATAATTAAATATTATATTATAATTTAAAATTAGTTTTAGTGTTTATGATATATAAATATACTGAAGCTGCTAAAAATACTTGTGCTTAATCATAAGCAAAATGTTTGCTATGTATGTATACTGAGTATAATATCACACTGATTCCACCATTTGGTTTGTTTATCGGCTTGATTGTTGGGTATTACTTGACAGAAGTTTCATATCATTTTGCTTGTTCAATTAAATAAACTTGCCTTAAATTTTGCCTAAAAACAAAATTTCTTGCGCTGAAGCGTTAAAAATATTGAGAACGAGTTACGGCGATGAAGCTATGACAGTGGTACAAGGACTTTAGTGATGGTAGGGAAGCACTCGAAGATGAACTTCGTTCAGGAAGACCTTCCCCTTCAACCACTCAAGTAAAAATTATCAAAATAAAGGATTTTGTACTGAGTAATCATTGACTATTTATTAAAGTTCAGTTAAGAAAATCTTCCAGATATGTGGCTAAACAATTTGTGGGTTTTGCACCATAACGCACAATCGCACATTCCATTAATTATTTATCAGTTCTTCTCTAATAATCAAAGAAATACTATTCCATAATAATGTTTAGTAAATATGACACCATGTGACATTTATCTGTTCCTCCGATCGAAGAAACCACGTTGCGCACGCCAATTCGCTTTAAATGAAATACTGGAATTTTTTTGTTTCTACCCAAAGGTAATAAGCAACTGTTACAACATTTAGACCAAGGCAGCGAGTTGCGAAGCATCAGGGTTGGGGCGCCTACATTAAAAGCCTAACATGTACAGGAACTAATCTTAATTCTATCTTAAATTCTATAGCTTATATTTAAAGGATCACAGCATTTCAGTATCTGCGTCTTTTGACTATTATCGAGAAGGCTGACAGCAATGGAGTTGGGGTGCACTTCAAGTCGCGATAGATACTTCGCACTTGTTTCCTACCACAGGTTTTATTTTTAAATCGTGGTATAAAGTTTGATTTGTTACGAATAAAAAGCATCAGTAATTATTCTCAAGGTTTTGGATTAGAATCTTTGAAAGATGTCTATATTGAATACACTTGCAATACCCCACAGTTGTATGCCGTAACTTCATATGGGTTTGAGGACCACTTTGTAGATGGAACTTGTTAACCAACAATAGTTTGGATTTTTTACCTGTTAACTAGTAGAGTTTGGATAATTTTAAGGCAAGTTGCTTCCTTTTCATAAAAATGTGTTATTTCCGATTTATTATTAGGTCAAATTTCATTCCAAGATATTTTACACCGTCTGTCTGGAGAAGTTGATTGTTAAGTTAAGGTGAAAGTGACTTGCTGAGATTTTGCTTCCTTGATTTTTAGAAGCCATTTTTTACCCATTCTTCTATTTTATCAAAAGCTTCCTGAAGCTTCTCAGTTACATATCTTGGTACCCTGCTTATTGCCATAACATCATCTGCAAAGATGGTTACACGTTTTTGGTGTCGCTGGTAGGTCATCAGTAAAGATTTGACAAAGTATGGGACCCAAGACACTGCCTTGAAGTACTCCTAATCTTATTGGATATATTTAGTTATTTCTCTTTTATATTTGCCAGCGAAGTATATGTTCGTCAAATATGATAAAAATACCTGATAGTATGGTTTAGGAAATTTTGATTTAAGTTTGTATAGTTAGTCTGAGTGCCATACTCTATCGAAGACTTGTGTAATATCTAAGAATACAGCAGAGCAGTACATTTTATCTTCAAAAGCTTTATTAATAATTTTCACTAGCTTCTGCACTTGTTGGATTGTTGCGTGTCTTTGGCGAAACCCGAACTGGTGTTCTGGAATGATATTTAGTTCGTCAAACAATGTTTTCAGTTTCTTTAGGAACAACTTCTCAAAAAGCTTTCACAAGACAAGCAAAAGTGTAATGGGTCTATATGATGATGCTTTCTCCGTCGGTTTAACAGGTTTTGGAATCAATATGATTTGTCCTACTTTCCATTGTGATGGATAATCACCGACTCTAAGTATTGCATTAAAAATTTGTGGACGGACAACTTATGTTTCTTCCGGTAATTGTTTAACGACTTGCCCAGTTATAAGGTCAAATATTGGACTTTTCTTTGGGTTGTGGTTTCTATGAATCATATCCTAAACTTCACTAATTTTTATGACTTTAATGGGAGGTGCCATTTGGAACCATGTTTCAACGTGTGAGGTTATTTCTTCCTCTGCTTCTCGTAAAGTTTTCATTGGAAATGGCTGAAAAACATTAGCTAGATGTATTGCAAAAGTTTCAGCCTTATCAGTATCTGTTCTCGTCTAAGTTCCATCCTGTTTTCTGATTAGTGGTATGCTCTCCTGTGTTTTATTGATTTTTACTGTAGTGTTTTACAAAGAGTAATCAGTAGCTTCAGTAGGAGTCAGACCTTCAAGGTAATTTTGAACTGCTTCATGCTTTTCCTTACTGAGCAATTATTTTACTTATTTTACTGTTCTGTTAAATATTGTCTTGTCTTCTGGGGCTCTAGTTAGCATCCACCTTTTGCGTTGTGTTCGTTTTTTGTCAATTGCATATTTTGCTATTACAGAGCAATCTGATTCTGAATTTAACTATACCGCAATTGAGAATAAAACTGTTTTGTAGACTGAAAAAAAAAACGTTGGAACAAATGTTTTACAAAGAGAGAACATTTTTTTTTGGAGGATGTAGAGTAAATTTGAATGAGTAAATAAACGATTATTCTTCACTCCTCAGAGGTTTAATCCAATTTCAACTTTTTGTTTCATCAACATTCCGTTTTTATATTAAAGTGATTCAACTGTGAAATATGCCGTCGTCGGTTTTTAGCAAAAACGTAAAAATGAGTACATTTAACATAAGACATTATTTTAAAAAAGGTTTCAATGCGACTAATGTCGCTTGAAATAGAAAAAGGTGTCGTATTCATTCGTAACGGCCACCTATCGTTGAAAAAGCTCCTGAAGGTAGATCAGAGACTTGAAGAAAGGAGATCAGGTCGTCGACGATCTCTCGATCTCGTCGATATTTTAAGAGCAGCTATGGTTACAGATTCTAGAATAAGCACAGAAAACTTTCAGGGGAATTAAAAGTATCCCATATTCGTGGGATATTTCTATGTCCCGGCATTTAATCGGTATTTGCCAGGCATAAGAATGGTGCTAAAGAGCTATAGAAGCCTTCTACTTAAACTGTCGCCGCAGCAAGCCACGCGTCTGGTTGAAGTATCTAAAACTCTCATCAAAAACCTTACTAGTTTTCGATACTGATTGTTACCTGCCATTAAAAGTATCCCATATTCGTGGGATATTTCTATGTCCCGGCATTTAATCGGTATTTGCCAGGCATAAGAATGGTGCTAAAGAGCTATAGAAGCCTTCTACTTAAACTGTCGCCGCAGCAAGCCACGCGTCTGGTTGAAGTATCTAAAACTCTCATCAAAAACCTTACTAGTTTTCGATACTGATTGTTACCTGCCATGGAAAAATGAGTAACTAGCTTTACGGTACCAAGGCGAAAAAAATGTATTGGAAAGTTTATGCTGTATGTTTGGGGCAATTTGGAAGAAATTATTTACTTCTTGATAGTTGGGCGATAAATTCACAAGCCTACTCAGCTCAAATTGAAAGTGTATATGCTCTCCTGGCCGAAAAATAACCAGCTTTGGTTAACCGTAAAAAAGTCCTCCTGCAGCAAGACAAGAGAAGACCACACACTATGACCACCTCAAAAGTTAACGATTTACACTTTCAATTTCTCACTCAGCCATCATACAGCTCATACTTCGATTTGTCGGATTAATACTTATTTCTGCCCACTGCTCGCTTTTTGAGAAGAAAAACATTCTAGACTGAAGACTAAACTAAAGTAAAAACTAGCTACGTCGAGTTTTTCGCTTCCAAAAAACTCATCGTGGTTGCGAAGAGGAATAGAGTTATTCGTTCAAAGATAGGTTGAAGTAATCGAAAACAACCAGATATAAATATATACATATATATATATATATATATATATATATATATATATATATATATATATATATATATATATATATATATATATATATATATATATATATATATATATATATATATATATATATATATATATATATATATATATATATATATATATATATATATATATATATATAATAATTGAAGTTTATATCGATCAATAGAATGAAAATACTTGATAATTTGATAATAAATTTCGACAATTTGTTAAACGTCCCTTGATTATCCCTCCCCAACCAGCAACAGCGGCAATATTTTCTTCGAAACGCACAGTTTTTTTATCTTATTTTTGTTTTAATATTGAGTTGCGTGAAATGCGTACAGGATTTGTCGATAATTGGGCGAATACTTTACGAAATTCAAATCCAGGAAGTTATCTATAAGTTTGGTGCAGAACACTGATTTTGATAATTTTTTTTTAACAATTTGCAAGCGTTGGTCTAATGTTAAATATTTTGTGATGATCTGCCAGAGTATTGAGATACAGATTATAGACTTGTGCGCAAACTCATAGTTCGTTTGGCAACGACTCCTATCGGAAGTTCGGATACACAAAAAACTTTACTTACTATCTATATTTGAATATTTATTGAATTATTTGAATATTTGAATCAATATATTCAGTGTATCATATTTATTCTATACAAAAATTAATTTTAGGCAACTATTTGAGTTTGAAAAGGGACGAACTATTGGTATGAAAGAAAGAGGATTAAGTTTTTGTGTAATAGCGAGAAAATTGGACTTTGTTACTTCTAGATTTATGAGAAACAAAGTTATACACGAATACGATATTATAATTATCGTAGAAATAATGAAAAACAATTTTAATCACCAGACATGATCGACAAGTGCGTCATGCTTTTGTTTTTGCTTTGTCCTTGTAGGGTGCTTTGTTCTAGACCTGGTACCACACGATCCGTCGCTTAGAATAGGTCAAAGCTAGAATTAAATTGAAGCTGGAATTAAACTGTTTGCTCCACTGATGAGACTAGATTTCTTTTTGGTGGTCATGGTAGACGTATAAGTGTCATATGTTTTCGAAATTAAATGTAACATTAAACTTTCGCATTGGGGCGACAAACACTTCTCACTCCAGAAATTATGGAATGGGATATTATATGCCTGGAAAGTAATTCCCTTATTAACCATCAGGGGAAATTTAAATATAGACCATTATTTAACCGAAATACTGCAGCCCGCAGAGTGTGCGATACTAACTTGAAGCAAGCGCTCAATACAATTAACATATCTTACCACAAGAAGACACACATAAATTAAATTGGTCTAAACCTCGTATGGTTATAGAGTGTTATTATACCGAGATGAATCTACTAATTATTTTTGTATCAATTGCAATTAAAATTTCTTGATATTTTTGTTATTGCTTAATATTAGAAACTTTACTATTTAATTTTTATTTTTTAAATTTCCCGCCAATCCAATTATTAATTTTGTGGCATTATTAATTTTCAATTATTCATTTTCAAGCATTACTCTCCACACTTTTAGGTACGTATTTTTTATCTTTTCCTCTTTCCTCCTCTTTTTTTCTTCCATCTAAACATTTTCTTCTTCTTTTGCCTTGAACAGTTGTATAAAAATGTATACCCAATCATTCTTCGGTAATATTGTCTGTTGCCGTTGCCTATAGTTTTTCTCTCATCCCATATTTCTACTACCCATTTTCATATTGACTCTTATGCTGTTTCTTTCTTTTACATAATTTTGTTGTTCCTTTCATATTTTTTGTATAAATATTCATATTTATTTCGTTCATTGTGTTGAACTATTTAATTCTAGCTTCGTTTATAATTTTAATTGAATCTATGTAGTTTTGGCTACTTTTTTCCTTTTTGTTATATCCTATGGCTTCTTCTACTGTTTCGTTTATAGTGTTCTTCGTCATTTTTCTGATATAGTGTCAACTTCTTATTTCTTACTTTTGTCGATGTTCCATTCGGTTTTTACTTTTAACTACTACCAATAATATTAATTCTATTAATTTGCATTTAATAAAATATACTACTCTCTCCCCTTATCCACTCAATAACCTGACGAACTTAATAGTCAAATACACAACCACTTTGATTTCAGAGGCAATTCAGGACGATCCCAATCAATATAACAATTTGAACTGGCGATATATCACGCCATAAAAACGGCTTCTTCAGACAGCTGGTTAATCTCCCCTCGGTGGTGAAATTTCACGCGTTTTTACCACATTTTGTTTTATTTTACGAAGAGCGGCGAATTATATTCCATTCTGATTAGTTTTATTAAAAGATTCTAATGAGAGTAGGATGATCGTAAGTAATAAGAGGGAAATATGTACTTATTTAATTATACAGACATTAAAAAATTATTATTTTTGTCTTAAATATTCCAATAGTGCTTAATTGTACGTTAAATATCTGATTTTTATGTACGGAAGTTGAAATATAGTTTCACTTGAGCCATCTGGCCGTAAACTTTATTTTATTAACGTTTAAACTCATTTTAAAATCAATATTTATATGAACTGAGGTCACAAATATAAATGAGTAATTTGATTTTAGTAGGAATCTAATTAGAACGAATACCTCTCCTTTCTTCAAGTCTCTGATCTACTTCCGGGAGCTTTTACACCGATAGGTGGTCGTTGCGAATTAATACGATGCTCTCTCTGTTTCAAGTGCATTAATCTCTGATTTTTATATACGGCAGTTGAGCTATAGCTTCACTTGAACGATCTGACCGTTAACCTTATTTTATTAACATTAACGTTTAAAATCATTTTAAAATCAGTATTTATATAAACTGAGATCTCAAATATAAATGAGTAATTTAATTTCAGTGGGAATCTAATTAGAATGAATACAGTAATTTGGCCCAATATTATTAATACTGAATATATATATATATATATATATATATATATATATATATATATATATATATATATATATATATATATATATATATATATAATAATTGAAGTTTATATCGATCAATAGAATGAAAATACTTGCCTTGAAAACCAAAACATGATTATTCTTTATAAATGAGTTGATTCTTATGTGTGTTTTGGAGCTGTTAAGACATTTCAGTATTAATAATGTTGGGCCAAATTACTGCATTCATTCTAATTAGATTTCCACTGAAATTAAATTACTGATTTATATTTGAGATCTCAGTTCAAATAAATACTGATTTTAAAATGATTTTACGCATTTCACGCAACTCAATATTAAAACAAAAATAAGATAAAAAACTGTGCGTTTCGAAGAAAATATTGCCGCTGTTGCTGGTTGGGGAGGGATAATCAAGAGACGTTTAACAAATTGTCGAAATTTATTATCAAAATCAGTATTCTGTGCGCCAAACTTATCGAGCACTTCGTGTATTTAAACTTCCTGTTGTATTCCATGCATTCCATGTATTCCAAACGCATTTCAGACTGCTCGATATTAAAACAAAAACAAGACAAAAGATTCTGCGTTCATAAGAAAATATCGTCGCTGTTGCTGGGAGGGTTGATAAAGATCCATATTTATCAATTTCTTATAAAATTATTCACGGAACAGGCCTGTTAATTGGTTTACTATGGCCATGGTCATTTAACCCCTATAAATTATTTTCTTTACGATAATATTAAATGTATGGTCTATGCCCATAAATCAGCATTGACTATTTGAAAGCCAACGTAATTCGGCAATTGCGGACATAAGACCCCAATTGCTTGAAAAATTGGTTGGAAATTGGATTAACAGAATGTGCTTTGTCAGAAGTAGTCGCAGCTGATATTTATCCGAAATTGTTTTTTGAAACAATGCCATTGAAAGATATTTGACATTAACTTTTCACACTTTTTAATTTTTGGTGTTTTATTTCAATTTATATATATATATATATATATATATATATATATATATAATATATATATATATATATATATATATATATATATATATTCGAGTTATTTGGTACCAGTAAAAGTTGTACCTTACAAAATATAACCTTACAAAATGCAGTACATTGGTTTCAGATGATTGTAACAATAAAAGTATAATTCAACTTTTATACAAGAACAAACAGTACACTTAACTTACAAAGTGTCCTAAAATGTTAACATTTTCGGAAAGTTCCAAAAACTAGAAGAGTCACTTTTTTAATTTGCATAAGCCAATTTTTCATGCTCGTTGCTTCTTTTGATCAATTCGAAAGAGCCTTTTGGGAAATTAACCAACTCTCATTAGAAGCGTTTGATAAAACTAATCAGAACAAAACCGAATTCCCCCTCGTCGAGAAATAAATGAGGATTCGATAAAAATGCGGGAAATCTCACCATCGAGAGAAGATTAACCTACTGCCTGGGGGGCCCTTTTTTACGGTGTGATACATAGTACGTTCAGATTGGTTTATTGATTGGACCATGACAAACTACCTCCGAAATCAAAGTAATCATTCCCACAGACGATAAGGCTCATCAGTTTATTGAGTGGAAAGAAAAATGGGGTTGATTGAATGTGAATTGACGATGTCATCGAATAATGCCTAGTATAAGTCAAATAATAAATAAATACGAAATTTTGTTTATAATTTATATATTCAGAAAATTCCAAGCATTTTTCACTAAAAAAAAACAAATTTTCAAATTTCAATTTTTTCCAATTCCAATGGAAAACAATTGAAATCCAGTAATAGTTATAAATAACTGTTTGAAATTCAATGGCATCGCTGTTTGCAATGTAATGTCACTCATAGACTGCTTTGTTCAGTACACTTCATCAATTTACCATGGAAAGATATACGATTTGAACTATAGAGCAGATGGAAGGCGAACTCTACCTTGTTAATTTGTGAACAAACATAACTGCAGGATTTGGGTTGATAAAAATACTGTTTGGTACTGTTTTTATGCTGAAGGAGTGATACGACCTTATTTTCTTTGAAGATAATGATGGAAATTGAATGTTGAATGCCTTATTAATATACTAACAGAATATCTTTGACCTGAACTGACGAATGTGGATATAAACAATATTTTCTTTCAGCAAGATGGTGCGGTGCAACTTGTCAAACATCTCGCTACGCAATCGATTTATTGTTAGGAAAGTTTTCTAAGCATGTTATTTCCAGAAACGGTAATGTCAACTGGCTACCAAGACCTTGTGACCTCGTGAACTTAGATTATTTTTTGTGGCGTTATGTTAAATTTTTGATTTACATAAATAACCCCGAATAATTGTTGACCTTAAGGGAAACATTCAGGCCACCATTGCAATTATAAAATTATACTACACGATATGTGTAAAAGAGTAATCGAAAATTGCATCTCCAGAATGCATTTCCTCAGACGAAGCCGATGAAGTCGTTTGAACAATATTATGTTCGGAACATATTGCCATTATTTGTTCTTCAAGATAAAGTAAAAAGTACTGGATTATCGCTTGTAATCTTCATTGTGGTTCATTTTAAAGATCTGACACTCTTATTGGACAACCCTTTATAAGGCTTGATAAACTGATCAACATTCCCATCCTTTGGAAGGGTGTTGAAAAAGAGCTACCCTTAAATAAGCAAAGGATTAAAAGTAAATTTGAAGAAAAAATTAAAAGAAAAAATTTGTTCTGCGCTGAAAAAGAAGTCTTCAGGTAGTGAATGAATTGTATAACCGCCTACAAACTTAAAGAAAACCAGAGTTGTGTTTCGACTCCACCGTATTCTGCTCATCGTTACAAGGTATTATTGAACGTATCAAAGTGGATTTTATAACACATTTGGCATAAAGATTTAAAATACTACCTTTTACCACTTGTGTATATTATGATAAGTGCGACCACTGAACCACCAATAAAATTTTCCACTTATGTGTATTATGATTTACTTATGTATTATGAATCACTTTAATCGCAGTCATTTCAATTCAATGATCGTTAATTCTCGCTTCCTTTTTTTGTCCTATGAGACAGTTCCAGTTACAAGGATTTTATTGCACATTTCTAACTGGAGTTTATAACAGATTTTTCATAAAGATTTGAAGTACCGCCTCTGCAACATTTTCCAATTATGTATATTATGATTTAAGCATTACTTTAATCGAATTCAATTCTCGTCAATTCTCGCCTATTATCATGTCAAGGTGGTTTCACGATTTGGATATTTGTGAATATACAATATTTTCGATATTTGTCAGACGAAACGCCTAGTCGATTGAACACGAAATCCTTGCCCAGTACAAAGATCACAATGTAACGTATAACATCATCTTTTGGTATTATTGGACTTTACCTTTTCAATGATACCAATGAAAATGCAACCACTGTTACACCAGTCCACCATACTCGAATAGTCGAGACGTTCTTGACATAACACAACCTGATTTTCTTTTGTTAATGATTAAATATATTTTCAGTCAAATAAAGCTACTGTTCCAGTACAGTTGTTTCTCAACCATATCATTTCAAGTTACGAAGAGATTCGTTAATCATAAGATCGGCAGATTTTACAGCACGTGATTTTTATTTGTGGTGCTATCTGAATAGGAAAATCTACATTGATAGCCCACAAAATACCGCGGAGCTAAATCTCAACAAGACATGAACCTCAACTCCAATTCCAGTCGAAGTGTTGTATTATGTAATAAGATGCGGTTGAAATTGAAAGTGGGTGCGTATTTTCAATTTTTTGAATAAAGCATTTCAATTAGTACTTGAGTTTTTATAATCGCCAATTTATCTGCCGCAGTTTGTACAATCCATTTAAAGATAAACAATTCTACTGTTTGAATCACCTTATTGCAATGGATAAAATCAAACCAAAATTCATCGTTATGGTCCAGATGTTCAAAGATTCTGCTTTTCATAACAAGAAAGTGTTGCTTTCATTGTGTGGAACAAAGTGGCGTTAACTTCGTGGGCTTCTTGAAGCACATAGAATAGAACAAATTACAAAAAAAATATTACTACGCAAGGAGAGCTACTATGACATCTTGTTCTTCTAGGAAGAAATAGCCATGAAATAAATCAATGTTATCATAGTTATCATAGTTAAATATTCATCCATATTTTCTTGATTTAACCCCATGTGATTAGAATTCATTTTCGAAAATCGAAAATATATTAAAAGAACCAAAATATAGGGGATAAAAGCATGGTATATTAGAATATATTGTTGGAGCACCACCATCAACAAATCAATATTGACTTCCTATGATATTGATATTCCTATTCCTCTTTGTCAATACTCCCTCATAATATCTCTGGACTTATCAGTATGTTTTAAGAACATTTAATGTTCCTTGCTCTATTAAAAAAATAACATTTAAAAACGGGTACGAAAATGTATTATTATAAATGATTATTATTTTAATTTACACTATATTATATATACATATATATATATATATATATATATATATATATATATATATATATATATATATATATATATATATATATATATATATACTAAAAAACGAATTTCTAACATCTTTTGTGGTTAACAATATGTTCCCGAATATTTGAAATAAAGATTGCCTGCTATTAATAGAAGTAACTTAATGAGACATTTTACAAACCAAAGGATGGTCTAGCTATGGGTTCCCCACTCAGCCTTTTATTATCAGAATTGTTTATGTCAAAACTGGAAAATTATTTTTAAAAACGGGTAAAGCAAAAATATACTGTTTTGGTTTTGGTACGTAGATGATATTTTGGTAAATTATACTGAAAACGACAGAGAAATAGAAGAAACATTAAAACATTTAAATATATTCTACCCAAAATTAAAATTTACACTTAAATAAATAAATGAAACCATAAATTTTCTAAACATTTCAATATCCAGACAAAACCTAATAATAAACCAGAATTAAATATATATAGAAAGCTTAGTTCTAAGGTCAGTTTTAAAGTCACTTTCAAAAGCTAATATTGTTTACGAAACATTGTTTACGAAACTATAGTCACAAAGTCAAAAAGTAATAATAAGTGATAAAAAACAAAATATAAAAAAAATACACAGGTATAGTAATTACAAGACAATTAATCCACCCCATTATCCATAAATATGCTGCACATAAATCTATGATACACCGGGCATTCACAATTCCGTTATCCAAAAATAATCGAAAAATAGAACTTCATAGCACAAAATAACGGCTTCAGTGAAAAAGAAATTAGTAATTTAATAAATATAAACAGAATCAATTATTAATCAATCAAATATACTCAAAAGTTAAACAACCAAATGAAAAAAAATAGTATGAGATTACATATTTCGGTCCAATTTGAGAACAAAACTCACTCTTTAAGGAAACATACATTTATATATACTGTTTAAAACCCCCCAGTCAACCAAATAAGGAACTTTTTAATGCCAAAGATAGAACGCAACAAAATAAAAAATCAGGAGTTTATGTGTTAAGATGCAACGAATGCAGTAATTGTTATGTAGGACGAACAGGCAGAAGTGTTCAGACCAGATTCAAAGAGCACCAATCTGGGCACGTACTATAGAAACGAAATATTAATTTTGCGAACCATTTTACAGATACCGGACATACATTTCCAGAGATTATAAATTTAAAAATGTTACGCACAGTCCTAAAAAACAAAAGACTAAACATTTTAGAAGCAATACAATTTTACAAATATAAAAAAGACCTGTCTAGACAGTTATTAAACGATCAGACATATCTCCGCAATTCCCCACTATTTAATATATTATAAAAAAATCTCTGAATAAAACTGTAAAAAATGTTTAGCTGATAAAGAGCTGCCATACATTAGTTTTAAAGTCAGTTTCATAATGTAACATTATTTACGAAACTGTAGTCACACAGTCAAAATATAAAAATAAGTGATATATAACAAGGTAAAAAAAATGTTATATTTAATTCAGACAATGAACTATCACAAAGTAATGGACAAATCAATCAATTATATTACATAATATTTACAAAAACTATTAGCCTTTCTCTTTCTTTTGAAAAAAATCCTATGAACTTTCCAAACATCCCGACATTTAGTTTGTCTTTCATATTCTATTTATCATGTAGATCTTCGATCTGAGCTTACTAAAATCTAATAATATTCAAGATGTCGGTGCAAATAACTTTACAGCCCTTTACAAATAGTTAAGGTTAAGACATAACTTAACTTTCTGAAAAAATAAGCCAACAAACAAATTTAAATTACAAAGGAGAAATACGTGGGGAAATCGCAACTTTTTAAAAAAGTTTTCAAGAGAAAACAGTCACTTTTATTATTTACATAACTGAATTTCTCAAAGTTTCGTTGCCTTTTTGATTGATTCGAAAATTCCTTTTGGAAAATTAAGCAACTTTTAATAAATGCAATCGAAAAATGAATAAATTAAGATCGAGGAAAGATTAGACTGAAGTTTGAAAGACTCTTTTCTCTGGTATGATACATAGTCTTTTAGGATTAGTTGAACAGCTGAAAGGTTGGCCAATCAGATTATCAAGTGCATAAGATTTGGACGTTAGTGTAATAGAATGTGATTTATTAACATTAAGATAGATGTGGAGGGGAAAACATTACCCTGTGAAAATAAAATTCATTTAGAAATCTTTCCTCGTCCAATTTTTCATAGTGTTAGTATTAGTTTGATTAATGCCGATTATAATATAACAATATTTTGTGATTTGTTTTAAATGCTCCAAGTAATACATTAAAATTGTCATCTTTATCACAAAAAAGAAGCTCTCCAGTCTGCTTTTTGAGCTGAATTTTGTTTGCCCGAAGAGGACTATTTTTATAAACTATATATAAATAGGAATATTTTTGCACACCAAAGGTTTCCTTAGTTTTTTGGGTTATAAGAGAGTTGCTGTTTATGTATCCGGAATGTTTTATTGTTTTGTTTTATTGTTTTACGAAATATTTTCCGCGATGATCGATACACTTTTGCATACATATAAAGCAATTTTCAAAGAACTATTTCCATTCCAAAAAAACAGATGACCAAAAAACCCACGAGCCTTTTTTGAGAGATTGTTAAATTATGCGGAATCCAACGCGCAAGTCTTTTTCACGGCTAAATGTTTATAAACAATCTTGTATATGCTTGTCATAATAATGTCCATGGATGTCTCAATCTGACGGAATATCACATGACGATCTTGCTTTATGAGTTCGCTCACAGTATCGATGTTTTCTGGCAAAACAACCGATTAGGAGGACCTTCTTTAAATTCGTCCATGAGCGAACGACGATTGCCATTGAATTCGCTAAACCAGTCATATATAGTAGTTTAACATGGTGCTTCATCGCCAAACGTCGAAGTGAGTTAATATGCATTGTTGTTGATAATCTACATTGAGAATCGTAATAAACCAGCGCACGAAAATTCTCACGAGTTAATTCAATTTTTTAACTGTGATGAAATTTTAAAGTTACTAAACAATACAAATAGCGTCTGCATGATAAACGTTGTGATTACGTATGCAGTCAATGTCAAACATTACGATGTATATGTCAGATGGTGCATATAGCAACAACATTGTTGTCGGTTCCGTTTACATAAATAGCAACCGTCATAGTGTTAAATTAAATTGTTTTTATAGTTAAATATCTTAATAATTAATTAATATCTAAAATAAATTGATATATTCTCATTTTTGCTTAATAAGTAATGACAAAAAACAACTATCTGTCAATACTCCTGCATAATATCTGTAAGCTCATCAGTTTGTTTCATTTCATGTTGCTTAATATAAATCTTACAATTTTTTTTTCATTTCCGAATTATATTCTGTGCAATTCCAATTTTAGTACGTTATTTTCATAATTTTGTATTTACTAAATAGAGTCAGAACATTTCTAAAAATTTAATAAATATAAACTTTACCTTCTTTTAATCTATACATTGTTCCAACCAGATATCATTCTATAAAATCATTAAACTACAATCGAAAAACTGATGGGTTTAATAGACAGTGTGGATGATTATTTTGATTCCGGAGGCAGTTTGTCACGGTCCCATCAATGAACCAATCTCAATGGGCTACCCATTACGTCGTAAAAACGGCACCCCAGGCTGTAGGTTAATCTTCTCTCGATATGGCGGGATTTTTCGCATTTTTAATTTTCGCATTTCGTGTTTTAATTTATTTCTCAATGATGGGGAGTTGGATTTTTTCCTGATTGGTTTTATCAAATACATTTGATCGCACTTATACTCAGTGGCGGTTGGTCCTTAAGCACGTGCCATACCTAAAAAATTAAAAAATAAGTGGAAAAAAAGATTCCAAATTTTATATTAATTTATTCTCTGTTCTGTCTATGATCACGCTTCTTGCGACTTCTATAGTGTAATATCTATGTCATTCGCTGTAACGAAATAGGTCGTGGGTTGCCGAAGCGCACCGATTAAAGAACACGTGCTTTGCGCACAGACAAGTTTGTGCCGCTACTGTTTTTTTTTACTATCGCGTACGAAAAGTAATGCATAGTAACCTGGAGTTTAGACGCATTTATAACGTCATATCTTGGGCGTTGCCTCATACTGAATATTCAGGTCTAATATTCAGGTGTATATGTGTGAATATTCAGTGTTAAAAATTCTGCAAATCGAGCAAGTTAATACTACTCAAAAACAAACATACAAATGCACATTCAATAAAACCGTGTATGAGAAGAATTCGTGGTTATATGGATGCGAAACAACAATAAATTTTATTGCTTTCCGTGCATTTTGACACAAGTCGGAAAACCGGTGAGTGCGGGCGTTCTTGATCTTGGCTGGATTAAACCTGGTATTAATAATTTGAAACATTTGGACCCACAGGTAAAACTGCATTCTATTTCACAAATATATTTGAAAAATAAATTAGTATGTTGGGGAAGACAAACATTTGTTTTCAACTCAGTAGTGCACATCGGACTCTATTAAAAACACAATAAAACTGTTTAAAGCAATCGTTACATATTGTCTAAGTTAATTAACAGTATACAATTCTGTGGGGTATTTGAGCTTGCCTTACGTGTTTTTCACGATTTATTATAAAAGGAAATTCACACAGCAAAATATGTTGGCATACAGACCGATGAAACAACCGATACATCTACTCAAATACAGATGGTTTTTATAATCAGATATGTTAACAATGGCGAAATTCACGAAAGATTTTGTGGCTTTGTAATACCAAAAAATCACACAGCAGATGGAATTGCAAACGAAATTCTGACGGTGCTAAGGGAGTTAGGAATACACAAAGAACCTAAAAAACTCAAAGCCCAAAGTTATGATGGTACTTCCGTGATGAGAGGTATAGTCGGAAGAGTACAAGCCAAAATTAAAAATATTTAAAAGAATGCACAGTATAATCACTGCTAAGCTCACCAATTAAATCTAATAATTGGAAGGTGTTGTACAAGAGAAAAAGGTGTAAAGGTGTTTTTTGTAAATCTGTCTGCATTTCCCGCTTTCTTTTCTCGGTTATCTAAAAGGAAAACTGTTCTGGACAGCGTCGTGAAAAAGCGTCTACCCCGTGCGGCCCTTACCAGATGGAACTTTATGTCTAAATGTGTGAATACTGTTCACATTTACAAAGAAGAATTGCAAACATGCCTTGTAGAAATTATGAACGTCGAGTCGGATAAAAATTCTATTAATCAAGCTCATGGGTTAATAAATTATTTGGTAGATGATAATTTTAAATTTTGATTGTTTTTTTTCTATAAAATAATGCTTCACTGGGACATTCTCTTTGATCAACTTCAAAGCAGGCAACTAGATGCAATTAAAGTTAAGAAGGATTTGGTAACTTTTTCAACAGCCATTCAATATATTAAAGACAATATAGAAATGCAAATTAATCAAGAATTTGGTAACTTAACTGGTGAAGAATCTAAAACGATTATAGAGAATCGCAGAAAGAAACGGAAATTAACTGACAAGGAGGACCCCAATCCGAATGTCAGAATATGCAAAGAAATCTGTGATACCTTAACCCTTCAGATTCATGAACCTTCTAGATCGTTCGATGTATACCTAACTGTTGCAAATTAATTTAAAACTGAAAAATTTGGTGAATATCGAGCCGTCTCTCCAAATGAACACATTAAAATTATGTGTAAGCTGTTTGCAAACGTAAATTGTTTAAAACTAAAAAATGAACTGCCGGTAATGTACGCACGGGACGATTTCATGAAACACAGTGAGGCTGTGCCGCTATTAGAAATGTTTATCCAAAACAATTTAACATCAACATTCATCATTTAGTTAATCTGTGGAATTGCTGACTGTTTTGTGTACCGTGCCTATGACGACTGTGGAAAACGAAAGATGTTTCTCTACCCTCAAAAAAAAAACTTTCAAATTTTAATGATCAAGTCATCGACCACTTTGCAGTTTGAAATTTAGGAGGATGGACTTCAACTACAAACAGATTTAGTGGTCATGGTCCTATGGTGAGTTTAACAATTTTTTTTTATCTAGGTATCTATTTGAATATTTATTCTGTTTTTTTTTCTTATTTCTACACAGCAAAGTGTATGTATGATGCTAAGAAATGTAAAATTTTTGGTTGTGACGACGTTTTGATTTCCCTATCCCCATTCCAAAATTTTGTTATACGTGCCCCATCTGTTTTTCCCCCACGAACCGCCGCTGCTTATACTCTAAAGGATTATTTCGGATCAATTAAAAAAACAGCGGGTCTGAAAAGCTACATATGTTAATCAAAAAGTGGTTAAGAATTTTACTAAATTGTGCAGATTTTCCTTCTGCCTAGTTTGATTGTTATATATATGTGGAAATGGTTCTTTCAATCGAGAGAACAGGAAAAGTCACACGGTACCCTATTTGTTGGATATCATGTTTGTTGAACCCTATTTGTTTAATTTTTAGCAAACATTGACGAATAATTGTTGCAGTGCGCTATAGTGCGTTATCGTGTTGCAAAAACCATGAATTGTTTTGTGACAAATCTGGAGGTTTTTTCGAATGGGCTGTCTAATTCATTATCGGCGATTACGCTCTACAAAACCTTTAATTTTCGTATTATGGTATTCATTAGTGGACTAACTATCAAGTACTGAAATATTTTTCCCTACGCTAGTACTAACACGTGGTCCCACGGACCATCTAATTTGAAAATTTTATAAATAAAAGAAAATAGAATATTTAACCATTTTATTATTTATTATTACTTACATGAACCTTCTTGTGTTGCCCATCATCAATGAATATATGATATCCTTCAATTTTCAGTAAAAAACAAAAACAATAAAGTAAATAATAAAAATTAAAAACTACATATTTTAAAACTTGTGTATCAACAAAAATTAATTACAATATATTTAATTGTGATTTAAAACAATTAAAAAACTATTACCTATACAAAAAAATATCGCTCAAAACTAAAAATGTCACTCTCCCAAGCAATTGACACAGGCTTTCTTGGAGCACTCCAAGCATATGGGTTTTTTGCATTTGTTACAAGTAAAGAAGTTTTCTTCATTTTTTTTACTGGGCAGATATAACAAAGCTTTCGCTTATTTCTTGGAAGTATACCCACGTCAGTATCAGAAGGATTGATTTCTTTTATACCTAATAAATCGGCAATTCTGACATGAGTGGCCCACGGAACATGACGGTTTGCCATTCTAGCCTTCAAAAATGACTCAGCTAGTACTTTTATCTATATATTTCACATCTTTGCTTGGCTTATGAATAATAAAGGCATTGCTAGTACTCATATTGATAATCCTAAAAAACATTGCCATCAGTCATCTATGTGTGCGGCGACTTGAAGGATACGTTAAGCATCCCTTGTCAATGTATCAACTCCACCTATTGTATTGTTGTAGTATGAAAGGATTTCTGGCTTACCAGATTCTTCATTTTGCCGTGGTGCATTGCAGATAAAAGAATAACTGCCTTCTCTTTTTTCGCTACAAATGAGACCAATACCATATATTTTGTACAGCCATAAATGGATGAGCCAACGGTCCTCTTCACTAATAGAAAAAATTCAGGAGGACTTAGACTGCCTACAAGTGTAAGCCCACCAGTATAGTGGCTAATTCAGATATATGATGTATACCAATTATCACAGCTAACATTTCTTTCCCCTCGGGGGTTCAGAGGAGGAGTTTTTATCCTTCCTCTGAATATGGGTTTGACGTCCCCGAGGTATCCTAGTCCTGTTTGTGATCGTTCTGTATTGTCCTGACTATCTGTTTTTCCCTTAAGCCAAATTGTTGTGCGACCCGTGATGACGGCTGAGTGGTAGCTGAGGATATCAGCTGTCGCGAACGGGGCCTCCAAAGTACCTCCCGCCTCTTTGGAGTATTTAGGGTTGCTGTAACAAGGAGCAATGTTGCGACTTATTTTTCTTCCGATACTCGGAACAATACTGGTTCTGATTTTGATAAATATTCCATAATTAAAAGTACTGAAGGTTCATTAAAAAATGTTTCTAAATTTATAATCCACAAAACTATTCATGGAAATGTAGGTGACTTGGAATCATTAAAAAAATTAAAAGACGGAACACTGTTAGCTGTAGTCCCAAATGCCAAACAAGCAAAAAACGCCCTAGATCTCAAAAAGAAATTATACATATGATGTTAAGGTCGAGACGCATAAATCTTCAAATTATTGCAAGGGAGTTATCCCTAGCCTAGATCTTTTAAATAGTGAAGAGTTAGAAATCCTAGATAACCTGAAACAATTTGGCGTTGAAGCAGTCAAGAGAATACTCACAAAAAAAGAAGGTTCAATTGTTCCAACTAGCAGTCTAATATTAACCTTCAGAAAATCCTCCTTGCCTGATAGAATCAAAGCTGGTTATTTATTGCCTAAAGTTAGACAATATGTCCCGAATCCAATGAGGTGCTATCAGTGCCAAAAATTCGGCTACATTTCACAGAACTGCACCTTTTCTCCACTATGCCCGTCTTGTGGTAAAGCCGTCCATAATGACTCCCCATGTCTCCCTTCTCCAATTTGCCCCAATTGTGAGAGCGATCATTCTCCAAGGTATAGAGGTTGCCGAGTCTATAAGGAAGCATTTCAAATTCAACGAATCAAAGTTTCTGAAAAAATTCCTCACTTTGTGGCTAAAGCGAAAGTTAAAAGTTCCACTTCCTCAAATATGCCTAGCTGTGCAACCAGAGTAAGTCGCAGCAAAACAACGGTGTCAACTTCCACTCAATGTGACCTCAATATTGATATACGTCCTCCCAAAGCATATGTTAAGGTGCAACTTCCCACACCTCGTGATTCCCTACTTCCTCCCTCTTCCTCCCGCCCTCCTTCTACTCTTCCATCCTCTCCTACTCCTATCTCCAAATCTTCCCTACATGTTCCTCTCAAACCTTGCGCTCTTCCTCCTTCGTCGTCTACTCCTATTACGTCAAAAACCTCTACTACACGTCCTTCAAAATCTCCCCCGCGCAAGGAGATACTCAAAAGTTCCAGATAGCTATCTCAATCTTCTAATAAATCCTACTCTTTCGAAGATATGGACTTAGATTGCTTGTCGCAATCGAAGACAAAAGATAGCAAATCGACATCTCGAAAACCCAACATTAGAAGGTAGTATCTAGTCCTTCTAATCTATCACCAAGCTAATTAAAACTTTCAAACATCACATTCAATACATTCATTCTTCAATGAAACATTCATGATTTGTATACAAAATTTGAAGAACTGAAATTGATCACTTAAAATTTTGAGCCTGCCATCTTCTTATTACAAGAAACAAACAGAAACAAACTTCAATGAATCGTCTCGTCCCAGTTTCAAAAATTACAACATAATAAGAAAAGATAGGGAACTAGTCTTACGATCATCAGGTGGAGTCACCATCTTGGCACATGAGTCTTTAGACTTCTCTACCATCAAAATATATTCAAATCTGGCGGTTGTCGCAATTTCTACCTACCTGCTAAAGAAAGTTACCATTTGCAATGTGTATATTACTCCATCCACTCCCTTTTCCCTGCAAGACCTAAATAACATCTTAATTAAACTACCTCCCCCTTACATCATATGCGGAGACTTTAATTCCCATAATATTATGTGCGGCTCCGTCAAAACAGATATCAGAGGATCAACCCTTCAGGACTTCTTAATTTCTAACAATATTTCGTTCCTTAATCCTCCAGTCCATACACATGTATGCTTATCTTCCCTATCCTTATCATCCCTAAACCTTTCCTTATGCTCTCCAGACCGCTATCATATCCTTCAATGGGACATTATGGAGGATTTACATGGCAGCAATCATTTCCCAATCAAAATCTTCCCTAATGCAAGACTCCAAACTGCCCAGAAAAACCTATAACGTTTCCAAAGCAGACTGGTCCAAATTTCTTAATGACTCCATTCTTCCGAATTTAGAAACCCTTGATGAGGATCTGGCATTAGAATCCTTTGTTTTCTCTATCTTATCTGCTGCTAATACCAGCATTCCTCATAGCCAAATATTCCATCATAAACCTCCAGTCCCCTGGTGGAATGATGAATGCAAATCTGCGATCAGAGGGAGAAAGTCAGCTCTAAACCGCTTTAAACACTGTCCCATTCTGGAAAATCTCATTCACTATAAGAGATATCGTGCAAAAGCTCCTAGGATAATTTTAAATTCTAAGAAAACTTCCTGGGCTGACTAATCAGTTCTAAAAACTCAACTCTTAGTAGTGGCAACTTTTGGCACAAAATTAAAAGATTCCGAGGTAGACCTCTTCAACCAATTCAAGGTTTAATATATGACAAGTGGATCTCCAACAGAGCCGAAATTGCAAATTGCTTTGTAAAATTCTTTTTTGAAGTATCGAGAGACGATCACATAAGCCTTTCTCAGCGAATTCACAGGTCCTCTCAAATTGTAAATTTTGACGTAGAAGACACCCCTACAGCATTACAATCTCCCTTTTAGTCTTGACGAACTTCTATATTCTCTCTCTAGAAGCAGAAACAGTGCACCGGGCCCTGATTCTATTCTAATCCCCATGATTCGCAACCTTCCTGAAGCGGCGTTAGAAAAGTTACTGGATTTATATAACGGACATTGGAGTAGTGGCACATATCCTTCTGCTTGGAAAAAATCTATCCTGATTCCCTTACACAAATTTGGTAAACCTCGCTCCCTAAATAGTAGATATAGATCAATCTTGTTAACAGATTATTTAGGTAAAATCTTCGAAGAAATGGTCAATAATCGCCTTACATGGCTCTTAGAATTCCATCATTTGCTAGATCCACATCAACGAGGCATCAGACAATCAAGATCCACCCTAGATCATCTTATGGCTTTTCACAATGACATCTGGACTACCTTTCAGGGAAAAAATCTCCTAGTTGCAGCTTTTTTAGGTATCTCCAGTGCTTTCGATACGGTATGGAGACCCACGATCCTGAACACCCTACATAAGTGGGGCTTCAGAGGACGGTTTCCCAAATTTATTTCTAATTTCCTCGCTGATAGATTCTTTACAGTCAGAATTGATGGACATATGTCTGATCAATTTCCACTACTAAATGGTGTCCCTCAAGGTTCACTACTGAGCCCCACTCTTTTTAATATAGCGATGAATAATATCCAAAGATAACTCAGCCCTAAGATCTCGCGCAGACTTTATGCTGATGATCTCCTGCTATATTATTATTCCCCCAATTCAAGAGTCTGCCAAAGAATAATTTAGTCAAATCTAACTTCTCTAAAAAAATGGTCCAATTCCACAGGTTTCTTACTCTCTTCCGATAAATCAACAGTTGTTCATTTCTGCAGAAGATGCAATTATCCACGCTTACACGCCATCACTCTATCAAACAAGATCATCCCCTCAGTTCCGTGTCACAAGTTCTTAGGTCTCACATTTGATTATTAACTATCTTGGAAAGACCACATTCACTATTTAAAGCTAAATGTGCTCGGAACATGGGAATATTTAAGATGCTCTCAAATAATACTTGGGGTTCGGATCACCACTGTTTACTTAAACTTTACAAAGCTATAATTAGATCTAAGTTAGAGTATGGCTACATAATCTTCGCAACGGCTCCTAAATCTTACCTGCGCTCTCTGGATGTCATACAGAACACGTCCTTAAGACTCATAACTGGAGCATTCCCCACTAGTTCAATCCCCAGCCTACATTGTATCACGAGTTTAGATCTCTTATCCACCAGAAGAAACTACCTTCTCTTAAAATATGGTACATATATTTTACAAAGACCATTCATCCCTGGCTATCAGTCATTTTTCCATCCCCCCCCCCCCTATCCTTCCTTTTCCATCTACTCACAATTTAGCCCTCGACCCCAGAATCATTTTTCAACAATTATTAATAAAGTCAAATATACACCTGCACGTCCCTGTTCCAATCCGTCCTATTTCTTCGCCTCCTTGGTTGCTTCATCCAGTTCAGGTATACTTATCTCTATTAAAATATGATAGAGAATCAACGAGTTCCTAAATATATAAATCCGTTATAAACACCCTACTCGATACTCATTCCCCATGCCAATCAATTTTTACAGACGGATCTAAGATGGACCAAGGAGTTGGTTACGGTTTTATACACAATAGAATCTCTTCAGGATTAAAACTGCCAACTTCAACCAGTATACTCACTGCTGAATTAGTGGCAATAGAAAAATGTCTCTCATATATCAGATTAAACCCTGCAAATTCCTGGATTGTATTTTCTGATTCCAAAAATGCTCTGCTCATGATCCAAAATCGCCTCATTTCTCATCCAGTTATTGCACAAATTACAGATCTTGTAGAAGACATCATCTCTCAGGATTCTTCTATTCTTTGTGTTTGGTGCCCTGGTCATAAAGGCATCAAAGGTAATGAGGAAGCTGAAGCTTGCAAAGCGCTCAATAGAGCTCGGTCTACCATACATGCGCAACTTCCACCCAAAAGACCATCTCTCTTTTGCAAGAACTTTTGCACAAATCTTAATGTAGTCATATTGGGAGGATCCTGAGAGACCAAACAAACTGAGAGTCCTTAAACCTTAATTCTCTCAATCCCCTCCAGAGCGGCTACGGGATAGAAAAGCCACAGTTAAATGGATAAGACTCATGATAGGCCACTGCAGATTTTCTCATGAATTCCTGCTAAAACGAGAAGGCCCTCCCCTCTGCGAATATTGCAGTGCTCCTCTAACAATTAAACACATTCTGACTGACTGCACGGTCTTATCTCCTCTCAGATCCTTCTTCGACTTAAGTCAAGATTTTTCCAAAAGTCTTTGCTCTACCAACATGTGTAATCCATTTACTTACCTAAAAGAAATAAATTATTTTACCAATATATAGCCATTTCTAATCCTTATCTTTCCCATGAGTAATAGACTCATAATTTGATTTTATGGTCGCTAAATGATCTTGATATCGATGCGACCTAAACTACTAAATTATCTCTCTCTCTCTCTCTCTCTCTAACATTTCTTTAGCTGCTAAAAATCGGCTTGCAAAGTCTCATCCCTGCTTGAGTATTCTTTTTTCACCCCTTGTTAGTCCGATTTAATCACTCCCTTTTTCACAATATAAGTAACAGTTGTAAATATAATTTCGTCGGTCGCGCAAGGCTAAGCACTGTAGTTTCAATTCATATTTTACAGGTTTACTTGGGAGGTATGTACATTTTAAATTTGCAGCGACCACGATGCAATTAGCATCTCATCTACGGTTATCTTTTTCCATAAACAATATTCTTTTAGTGAATTTGAAGGGTCTTTTTGTTTTCTTATTTCTCTGTCTAGTGAATTATCGAATCTGAGACAACCCAAAAACACAGAAAATCTTTGTTTGAACATTGCGCTCCTGAATATCTGTCGACCAGTTCCGTCAGTAGAAAATATACAACCAATACTCTTGTGATTGAATTTGAACACACCTGAATATATGAGAAACCCTAAGAAAGCATCCATTTCTGTCAGTTCTGTATCTCTGAGCTTTGTTCTTTTTGAATAAATACTTTGATCTTACTTGGCCTAGTTTTGATAGAACTAGTGTGATAGAACTCGAACTCGCTCATCTGGTTCTGTTTTAGACCGTTTCAATGTATTCTTCTCATAAAAATAGCCACTCCCATTCCACACTATTTCTGTTTCCTCATTAGTGTCTTCCAGCTCTGACTCCTTCTCGTGGACACTTTTAATGTAGACTCCGTCATCAAGATCTGATTCGAAAAGATCAGCTACATATTTTTCTAACTTGTCTAACACGAAGCTAATTTTTTAGCAAACATTGGGTCATCATTTGAAACAACTAATTTTTTAACATATTTGTAACAGAACTAAAAAATAAATAAGTAAATAACAAATAAAATAAAAAAAACGTATACATTTGAAGATAATAAGGAACATAGCTTGTGTTTTATTAAAATTTATAAGTTTAAAAACATCATTAATTAATATTAACTGATAAATATAAAACATTAATTGCAAATTTACTTTGAAAAGATCAAAAAGTCATCCAAGTACTGACATATGGTCCACGGGACCAGGTGTTGTTTATATTTTTCAAACAAATTTTACAAAAAAACCTTTGAATTTCATATTCAAGGGGGGTAGTGGCATAGGGGCAGCTATTGAGTCATACAGGAATTTTCCGTCATCGGTAGTGGGGAAATTTTCTGGAAACTGCTACTGTAAGGTCTCAGGGACCAGGTCTCTATATTTAAGGGCTAAGATTCATATCTAAACGTAAATTTCCACTATATTTATATATAGTAAATTTGATTGCTACAGCTCCAATTTTTGTATGAATGCATCGGCGAATTGAGTGTATATATTACTGTTATCAATATTTATTCCTGTATCGCTACAATTTCGTTACCAGATTTTGAGAGGGTGTTCGACAAATCTTGAACAACCTTGGTGACAGGCAACATCGATGTCTAAGTCTCATGTTACTTATCAGTCTTTTAAATACTGCTTCTTAGATTTTGATTTTAATCTTATTTTGTCAATATTTTTTTTTAATTGCTTGGATTATTTTAGGCCTTATATTACTGGCCTCTGGAGCTTTCCATATTTTATGTACCGATACAATATCAAACGCTTTACTTAAGTCGGTGGAAAGTAAAGGTAAAGATCCACCTGAAATTTTTGTATTAACTGCTTTAGTCAGTCGGAAACAAGTTTTCCTTCTTTTTCTTCTAGTCGCTTTGCGCTCAGAATTCAGCATAGACCCTCATTAGTTCCCTCCAATTTTTGTATCCAGGATTATGCAACTGGTGTTCCTCGCGATCTTCTATCCGTCTATTTTTATATCCACATCTGTTCAACGTTTCCAGTTCAATGTGCCTTTCAACTTGTGTTATTGCAAGCGTTAGCGCAGGGTAAGACGCATGCCTCCGTCCTGTCCACATATTTACATCAGATTCATTTACATTACGACCATATCATCAGCGAACGGCAATTCTTGTGTTGTCCATATTTTCATTTTTCTAAAATCCATTTTTGTATTCTTGTAATTTACTTTGCTGTTTTTTACAACATCGTTAATAACTACGGAAAACAAATCAGTACGCAGCCCAATCTTAGACCTGTTCCTATCTCAAATTCTGTGGATTCATCGTTATGTATTCCTACTTTATTCTTGTTATTGTTGAATAAGGCATGGATAAATCGAATCCTTTTTTATTCCTTATTAAATTTAAATTTTTCCAGACATTTCTTTTTTACTCTATCAAATGCATTTTTCAGGTCAATGAAAAAAATATGGATTTCGTTTTCTTTTCTTAACAGTTTCTCTCCTAGTTGCCTAATAATAAATATCAAATCTTGTGTGTTTCTACCCTTTCTAAAACCATGGTGCGGTTCCTCTAACGTTACTTCTAATTTTTCTCTCAGTCTATACTTTATTATTCTAATAAATATTTTTCTACGTAAACTTATTAGTGTGATCCCTCTGTAGTTTTAACTTTGTTTTTTTGAATATATTTGTGATCCTTGCATTGATTATTAATATTCATAGCACTCCGTTTTCCAAAAACCTCAATCAAGTATGTTAGTTTAGCAATAAAGTTATCATTCCTAAATAAATTCAGTATTTAGGAATGATATTAAAATTTTCAACAAGAAATACTGCAATTTTTTCTTTAGGTTCAAAGGATGTGTTCTGAACCACTTTTACACGAGATACCCAACGCATCTTAAAATAGTATAGAAATGAAGTATAATTAGCTTCAATATCAGATAGCTCAACCTAACTTTTAATGAACTTTTTTTATAGTTTATTGTTTGTTTGGCATTAAATTGATTTTGAACATTTTAATACACAGGCGCCACTAATTTGAATGCTCAGGAATGGAGACGATTATTTGGCGCCTATCCTGTAAAATATCCAAAACTATATGAAGAAGTTCCACAAAGAATGAAATTTAGTTAAAGGAAAATACTCAAATACTAGTTTAAGAATAAAGTTATCATTCCCAAATAAATTCATTATTTAGGAATGATATAATATTCAACAAAACATATTGCAATTTTTTCTTTGGGTTCACACACGTTTTGAACCACTTTTACACGAGATTCCCAACGTACTTTACAATAGTACAGAAATGAAGTATAATTGGCTTCAATATCTTCAGGCAGCTCAACTTAACTTTTAATTGACTGTTTTTATATAGTTTATAACTCTCGTAACTTTTGTAAAAATGTTCTCAAAACCGTAGATCATATTTTTTGAAATCACTAAAAATCAGTAAAATAATGATCATTGCGCCTCCGGTAGTGCTAATTTTAAAAGAAAATATTTATCGTCCGATGTTAAACAAATTGTTAAAAATGTGTATGTTTCTTTATTGAATAGGGGGCTTAATATAAATGCAGCCCCAGCAGAAACGTCTTCATTAACGAAAACGCCGTTGTCTACAGTTAAAGATATTATAACGAAGCCAATTAAAGACATAAAAGTTCGTAGTGATTCTGGGAAAAGCAAATATGTTATATGTATGTGAAGTATGAAAAGCAAACTGTGCCTGCATTGCATTCATTGCAACAGCAACTAAGAAAAGATGAAACCAACATTCTTTGCAGCAGAACTAGCCTCTGGAGAATATTATCTCTAATGGGTCTTGCATATCGGACCATTAATAAAAGACAAATATTAATGGATAATGCTAGTTATCATAACCGCCAAAAAAAATAAGTTTTTAATGCAAATAACACTAAATCGGAAATTGAGAAGTATATGTTAAAAAAGGCTATATACTTCGATAATACATATAAAAAATATTATTTTCTAGAAATAACAAAGACATTTAATATTAAAAAGAAATATGGATGTGATACCGTTGCTGCCGATATAGGACATACGGTTTTACGCCTTCCCCAGTATTACTGTATTTTTAATCCAATTGAGCGTATGTTTATCCAATGTATGTATGTATGTATGTATGTATGTATTTATCCGACTCTAAGTGCAAGGGCTGCAACATTAATTAGAAAGGTAGTAGATAGTATTCCCGAAGAATGTTGGATAAATTCGATTAACCATGTTATTAAAATAAAAGATTCCTATGTATCATTTACTAATAATATAGAACCACTTATTATTAATATAGATCAAAGTGACAGTGAGAGTGAAACCGAATTAAATGTATACCTTATAATTTTTATTGTACTAATAGATAAATTTATTTATTTATTTTTATTGTACTAATACATTCAAAATACACAAACCTATAAACAATGTTTTAGTCATATATAATAATAATAATAAGTAGTCTCCAGAAAAATACACCTGTCTGGAAAACGCGCCTTGAAAACAATATCAATGATTTCCGGAGAAAAGTTGACATTATCTCAGAGTATCTTTCTGGTAATCAGTCAAATAAAGTAGCGGGAAAAGCAAAAATAATTGCCAATAAATCTGGCTTTAACTTCAATGATTCAAACCTGGCAGAAAAATTGTTAGATCTGTTTAGGCAGATCGGTTTAGGCAGAAAGCTAAATGGAAAGGGGACAGGCTAGCAAGATATAATGAACCAGAAAAGCGAAAACATCAAAATTCAATATTTGCATATAGCAAAAGAAATTTTATAGAGAACTCGACTCGCAAGTCAGAACTTGAGAATAGGGATGTGTTTTCCTTTGCGCAATATTGGAGATCGGTTTGGAAAAAATCATACGGCTACGAAAAATTGGCTCCTTGGATTAAAACCATTTAAGAGCAGACAAATGCTCTCCCAGATATGGAGTATAATGATCTCACAGCGATTTAAATTTGCACTGCTGTCAGGAAGACTCACAATTGGAAGGCGCCTGGACCAGATGGATTGCATAACTTCGGGATTAAAATCTTTACAGCCGCCTGTGTAGCCCGAGGGCACTCACTCGCACTGTTCAAAAAAGGGGACGTTAGGCAACCCAATAACTACAGACCAATCACATGTCTGTCAGTATTATATAAACTGTTCACAGCCCTACTCAATGAAACAATCTACCAACATTGTGATAAAAACGACATTTTTAAAGAAGAACAGAAAAGATGTACAAGAGCTAGTATGGGCTACAAAGAACAGTTGACGATCGATGCTGTAGTTCTTGAACAAGCGCGAAAAAGAAAACGCAACTTAAATATCTGCTACATAGACTACAAGAAGCATTCGCTAATGTTCCTCACGATTGGTTGGTTGAGGTTCTGAATTTCTATAAAATTAGCCCCCAAATTATTAATTTTTTAAAGTGCCTGATGGGGAAATGAAAAACGAGAACAAACGAAACAAATATCGAGAAAGGAATTTTTCAGGGAGATTCGCTTTCTTCAATTTGGTTCTGTCTAGCCTTGGTTCTGTCTAGCCTTAAACTTGAAGAGATTTACCACTAAACACCAATTCACTTTTTTGAACTGCTCGACGCACAGTTCAAAAAAAGTGATTTGGTGTTTAGTGGTAAATCATCTCAAGTTTAGTGTTTCACACCAAAGATTCCAGTAGAAGAATTGAACACTTTGTCCACACTACTAAACAACAGCAATATTGGATATATACTTAACATGAGGAATCCAAGAAAGCTCTCTCGTCTACTATATATTGCTGACCTTAAATTATACGGAAAAACTAGAGAAAAATTAAACTGCTTGATAAAAACGGTTGAAACATTTAGTAGGGATATCGGAATATAATTCGGACTGGACAAATGTTCTACTATTAGTATACAGAAGGGAAAGGTTCAGAATCAACATTCAACATTCTGTAACATACAACAACTGGCACCAGAAGAATCCTATAAATATTTAAGAATACCCCAAAAGAATAAACTTGATCATAACCAGTTAAAGAAAGACCTTTCCACTCTATACCAAAAGAGACAAAACTTTTAAACACCAAACTGAACAGCGAAAACCTCATTAGAGCGATCAACGGTTGGGCAGTGCCAACTTTGACATATTCTTTTGGCATTGGTAAATAGTCAGAAACTGACCTTGAAGGACTTGACTGGTTGACATGCCGAACATTAACAAAGTTCCGATGCCTGCATCCAAACTCATTTACGAAGACACTATACATCCCGAAAAAGTTAAGGGATAGAGGCCTTGTAAACGTAAAATATCTTTGTCTCAATCAAGACAATAGGATGAGAAAACACTTCATTGATTCACAGTACGTTAATAAAATTGGTTTCACCCCGCTAAACCTAAATAAACAAAACCATATTGATAGCAGAACAAAACTCCCGGATTGCGTTTGAGAATGGAAAGGACAAACATTACATGGAATGTTTCCTAAGTCACTCGATGATGACACCATTGACGAACAATTGCCTCTAAAGTGTCTGAGCGATGGACTCGTGTACCCAGAAACAGAAGGTTTCGCGATATCTATTCAAGATAGGGTAACAAGATCAAAGGACTATGAAAAGCACATACTGCATTTGGACGTAATCGATAAGTGCAGGAAATGCTATACTTTGGGGGAAACAATTGAACATATTATTAGCGGTTGCCCGGCCCTTGCTTATTTAGGCCGTCATAATCAGCCGGCAAAAATTGTACATCAGCAAATTGCAAAAAAAATACTCGCTACTAGAAAACGCTCCTCCTCTGATTATAAGTACTCGTCTTCTCCTGTACTTGAATCATCCGATAACATTCTTTACTGGGAGAGACCAATTACTACTGATCGAACGGTTGATTATATTAGGCCAAAAAAAGGGCTCCTATAATTGACATCGTAGTACCGCTCTCTCACAACATTTTTCACAGATTTTCAAAGAACCTCGATAGCCTGGGTATCTCGAAATCGATTTCCATAGTGGGACAACGTGCCGTGCTCTTGCAGACGTGTCACATTGTTCTTAAAATATTATGTTAGGGTGAGAGGAGCTGAATTGCTTTTTCATCTTATCATTGGAATATCAACCAGCATAAGCTGAGAGTCTATATTAAGGATGAGCAGAATAATAACAATATTTTTTTTTCAGGCAGGGGGCAGATACTCCGCAGAAGGCGGGTAATCCGCTTGGTGCCACCGCCTTCCCGAGCTGAGAGGAGTAAACCTCTGAAAAAAATAATCCCCAAGCTCAAGGTGGAAATCCATCGTTCCGAGGAGCTGAATGGCACAGGGTTAAAGTGTCTCTAACGATGTCTCCGGATACCTATTGCCTTCCGGTAGTAAATAGCTTTCCTATGGTAAACCAGAACCCTTCGGAACCGTCGGCAAAATGTATCCAGATTTGGTGAATCTGGAGCGAGTGGCAGTTCTCAACTCTATGGAACCACAAAAAAGGCAACGAAAAAGGTACCCGAGCAACAATTTGAAAATCAAAGCCTTGTATCACCGAACACTTTATCACCAAACCAGTGCAGATTAATAATAAAATATAAGACGGAAATGTCCCGGTGCTTGCTGGCTCGCCCCCCATAAGGAAGGCTGAGCCCCCCATCGAAAGACGAAACGTTACATATCAGCGACATCAAGATGATAATATAAGCGTCCTTACCTTAACCACGAAGGTGCAGCCAATAGAGCAAACTCCTAATTTTCCACCAAAGGTCTCAATGTCTAGCAATGAGGAAGTGACTTTACAACAGAACTTGTCTAATATACGAGAGTGTTTTACAGTAATTTGGCCCATTTTACTGAGACACATCCAACATAAAGTTCTGGAATGCTAGATCTGTGCGATATACATTTTGCATTGTACTGTGCAGCAGTAACTGCGATAGAAATTTCGGGCCAAAAAACATACACCCCCAGTGCGAGCAGGCAAAATTTACCGAATAGTACGTCTGCTTAGAAAACACGGCTTGAAAATAATATCCATGATTTCCGGAGGAAAGTCGATGTCATCTCAGAGTACCTTTCTGGTAATAGATCAAGTAAAGTAACGAAAAATACAAAAACAATTGCTAATAAAGCTGGCTGTGGCTTTGACGATTCTAACTTTTCCGAAAAATTATTGGATCTTCAAGATCGGTTTAGACAGAAAGCTAAATCTAAAGGGGCTAGGCTAGCAAAATATGCAATAATCATAAATAGCCAGAAGAAATTTTATAGAGATCTCGAACAAGGCAATAGCAAGTCAGAACTTGAGAATATGGACGTCTTCGTTTGCAGAATATTGACAATCGGTTTGGAAAAAATCAGATGGCTATGAAAAATCGGCACCTTGGGTTAAAACAATTGAACAGCAGACAACTACTCTCCCAGAAATGGAGTTTAACGATTTCACGGAGAATGACATTTGTACCGCCGTCAAGAAAACTCATAACTGAAAAGCTCCTGGACCAGATGGACTTCATAACTTCTGGATTAAAAACTTTACGGCCGCTCACCGTCTACTTGCTAGTGCATTCAAAGAGGTAATGATGAATGATGTACAAAAAAGGGGATGTTAAGCAACCCCATAACTACAGACCCATCACATGTCTGTCAGTATTGTATAAATTTTTGACAGCCCCAATAAATGAAAAAAATTACCAACGTTGTAATAAAAACATTTTTGAAGAAGAGCAGAAATGATGTATAAGAGCAAGTATGGGATGTAAGGAACAGTTGACGATCGATGCTGTAGTTCTCGAACAAGCGAGGAAAAGAAAACGCAACCTTAACATCTGCTGTATAGACTACAGGAAAGCCTTCGATAGTGTTCAACACGATAGGTTACTAGATGTCCTGAAGATTTATAAAATAAACCCTCCCATCATTAACTCCTTAAAGTGTCTGATGGGGAAATGGAAAACAAATCTCTTTATCGTTCAACAATGCATTACAACTGCGAATATCGAGAGAGGAATTTTTCAGGGAGATTCCCTTTCTCCAATTTGGTTTTGCCTAGTTCTAAACCATATGTCCACATTACTGAACAACAGTAATATAGGATATAAACTAAACATGAGGAGTCCACGAAAGCTCTCCCACCTACTATATATGTGTGACCTTAAACTCTGGAGAAACTAGAGAAAAACTAAACACCTTAATAAAAATCGTCAAAGAATTTAGTAGGGATATCAAAATGTCATTCGGACTTGATCGGAATTGAATCGTCCGATTCAATTCTATACTGCGATAGACCAATAATAACAGATCGAATGGTCGATCATAATAGACAAGACATTGTTCTGATTAGTAAAAAGGAGAAAAGCGCTTTTATAATTGACATCGCAGTGCCGCTCTCTCATAATATCAGGAAAACCGGGTTAGAGAAACCCACTAAGTATGAAAACCTGGCATACAATTTGAAAAATAGTATATAATGTCTGTTATATCCGCCGAAGGCCTAATAAGCAAGACCTTTTAAAAAACTTGGAAAACCTTGGTATGTCAAAATCGATTACCATAGTAGGACAACGTGTAATACTCTTGCAGACATACCACATTGTTCGTAAAATCTTATGCTAAGTGAGAGGAGCTGAACTGCTTTCTCATTTTGGCTTTGCCAACATCTGGGACGTCTGCAGTTTGGACTCCCTAGAGTAACTAGATGGCCTGCAGCAATTCTTTCTGTAAACCGTAATTTTCGAGTGCATTCTTAAAATAAATGAAAATAATTTTGGGCAACGTTAGGCTATCAAGTTTTGTTTCAGACTTACGCACAGTTCGACGAAAACTTTTGCTAAACTTCAGCAGTCCAATGGAAACAGTGTTTTGTCAAATGCCCTGGTTTTCAGAAGGTTTCTTTGTGATCAAGAAGGGATCCGAAATCCTGTGCGTTCTGATTATCGGATGATCAGCAGAATGGTCAAGGAAGAGTTGAATTTGACTTACACAACTGTTCATCTGATTTTGACCAATAAATTGGGTTATAAAGAAAATCTGCATGAAAGTGGTTACAAAAACCTTTCGCAGGATTAAAAGGACACTAGGAGGCACAACAGGTCTTGACTTTTTGGATTGGATTGAAAATGACCCTCAGTTTCTAGATCCTGTCATTACTATATGACTAGTCTTAGATTTTTGAATAACCACCCGGAAAAGTAGCGCCAGAGCCAGGAATGATATATTCACCACGGCCAAAAAAAGGCAGAATGAGCAAATTAAAGATCAGAAGGATGATGATTTGCTTTTTTGATAACTAGCCATCCATATGGAACTTGTGCCTCAAGGTCAAACGGTAACCCAGCATTTTTACTGAGAAGTTCTTGAAAAACTTGGAAAAAGGGTCATTCGTGTGAGACCGAACAACAAGAACACCTGGGAACTGTATTGCGATAATGCGCCTTGCCACACAGTGATTTCAATTATCAAGTTTTTATCAAGTAAACATATTAATGTGGCTCTGCAGCTTCCATATTCCCCAAACTTCGTGCTTTTCTCAATATTAAAAATTCACTTCAAAGGACACCATTATAAGACATTAGAGAAAATTGAAAAGGCAGTAACCGACTAGTTAAACTCGATTGCAGTATCTAAGTTACAGCGTTGGTTTCCAAGGCAAGTACTTTGAAGGAGACAATGTAGAATTATACTTTCAATCGAATAAATCACTCAATTGTTTTCTGGGGTGGGACTGCTAGGCCCATCCTAAAAACAATTATTGAATAGGTCTTTGACATTTATATTCGAATAATTTACTATATATATATATATATAGTGATATATATATATATATATATATATATATATATATATATATATATATATATATATATATATATATATATATATATATATATATATATATATCACTATATATATATATATATATATATATATATATATATATATATATATATATATATATATATAGTGATTATATGCTATATCAAAAAAGTCTAAAAATACTTTCCACGATGCTATAATAAAGTTTATAGAGAAAAGTTTTTAAGTTAAGCTGTCATTTAACTTTCGCATAACATAAACGAACAGAAAAATTTAAATTATGAAAAAAAGGAAATAAAATACGAAATTTTCAAACGAAAATACATTTTGAAAGATTTAAAAATGAATTTCCTTGTTCCCCTAAGCGATCTGTAAAGACAATCCTGAATTCCACCACAATGTCCACCACCGAGAAAAAATTAACCTGTTGTTTGAAGGGATCTTTTTTATGTCGTTCATTACCTATTCAGATTGTTTGGTACACTGTTGACCTACCTCAGAAACCAAAATAAAAAGTTTATCATTTTATTAATACTATTTTTTCGAGTTGCATAAATATTATAATTGATAGATTATTTACAATATAGGCGAAGTATGTACAAAATGAAATAGGGTTTTGTTTTTGCACCATAAAAATTATATTTTTAAAGATAGAATAGAAAGTGTTTCTCTATAATCATCTTTGCTTAATCATCTGCTATAATCATCAGTCTTAAATAGAAATTGTTCAACAAAAATCAAATATAGAGGAGGTCTGGTCAAGGTGAACACCTTAGGCTTTCCGTAATTATTGCTGATAATGTATAATTGAGAAAATTAACAAATGTCTGAAATTAGTATTTATTTAATCAACTTTCGAAACGACTTAATTGTTTTCCTTAATTCTAGTTAATAAGTAATTGTTAAACACAGCACATTATAGGTGAATATTCTTAACTGAGTTAAAAACATTATAAGGCTCAGTAAATATGGTTTGATAACATTGAAACTAAGTAGTCAAAAATTATACTCGGATTACCGAGCTGGGCAGAGGTCCAATAATCCGTAGACGGAAGAATCATCATTCCATAACATCGCCACTAGATTCAATAGGAATCACTACACACTACTAAAATCTTGCCAGATTTAAAGAACTTTGAGAAACATGTGTTAGGACAGCAGAATACTGAAAAACAACTTTGAGGATCACCGCTTGAAACTTACTTTGAGATACCGTTCTGCATCATAAAAACAATTGGTAACTAATGGTATTACAAAGCACTGGTTGCCTATTGAAAGCGAACTCTATATTATGGAATAAGCTTTCAAGCTTTTTTCATATCGTCTCATATTTCACAGCTGAACATTCACACCGACAACTGGAATATTTCTTTCAACATTTTGCCTGTGATAAAGAATCGAGTGGAATTATATTAAGTGACCAAATGCGACTTAACATTAATATTTATTTATCTGATATTCCTTATAAGACACGAAAATGGACCAGCTCTGAATATTCTACAGCGAGACCTATGCATCGTACTTCGTATAGGATATATATGTATATATATATATATATATATATATATATATATATATATATATATATATATATATATATATATATATATATATATATATATAAGGACATTTTTGAAGTGAGTATTATTCTGCTAGTATTGCGAGAGGGAACGTGCAACAGGTATCTACCTAGTTTCCCTACGATGCTGCCTAATATGCATTATGGCGCTGTGAAGGTGACAGCGCCGCGTGTTTGCTTGTGATATGTTTTTCAAAAGTGATGAATCTGTAATTAAAACGCAATGACTCTTGGAGGAGTTCCTTGAGCATCGAACGTCATGGTGAGATTCCCAGCCGCGCTACCATTCTCAGATGGATAACTGTACTTCGAACGAAGGACTTGTTACTGAAAACAAAGTCACATGGTTAATTTCAGTCAGAGCGTACAGTGCAGAATGTTCATTTGGTAAGAGAGGCCTTTCTACAAAGTTCCTCTTGCTCTGCTAGGCTCTTCTAAACTGAGAATGAGTAAGAATACGGTAAAGCGAAGTTTGTGTAAGAATTTGAGCTTTTATAAAGCTTGTCCTACCTATTTGAAGAAAATAAAGATTGGGATACTGATTAATACCCATTTCCCACAACTTCTTGATAAATTTATTTTGCATTCAAGGTTTCCAAACCAGCTCAGTTGCTCTCCTTTTCCTGACTTTTCTCTTATTTAAGAAGTCACTTCATCGCATTAAACATCCTTGATATATTGCTCCAGTTAGTGAGTATTTCAGTTCCATATCAGTTTAGTTTACTATTACAATTACAATTTTTATGTAAGTTCGTAAAAAAATATTTTTTTCCGGAAGTGTTCGGACAATTTATTCATAGCTATAGGTTTTATTCCCATACATAGGCCTACTAACTAATCAAACAAAAAAGTATTTATATTTACAAAAAAAAAATTAAAGGGGTGTTAGCTTTATATTATATTAATATACGTTATTTTTGGTATAAGGTTGTTTCATTCTTGGGCTTACATGTCTTTCTCAAAAATGTATTATACAAGATCTAAGCTGAAATCAGTAGAAACAAATCATACATTAGGGATGTTAATCTAACTTAATCCCCTGAAAGTGAACTGTCCTCAAATACAGCATTTACAATTTTGTATTTTGCTAACTAACTCAATGGTATTAGTACGATTCTATTTTTATTCATTTCATTAACCATTCATCAATGTTAATCTGAATTGCTAACTCAGGGGATAGAAGCGGTTAAGTAATAGTAAATATTACATATATTTACTAGAATTAATTGAAGACTTTACTAAAAACAATATTCTTTCAATGAAAATTAATTTATTTTTATATAAGCATATTATCAACAATAACGCACGCTCTATAAACTGTCTGTATAGATATACGAGGTGTGAAAATAAAGTAATGAGACAGGTGATGTAGCCTTTGATCTGACAACACTGTGGGTTTCCCCTTTAGAAGAGGCACAGATCAACATCTGATGCGTATTGAGCACGCGTTCAATATACTCACTAGAGTCACCTAGTGGTCCGTAGCAATTGTTAGTGTGTATATATATGTTATATCACTCAAAGTAACTTTACTTAAAAAAAAAGGGTTTTAATTTATAAAATACAATATTTGTAACATAAAAGAAAAATATTAATAATAATAATGATGCTACTAATTAATAGGCTATTAATTAATATTATTATTTATTGATTTGGCCGTTACTTTGTGATAGTTCATTTTTTAAAAAGGAATAAAACAAATTTTTACTTTGTTATCTATCACTTTTATTATATTTATTTTTTATTTTATATTTTTGTATTTATATATATATGGTGCTTGTACTATTTATACGTTAAAAAGTGTTTATTAGGCATCTTCTGGGTAGGAACCATGTAGGTGGCCGTCACGTTTGAGTGTTTGTTCAGTGTCTTTTGAGAGAACTGGCGGATTTGACCATAAAATCAAGTCATCTTGGAAACTTGATAGCTATGGGAGTAGAATTGCACAATGTTGAACTATAGAACAAACAATACTTACTATTGTAAGTATGGTAAACCAATGGGTGTATTTGGTTATTGGTGATCGGCTTAATATTTTATCCAGTTTGTCTGAATATTGATTGAGTTTATGCTGCGCTATGTTTAAGTCTTCGATGACAATGTTTAATTTCAGAGGTTTTAATTCCGGAACGTATATTTTATCTGAGATATCCTTGCAGCAATTATATGGAATTATTACTGAATGATTTCTATAAGTTATTTCATTATATTTATCGAGTGGATAATTGGCATAAACCCTTATGCCAATTAGAAAACTGGTTTTTATTATTTCAGATTTTGCTTTTCTTTTACCGCACTTGAAGTTAACTGGTATGGGATCGGAAATAGTTATTAACCAAAAATGTTGATCAATTTCATGAACATTGTAGTTTTTAGCAAAAATGAGTGTTGTTCTACGAATGGTTATACAATTGCCCAAACTTCGTGGTGATACATACAATAATGAATCATCATCACGCGCAATATATTTATGTGTTGTTGGTAATATATGAAAAACTCTTGTTCGATTATCCAATACTGGAATTGGATAAAGATGATAAAGAGTGTAAGTTTCTGGTTCGACAAGAGGGACTTTAAGAACAAATATTATTTTAGAATCAGATTGATAAGCTTCTAATTCGATTACGTCAAGATAATCAGCAACAGTTGAAGAGTAAGTTGGTAAGTATTTTTGACAAGAGATTTAGAGATTTCTTGCTATGAATCAATCAAATCTAAAAGCTTAATGATCGAGCTATGTAACATTTTAATACGAGCAAAGGTTATTGAATCTATTATTGTATTAATTGAGTCTTCGAGAAAGGCATAACATTCCATTAAGGATTTACATAAGCTTAAAACTTTAACTTGCGTTTTATAAAAAGCTATATTATCGGAAATATTTATTATAGCTATTTGGATTAATTTAATACCACCCTTAAATACTTTCTCATCGATTCGTAGATTTGTAATAGTCATATTTAAATTAATTTTTTTATTACTGATGTTACTGAAATCCGCGTCTTTATGAGATTTTCTATTTCAAGCAATATTTTCTTTATACTTTTTGTCTACTAAGGTTGCGATTTGGTTTAATAGATTGATATGAGTCTGAACTTCGGCTTTATAGGCTAATGTTCTCGATGATTGGTCTTGAAATAAATCGAAGATACCTGATATGATTTTATCATTATTAATCATAGCTTCCTTGATTAGTTCCAACTCGTTGTATACTAAAAGTCTCCATTTATTGTTTGAACTTTTAAATTGCTTTTTTTATGGTAGAAGATACCTATGGTGTTATTAACGGGTGTTAGGACGACTTGCTGCGATAGCTTGCAACACCCATAGTGATCTGAAACCAAAAGAATACTACTCATGGTAGGGTTTCAGTCGGTCAATGTTTACTTTAGTAGATATGTTTGTATGCGGGTTTAATGCAATAGCAGAATTGTCAAATAGTTTAATTAGTTCGAAGGGTCCATTGAATAAATATTTACTTTTATCTTTAATTTGGGTATCTTTAACATCTATTTTATCGCCTAATTTATATTTGGGAATATCTTTCACTTTTTTATCAAATCTAAGTTCAGCTTTTTCTTTTCGTAATTTAGTTTTTTCTCTTACAATTTTGTAATAGTATTCCATTCTATTATTGAGGCCTCGGATATATTTAGTCATGAGCTTTGCTTGGTTATGAAGAGTTTCAGAAGATCTACCAAAGATGTGTCTGAAAATTACTCCGTATGGTGTGAAACCATGCGTTTTATTTTTGGTGCTGTTATAAGAGATAATTGCGTATGGTAAAATATTAAATGGATGTTCATTTGGATTTTCGGCTTCGTGAGCTCTAATCATTTCTGACTGTGTTGAGTGGAATCTTTCCAGAGAGCAATTTGATTGTGGATGTCCAACACTGGAGAAGGTTAATTTCATATCGTAAAGTTCACATAAGTACTTCGATAGTATATTATCAAATTCTCGACCTCGACCATAGTCGCAATATATTCTCAATGGTGTACCAAAATGCAGGAAGAATACTAGCAGTGTATTAACAATGATGATTTTTGTTTTCAATTGGATAAGCTTGTGCGAATTTTATTAATTCATCTCGAATTATGGGGGCATAATTTCTTGTAGGATATTCAAAAATGTCTATGTTAATTCTCTTAAATACTATTTTCGCTGTTTCTGTAATGGCCAGGGGTGTACTAAGGTTTTTCCTGCAAATTTTAGTTTTCTGACAGATTTCACAACTTTTAATCAATTGTTCCACATCTTTCATAAGTTCTGTCCAATTATACTTTGATTTGATGTGATGAATAGTTTCATTTGTTCCGCGATGTATGTTGTTTTTTTCCTATATGGTACTGGTCTAGGATGATTGGTATTTCATCTCGGTTTGGTATCTTTATGATGTTCTAACAGATTTTAAATTTAATTTCTTCGTTCGCAAATACAAAGGAAATTATTTTTAAAATTGACAAATCTAAATTATTTTTGATGTAACAGGTTTTGGAACTACCGAATTTACTCGTTCAATACCGAATTTACATTTTAATTTAAATATTTTTTCGGTTCTCGGTTCAATTTAAAAAGTATTACATATTGGTTCATTTATAATTTCGTGAAATTTTTCCTGATTTTCGACTTTGAATAAAGAGATATTTTTAAAATTCGTTATTAGTTGTTTTGTATTTAAATCTTTGACACATTTATAATGTTCCAGAAAATCTAGGCCTAAAATACCATCGAAACCGATATCTAGGTTGAAAATATATACTTTATTGGGGTTATTGAAAGCGAATGGTACAAGTGTTGATTCGATAATAAACAATTTTTGATTGTTTAAATTGTAATTTGTTCGGGAAATCTTTGATGAAAACGTTTAACGGTATTTTCTTTAAATATGGAAATTCCTACGCCGGTTATATATATAAGTGGATCTTATTCGTTCGGAAAATCTGGAGGATGTTCTTTGGGCTGGATATGTGGAAAATTTTGATACATTGGTTGAAACGTATCATCTTGATAATCGTTTTGGTGATCATATCAGTATTCGGAATATTCTTCATAATAAACATTGGGTTCTACTTGGTCGGAATATTCTTCATCGTTTGTAGACTAATCTTGATTGTTATTGACAGCAATATAATGAGTTCGGTCAGAAATTAGGATTTTTCTTGTGACTGTAGGTCTTGGTTGACATTGACTTTGTTGCGTAAATTGTTTTTGTGAACAATTGGAAGTTGTTTTGGAAGTTGTTAGGTCCGATTTGCTGTTGAAAATTGGGTGATCATTGAAAGTTTGATTGAACGTTGCTTGGGCCAGGTAGAGTTTGTTGTTGGAAATTGATTGATCTTTGGAAATTTGATGGTGTGTTGCTTGGGCTGTATGCAGTTTGTTGTCGGAAATGATATTGATTGGAGGAGTGACCACTTTTCCACATAAGAAACATTTTAAAATTCGCGATTGTGGTTTTCTCGGTGTATTATTTTGCGATTTTATTTGGATGTTGGCAAAGGGTTTGTTGAATTTTTGGTTTTTGAAATATGATATTTGTCATTCTCGACGGATACGGGATTGTGCTTCCGGGAGATCTCGTGGTTGACTGGCACGAATAATTTGTCCTTATCGGGGGTTCAAGTCCAGTTGGAAGTGTATTAAAGGCAAGTGGACAAAAGGAAGTGTATTAATTGTTTCGATGAGACATATTTGTGTTTGTTTTTGTTCAAGGGTTAAATTTTATGATTTAGGAATACAAGAATACATTTTCGCATTAAGCACTTGGAGTCTGTTATAAAATGTAAGGGCAGATTCGTTTGGGGGGTTGCTCTAGCCTCATATACCGGTATTATTGAAAATATTTCAGGCAATTTATAAATTTCTACTTCAAATTCAGTTCCGTTTTGATTTATAGCCATTTTGATTGATTTAATAATTGATTATTAATAATAACTTAATAACAATAAATAATTAGAAAATCGAACTGTATTAAATTAGAATATAGATAAAAGAAAAACAATGGTATAACATGATCATTCACTTACAGAATGATAGTGGACTGCCCGAAGTTCTCTTGGAGTTGTTTTGTTCTCTAACGTGTTGTACCAGGGGCTTCACCAGGTATCCCTTCCGTAGCACGTTGAGTGAGGACTCGTCCTATTCTTTGGTTCTTTGGTTCCGATTAAAGGATTGGGATCCATCGTCGATAGTTAGGGCTTCCTTGTTCTGTAGAAGTTTTCAGAATCCGTACGATTGCGCCAATTTGTTATATCACCCAAAGTAACTTTACTTAAAAAAAAGGGTATTAATTTATAAGATACAATATTTGTAACATAAAAGAAGAAATTAACAATAATAATGATGCTATTAATTATTATTAAGTAATGCACACAATATCTTGGTGTTTTTACTATTTATACGTTAAAAAGTGTCTATGAGGCATCTTCTGGGTAGGAACCATGTAGGTGGCCGTGACGATTAAGGGCTTGTTCAGCATCTGTTGCGAGAACTGGCGGATTTGACCATGGAATGAAGTCTTTTTGGAAACTTGATAGCTATGCGACTAGAATTGCACAATGTTGTGTAATAATATTGCTTATAACCACATATAACATATATATGAGCAATTGTTAGTTGCTTGACCGGGAGGAAGCCCACCCATCCCTTACATCGGAGGGTACATGTTTCGTCTGTTGGTGGTTAGACTCATCAGGGTACTGACATATGCTCGCTCGCCAAGAATAGGGAGTCCCTCTCCAAAATCAAACAACCCATATTTATATGGGTTTATTTAGCACAACATTATAGCACAACAACCTGCGTCTCCGCTATAACGAGCAATGGTTAGTTGCTTGACCGGGGGGTAGCCCCAGTTTTTTTACTTCTTTGGACTGCGTCCAACGAGACAACAGTAGAACTCCAACAATAAAAAACTCCATTTATAAGCCATCCGATGAGAAGTCGGCGAAAATATGATATATATATATATATATATATATATATATATATATATATATATATATATATATATATATATATATATATATATATATATATATGTATATGTGTATATATGTATGCGGATGTAAATTATTTATATACAAATGAATGTGCAGTATACTATTATGAAGATATATAATACTTTTCCGGAGTGAGTTCGGGATCTGCCACGTGATCAGTCTGTCAGAGCGATTAAAAGATATTTGTTAGGCATATTATTCATCAAATGATTTCCTTGGTGAAACAAAGAAGAATTTAAATTCAATAAAATTATTAGAATCACCTGTTTTGGCGAATTTAACTGTTTATGTTTGTACTAATTATGTTATCGGCTAATTCGTGTAAAATATGTTAACAATACTATGTTGACTCTATATTTTGTCTCCTCTTCTTTTATTTCCAATTGTTCTTTTTTCCTTCCTCCCTTTCCTTCTTTTTTTTGTGCCTTGTGTTATAGATATTATATTTGAATTGTAATTATTTTTTTTCTATTTTTCTTTCATATAGAATTAAGTGTTTATTATGTACTTTCTTAACGATGTTCAATGCCCTATGGTATTGGGAACAAATAAATATTATTATCACAAACATGATTCATCAATCATCTCAGCCTAGGCTGGTCGGGTTTATAATGTCAAAATTAGAAAGCAGTTCAGATCCTCCCATTCAACTTAGTACCTTACGAACAATGTGGCAAGTTTGTAAGAGAACTGCTCGTTATCCTACTGTGGTAATCGATTTTGAAACACCAAGAATTTCCAGGTTTTTGGAAAAGGTTTTGCTTACTAGGCCTTCGGCGGCTATAGCTAAAGGTAACATCTCTACTTTCTGGAGTTTCCATTGATTTTTCAGATCAAATGCAAGATTTTTGTACTTCGTGATCTTTTCCATTTCAGTTTTTCTGATGTTGTGAAAGAGTGGTACCGCAATGTCAATTATGATAGATCTCTTCTACTTTTTGTTAATTAGAACAATATCCGGCCTATTATAGTCAACCGTCCGATCTGTTGTAATTAGTCTATCCCAGTAAAGAATGGTATCGGCTGACTCAAGTACGGGGGAAGGCGTGTACTTGTAATATGATGGAGGTATCCTATCAAACAGCGAGTGCTTTAAAGCGATTTGCTGGTGTATAATTTGCGCCAGCTGATTATGCCTGCCTAGATAAGCATTAGGGGCAAGGACTGGACACCGTCCAATAAGGTGTTCAATTATTTGTCCCACACCACCGCACTTCCTGTACTTGTCGACAACATCTATGTGTAGTATACGTCTTTCATAATTTCTTGTCCTTACTATCTTATCTTGAATAGCTGTCGCAAAGCCTTCTGTTTCTGGATATAATAGTCCATCGGTAAGCCACTTTAGAGATAAATGTTTATCAATGGAGTCATCTTCAAGTGATTCAGGATATCTCCCATGTAATGTCTGTTTTTTCCATTTCTGAACGAGATCCTTCAGTTCTGTTGTACTATCAACACGATTTGGTCTATTTAGATTCAGCGGGATGAAGCCCTGGTCCTTCTTAACAACCTGTTTCATTATTGTGTTTTGTGAACTAATGAAGCGCTCTCTCATCCTATTTTCCTGCTTGAGACAAAGATTCTTGACATTCACAAGCTCTCTTCTGCCTCCCAACTTTCTTGGAACATATAGCATTTTTGTAGACGAATTGGGATGTAAACATCGGAACTATTATTATTATTATTATTATTATTATTATTATTATTATTATTATTATACAGAGCGCTCCCAATGATCTATATATGTATGTATGTATATATATATATATATATATATATATATATATATATATATATATATATATATATATATATATATATATATATAGATTACGACCACGAATTAATTTCGTCATTGCCAGTGTCGGTTTTATTTGTTTCAGTATTAACTATAAATAATCTAATTATCGAACGAAAATGCCTAAAGAAAAAAAGATAAAAAAAGTGAAATTTCGGTGATTACGACTTTGCGTGAAAAAAAAATATAATATTTCAAAAGTCGTAAAAAGTTTAAACCGAAGTAGGTACATTTTAAAAAATGATTTAGGACTAGGCGATCAGCAAGGGCAAAAAAGGTAAAGGTCGACCAATCCAAGTCGGAATCACAGGGCTATTCCTCGTCAGGCTTCCAATTCTAGTGACACTGCAAGGGTGATTGTTCAAAGAGCTCCCAAGTTTATATATTGCCCCATTCCAAGAAGCACAAAGCGCATTTCAGCAGGTCATTTGCGGCTTCTTCTGACAAAGCGTATTCTGTCAATCCAATTTTCAAGCATTTTTTGAAGCAATTGAGATCTTATGTTCGCAAGTTATGTTGGCTTACAAGGCGTTAATAGTTGCTGGTTTATCGGCATACACCAATGATGGCCACCTTGATGGCCAGTTAAAAGAATTGTTCCCTCAATGAATCGATTGTTGCCTTGACTTTATGCCACGTGGAACCGTTTTGTTGGAATCACATCTCCTCCAGATCAATACCATTCAAATTTCGAATTAAATAATCCACGTAGTCGAATAACAAACCCCAACATTATGCGAATGCCGACGAATTAATAAATTATGATTTTCATCAACACTGTCATAGTGTTTTGTCTTGCTTTGGATTTAATATCAAGCAGCATGTAATACGTTTCAAATTTGTCGATAATTTGGCGAATGATCACGAAGTTTGAGCACAGATTTTGATAATAAATTTCGACAATTTGCAAGCGTTGCTCTGATGTTAAACGTTCCATGATGATTTGACTACTGAGGTATAGATTTACAGACTTGCGCGTAAACTCATACTTTGTGTGACAGCGACCCCTATCGGAAGTGCGGGCACACCTAAAAATAACCCTTTATATATATATATATATATATATATATATATATATATATATATATACCCCAATATCAATAACATATAAGAGCTTTTAATGTTTAGTGATATTAGAAATTGCTATTTACCATGTTTACGTTACCCGTCAAAGCCAGTTCCAATAGATTGTAAAACAGGTTGGTTACTTAGGAGAAAATTACACAGTTGAAGAGACACATCGGAACACTTTTATAAGATTCGCGTTGTCACCGTCAACCATCTTTAACTCCATGCTCTGCACCGCTACTTCGATAACGTACAGACAAAATGAAACTCCAAACAAAAGAACAAAGAGGTGAGGTAACTTTGAAGCGAACTTTCTGGTGGAAATTAAATTTTATTACTTGCCAGGCAGAACTTTTCCTTTCAGATGATAATAAATGAAATTGAAATAGCGAGAGCTTTTATGTAAATATTATCGTACACGGCAAACGTGAAGTTGATGTATATGTTTTATCTAGGATGCATAGCGAGGTATAATGATATTTTTTTGTCGTATACAAAGGAGTGGCAGTGTGTTCGTTAAAAAGAGTTATTTATTTTCAATATTGTTCTTTTACTTTGAAGAACCTTTATATAAAGTTTAGTTTTCTTTTTATCTGTCTCTTTTCTTGTTGAGTGATATGTTTTTTGTTGAATATATATATATATATATATATATATATATATATATATATATATATATATATATATATATATATATATATATATATATATATTGTATGATATTTACAAGAAGTGGTAAAATGTTAAAACAACCTGTATACTCGAGGAAAACAAATTTTGTTTTATTAATATTAGAAATAGATATCTGATAATTAACTTTACTAATCTATAAGTTTCAGCTAATCAAAATGTTTTTGCTAACCATTCGTCGGAAAGCTGATTGATCATATCAGTCCAGTTCAGAGTATTGAAGCTCTACCTACAGAATAAATGATGTGGTGCTGTTTGAATGAATGCAGTAATTCAAAGAGTACTATTACCCATCTCTTGTCTGACTAAAGGAGAGGAACTGACAAAACAGATATATAAAGGGTGTTTTTTTAGTGTGTCCGAATTTCCGACTGGGGTCGCTATCAAAGGAATTGTGAGGGTGCGAGACTCTAGTGTCCTAATTATTTAGTATAAACATCATAAGTTAAACGTCACAGCAACGCTTGCAGATGTTAAAATTTATTATCAAAATTAACGTTCTGTACGTCAAATTTGCGGAGCATTTTGTGAATTTTAACTATGTGATGTAACTATGTGATATTAAAACAAAAACAAGACAACAACTGTGCGTTCCGAAGAAAATATCGCCGCCGTTGCTGGCAGTGTTGATGAAGATCCGAATTTACCAAATCGTTGCCGTTCGCAGAAAGTTGGGTTTTATTATTCGACTACGTGGATAATTTTGGTCTGGTGCCTTACAAGATTCAGCGTGTCCAAGAACTCAAGCCACAAGACTATTCAAAATCTATTGTAACTTGACCCATAATTTAACCGCAACAATGTTTTTCAGTAACAGAGCTAGTTTTTGGCTAAATGGTTATGTTAATTAACAAAATTACCTCATTTGGTGTGTATGTGGATTATTTAATTTCGAATTTGAATGGTATTGATCTGGAGGAGATGTGGTTCCAGCAGGACGGCTCCATATGTCATAGATCCAACGCATCAATTTATTAAGGGAATAATTCGGTGAGAAAATTATTTCGAGGAACGAACCTGTTAATTTGCCGGCTTTCAAGGTCGTGTGCTTTAACGTCTTTAGATTATTTTCTTTGGGGTCGTATTAAATAGTGGTCTGTACCATGGGTCTCCAAACTTTCCAGCCTTAGGGCCATACTGATTACTCCAAGGGCCAATACCGTTTTAATTTATTTGCCATTATCTATAATTTCTAAACTAGTCGCCGAGTATGCGCCCTAAACGAGCATACGCTTGCTAAATTTGCTAGCCGAGGGCCGGTTTGATGACACCAGCGGGCTGAATTTGGCTTTTGGTCTATGCCAACATATCTAGGACAAATGAGGACTTTGGTTGAAGAAGTGGTCGCAAATTGAATTGACATAATGCGAATATCAGAAGTAACCGCCGAAGTAGTAACAATTTGTCCGAAATTGTTCTCAAACATTGATATCATTGAATGTTATTTCATATAAAATGTATAGTTTCAAGGGTTTCAGGTTCTAATATGGTTGTTGTTTTTAGGTTTTGACAATGGTTAATCCCTTAGTTTTTTTTTTCGCAATAAAATGCAAAGAAATTTATCAATTGAAAAGCTATGATAAGCATTATTATTTTAAGCACATATGTGTAAAAGCACATTTGGCAAATAATAATTACAGTGAAGGCACGGAAAAGTCATGGTTAGTGTTTTCTGGGATTCCAAAGCTTGGCATTATATTCATCGTCTCAATGACAAAAGAGGAGAATATTATGCTGTGTTATTAGTCAAATCTTATGAAGATTTGATAAAGAAACACTCACGTTCGGCGAAGAAAAAGTGCTGTTTTACCCGGAAAAAATTCTAACATTTATTCCTTATCTTTATTCTATATCTGTGAAAACTTGAATATATATATATATATATATATATATATATATATATATATATATATATATATATATATATATATATATATCATCATCATCATCATCATCAGCCCGCATCGATCCACTGCAGGATGAAAGCCTCTTCACCATGCTTCCAACCTTCACGGTCCTGGGCTTTCCTCTGCCACTCGGGTCCAATATACTTAACGATGTCATCAATCCATCGTGCTTTCGGTCTTCTTCGCGGACGTTTGCGATCAAGCGGTATCCACTCCAGGATTGCCTTAGTCCATCTGTCGTCCCATCGCCTCGCTATATGGCCTGCCCATCTCCATTTCAACTGTTTTACTCTTCCAATGATGTCACAGACTTTTGTTTGTTCCCTGATCCATGCGCAGGACTTTCTGTCTCGTCTTGTAATGCCAAGCATACATCATATACATATATATATATATATATATATATGCATATATATATATATATATATATATATATATATATATATATATATATATATATATATATATATATGCATATATATATATATATATATATATATATATATATATATATATATATATATATATATATATATATATGCATATATATATATATATATATAAATATATATATATATATATATATATATATATATATATATATATATATATATATATATATGCATATATATATATATATATATATATATATATATATATATATATATATATATATATATATATATATATATTTAGAGCATATATGTCAATGTGAGTCTATGTTTTAACAAGGTTCATTAATTAATCTGTAGTTTATTCGTTAAATATTAACCAATTATTATTTGCTAAATATGCTTTTACCCATAGTTGTTCAAAATCATAATTCTTAACATAGCTTTTCGATTGGTGATTTAATACCTTTATAATTTTTTTGCGAAAACCCTTATGTTTTGATCATAGTTATTCCAAATGATGTGAAGAATCATTGGCCTTTTGTTAATGGACCTTGGCCCTACATGTATGTAGGATTTAAGAGACCAAAAAATAATCAACGATTTAAAAGAACGATGTGTACCTATTCTGAGGCGCTAAATATAATGGAGATGTAGTAAGAACAACATAGTAGATATCTCATAAACAAACGAAAAAATTATTTATTCAACACACACACATACATATATATATATATATATATATATATATATATATATATATATATATATATATATATATATATATATACCAGGTGTCCCATTAAGGATGGATCGCGGCCGTATCTTGCAAACTATTTATCCCACAGCTTTGGGGAAAAAAAACTGTACTAAAAATGATCATGAGAAATTCACCAAGAATATTTTTAAGCTTCTAAAACGACCGCAAGAGGGCGTGACGAGCTAAACAGTTTTAAAAATCTTTTTTTTGTGTGTATTTTTAAGTGTTAACCGAATAAGAAAAATTTTCAGTTATAATTAGCAAACTGTCTCCTACAACTTTGTTTTATGACATTTTGTCGTAATTTCACGAATAGAGGGGAGGGGGGCGGGAGTTTTACCTATTGAGATAAAAGTCGTCTAATGTCCGTTTGCATTAACCGATTTTCCTCAATTTGTTTCATTTGAAAGGCAATTGCTGGGACAATCAGATAATCTGGGAGATAAATTATTTAGTTTATAAATGAAACCGCGAGGTGGCGTTACATTCAACAATAGTTTTTTTGAAGTTTTGTTCAGTTTTTTCAAATGGAATGGTACAGCTTTTACTACATGGCAAGAAAGGTAATTTAAAGAGGAATCGTCCAGTGAAAACCCAAAATCGATATCTCTGACATGTCAAGAAATATTTCGATTTTTCTGATAAAATCAGTTATTATTTCACTACTACCTGCATTAAGTTAAAAAAAATATTAACCTAATGTTTGCCTTCCTTCACATTTTACCCAGGCTTAGGACTGGTCCAAATTCTTCGTGCCATATTAATTTGGAGCGTATTTAAAGGCCAACGGGCCAACAACGAAGATAATAATAATTACAACAGTCAAATAAAATTAACAGCACAACAGTCTAATAATTTACAGAATCTGAACTTTAACACCTTTCTAAATGTTCAAAATGCCTTCCATCCTAAGAAATGCAGAGATTTATTTTTCGACGAGTACTAAAAACGGCAGCTTCAATTTCCGCTCTTGAAATGCTGGTTATTGAATTTTGAATTCTTTCAAACATGTTTTCTCGTGTGGTAGGACGAGTTTGAAAAACAAGGTCTTTTAGTCTTCCCCACAAGCAAAAATCGAGGACTGTCAAATCCGGTGAGCGCGCCGGCCACTAAAATAAACTACTCCGTCCTATCCAACGATTTGGAAACGAAGCATCCAAGAAGTTTCGAACCACCTGCGAGAAGTGGGCAGGACATCCATCATGCTGGTACCACATCTGTCTTCTTGTTTCCAACGAAACATCTTCCATTAGTTCTGGCAGTCCATTTTGTAAAAAATTTAAATATGTTTCACTATTCAAATGTCCATTAAAAATAAAGGGACCAATAATTTTGTCTCCCAAAACACTACACCATACGTTTACACTCCATCTATTTTGGTGGTTGATTTCTAACATCCAGTGTGGATTAGCAACTGCCCAGTAGTGCATATTATGCGATACATATGAAGAGAAAGGTTTTTAATCAGTGCATGCTGCTTCTTTTGACATATGGAAGTGAAACATGGACACTCACATCACAATCAGTTCAAAAGCTTTGGGTTGCACAGAGGGGAATGGAAAGGTGTATGCTTGGCATTACAAAGAGGGACAGAAAGACCTGCATATGGATCAGAGAACAAACGAAGGTATTTGACATCATTGGAAAGGCGAACAAATTGAAATGGAAGTGGGCAGGTCATATAGCGAGACGATACGACGACAGATGGACCAAAGCAATTCTGGAATGGATACCGCTTGATCATAAACGCCCGCGAAGAAGGCCGAAAACATGATGGACGGATGACATCATCAAGTATATTGGACCCGAATGGCAGAGGAAGGCTCAGGATATATCGAGGTTACAGTACACAGTCAGATACTTTTGAATTGAAATGTTGTTTTCTTGATCAAAAAACGGTTTAATTTATTGTTCAACATAGTACCCTCCTACACACCTCTTACTCGATACACTTAACGATAAGTGTACACCCAACGATATTCCAAGTTTTTCATGTCTTCCAATAATCACGATTTGTCGAACTCTGCATAGGAGTGAAACTGCAAAATAGTCCTCTGTTTCGGCGATGATTCATTTGATGAGAATTTCCTTCCAGCTAGCCATTTCTTGTTCGGACAGAAAACGGGGGACCAAATCCGTGGAATAGAGTGGATGCGGCATCAACTCGTATAGCAAATTATTCAATTTCGTGGTTGCACTGACGGACGAATGGACAGATACACTGACTTGGTGAAACAACACTTTTTTCTTCGCCAAACGTGAGTCTTTTTTATCAACTATTCATAAAATTTGACCAATAACACAGCAGAATACTCTCCTCTTTTGTCATTGAGACGATGAATATAATTCCATGCTTGGGAATCTCAGAAAACACTGACTATGATCTTTGAAGTGTCTTCACTTCAACTATTATTTCCAAATGTGCGTTTAAACATTTTTACTTAAAATGATAATGCTTATCATAGATAGCTTTTCGATTGGTGAATTTCTTTGTAATTTTTTGAAAACCATTAGGTTTTGATCATTGCTGTTTCAAATGATGTAAAGAATCGTTGGGTTCGAACTTTAATTTCAAATAAAACAACAACCATACTAGATATTTTTTTCTTTTCTTGGGTTTTCCGCCACGATCTAAAACACAATATATATATATATATATATATATATATATATATATATATATATATATATATATATATATATATATATATATGAATACGCCACAATCATTTAAACATAACCATACTAAATCTCTTGAAACTATTTATTTTATATGAAATAACATTCAGTGATACTAATGTTTGAGAACAATTTAGGACAAATGTCCACCGCGGCAATTTCTGACAAAGCGCATTGTGTCAATCCAATTTCCGAGCACTTATTCTGCGCAAGTTTGCTGCTTTTAAGCTAGAAACCTTCTTTTTAGCTTCCACATAGGCTGAATTTTCTTCCGAAACACGAAGATATGTTTTCTTGTAGGAAACTGCTGTTAATTTTTAATGGCGAAAACAAATTTTTGCTCTTGATGTAAAGACAAAATCGCTCAAGAATTTCCCTAAAACAATAGTAATTAAAAATTAGGATCACAATTAAATTGATAATTTATTTAAAATAACAGTGAAATTAAAATAACAGATCAAACAAAACTCTCACCAGATAACGAAACAGACATGTTTCGATGGAACATATCTCTTCCCAAAATCATGTATACTTTCTCTTTGTAAGTTAGCTACAATATTGACCTTAGTTTGTTCATTTGTCAATTGTTTCATATTCTTTCAATGCCTTTAAAAAACGCAAATCTTGATTCGGCGCCTTCACTGCCAAACTACATCCAAGCCAAGGCTTTGCATAAACAGCCACAATGAATAAACAAACATCTTGCAGCGCCTGTTTGTCTTTTATGCTCATTTTAAACTAAGACGAAGAACTAATAAAATAATTTTCATATTATTTCATAACATAATTTCATAAACATATTTTCAAAGAGTAAATAGCTTTTGCCATCCATCGTGCTTGATCCATTGCGCCAGGAGATCTGATTTAATTTTTTGTTTCATTATCTCCTCCCAGAAAAATAATGGATAATTCGATCAGTTCCCGATAATCATAACGTACGATGGATTTTTGCAGTTCATGAGTTTCGTGTCACAAAGATGCTGTTTAATAATATCAATGCTTGTTTCAATAGCGTTAGGATTAATGTTCTTCCAGTGTTCTCTAAACTTATTGAATTGTGGAATATCGGAACTGGTAGTGACTTGGTGGATCTTCGATTCAAACACATTTTTAAGAACCAACTCATAAATATGATTGCGACAATCAAAAAGTAACAATTCTCGTTCCAGTTTTTGTTGTAAAATTACGCAAACTCCATTAAAGCGCCCTGTATTAGATGTTGTCGTATCACAGCACATTATTTGTACCTTATCACTTAAGTCCCAGTCATAACAGTGCGTTTGAAACTGATTTGGCTTGATCTTTATCAGAAGAACTCTCCAGTTTAGGTACTGCAAGAAGTTGCTCCTTCTTTTCAAATGAAATAAGGATCGGCGGACGTTCTTCTTTAGAACTTCTCACATCCAGACCAGGTAATAATTTTCCATTCCAATGAAAGGTAACTAATTCGGGTACATTATTCTTAAAATCGGCTTTTATTGATTCCGTTCTACGTTTTCTCATTTGTATTCGAACGCGTTGAATAGAAGATTTGTTGATTGAGTAGTCGTCGCAACTAAGACCTAGTGCTTCTACCTAGCCTGAAGTATATATACAGAATTCCTTACGCTTAGTTGACATCTATCTAAACATGCAACTAACTTTACAGTGATGAAATCTTTCCTTGCTCTTTTCGTAGTAGAAACAGAACTTACAGTTCTTGATGTTGAAGGTAAAGATTCCCCAGGATTTTCTCCAGAGCTGGAAGATTATTCATCCTGAGACGGTATATGGTACAGTCATGTGAAGAAAAAGATGACAATAAGGTCGCTGAAGACAATGCGTGGCTCGCTTTTTTTTCTTCTTCTAGTTTTCTCTGCCTCCCTCTTTCTTCTTTCTCAGCTAACTTTTTGTCTACGCCGGCCTTTCACGCAGTTAGGTACAGCTTTGGTAGGTATTCTAGCCTTTTCCCAGAATACACTCCCGAATTACAAGATTTGCAATTTCACTTACAGTCAACAGAACTTATCAATTGAGCGAATGTTAAAAAATAAAACCGCGAGAACTTGACGATTAGAAGGTAATTTTGCACCCGTAATTTGGTGATTTACGTCACCAACCAAGAAAATACTTTTTTTAGTGCTTCTTAGTTCCACTGGCATCTTCAAAACATAAAACAAACTGCGTTAACTGCCCGACAAGAAGAGAGTGAATGACAAGTGGCGAAATTCCTACAGCGCAGCATGTATGAACATGTTTTCCGCGCAAGTCGGCACAGGTTGCAGTGCTCTAAAATAAGTTTAAAAAAATGTTTTTTTACTGTAGAGGTTTTTTATTGTAGTGTTTTAGAGTCCAATAATTAAAACTAGAACATATACGTTAGAAAATAAAAACTTTGAAAAATAAGGGGCACCCTATATATATATATATATATATATATATATATATATATATATATATATATATATATATATATATATATATATATATATACTTGCATATATGCATGTATGAACATGTTTTCCGCACAAGTCGGCACAGGTTGCAGTGCTTCAAAATAAGTAAAAAAAATGTTTTTTTACTGTAGAGGCTTTTTATTGTAATGTTTCAGAGCCAAATAAATAAAACTAGAACCTATACGTTAGAAAATAAAAACTTCGAAAAAAAAGGGGCACCCTATATATATATATATATATATATATATATATATATATATATATATATATATATATATATATATATATATATATATATATATATATATTTACCTTGTAGGCATACCTGGTTCTATACCCGAGGTTTCAGGCAGAATGTTACAAGCAATCCTGACTGCTACGAGCATTCGCCGTATGATGGCATGAGTTCTGTGCTATAACGATCCGTCATCAAAATGGCCAGTTGATCTCTCCCAACTGCTTTAGCACGTTTTGAAAATAGCACTTTTTTTTTCGCCAAACAAGAGTGTTTTTTTATCAACTCTTCATAAAATTTAACCAATAATACAGCAGAATACTCTCCTCTTTTGTTGTTCCTTTTTCTAAATAAACGATGAACATAATGCCTTGATTGGGAACCCCAGAAAACCGTGCCCATGAGCTTTCTGATTGATAGAAGTGTCTTCACTTTCTTCGGGGAACTTTCGTCGACCAAAACTCATTGATTTTGACTATTTCTTCATATCTGTTTTGTAGATTCATCAACAGTCACGAATCAGAAACATCTTTGGATTTACACTGCAATGGGCCAACGCGGCATCCATCATACTGATAGCTTTCTCATATCCAAAAGTTAGTGTAGAACTTTTTGTACGTGTTCGTCCGAGATGTTTATTATATCAACAATCTCTCCAACGTTCACAATGTGATCGACCAACAAACCTGTTCTATTGACATTTTTACAGAAGTAAGTAATTTCAATAAAGCGTCCTGAGAGCCGGGCACATCAAAACTCAATGAACTACTTATAAACCATAAAATATAAGCCACAAGATACCCATAATACTTTTTCATATTTTCTTCAGTTCAAATATAGCTTTTCCACGCAAAAGAACATGAAAAACGCATATGAAATTTTTACCATAATAGCAAAAATATAATTTTTATCTGCTGTCGAAGACTGCCAAAACAAAACTAAATGTTATATCAGCTTGAAATTTTTAAAGCATTAATAGAAAGAAAGCTACTTTTCAGAAATGTAATCACTTTTGCCGCCATCCACCATCTATCGCCTAATTTAGGAACAGTCATAAGTTCTATAAATAAAACAAAGTTGTATAATATCCACTTATATTTTTCTCTAAAATATCACGAGTTTCGCTACAATGTAGCTACTTCGGATGGTTGACAAAAAAAGCATGAACCATCCGAAGAAGCTACAGTGTAGCGAAACGCGTTATGTTTTAGAGATAAATATAATTGAAAATTAGACAACTTTGTTTTATTTATAAAATTTAGTATGAATTTCCATCAAGAAAATACCGTAACCATCCTCAACAGATATAAGCATGGGAATTGATATTGCAGATCCAATTCAAGTCATAGTGGGCATACGACAAGGAGATAATTAGTCTAATATTACTGATTTTTGTAATCCACCAATTTGTTAATCCAATGACATAATAAAGCCATTGCAAGGGTATAATAACCATGATATCCTTCAAATAGTATTATGTAAAATAACTTTAGTTGTAAAGGACCATCATATGTATAATATATATCATATGTAGCAAAGATCCAATCGGATGCAAATTAAGAATAAATAGCAGTAGAGTAGATTAACTAATAGCATTTGCGTATCTGCGAGCCAATATAATCCGTGAAAAAAAATCTAGTTAAAGAAATACAACATATGATTAAGCGCCAAGAATATTAAGATATCTGAAACATATATTTTAGAGTAACAAAAAATGTCTGTCTAAAAAAGTATGTAGTTGGGCACGCTGAAAATAAAACTTAAGCAACAAATGTCACCAAGAGTTTTATTTATATTAACTCTTTTATATAGCGAGTTATAATTTAATTTTGTTTCTTGGAACTAAAGGAACGGCGATAGAATAATGGTTTTAATAAAAATTGCCCATGAGACTACCATATAAATTACAAAAGTTAAATTATAACGCAAATAACATTATAACTTCAAACGCATCCGGGCTACTTTGAAATTTTCATAGTCAATAGGGTAAAAATATGGTTATATATTCGGAATTGCTGCAGGCGGTGCGAAAAGTAGATTCGTCTTACGAAAAAATTTACCGTGGGATTTTATTTTTCAATTTTGTCGGAGAATTTAAATAAACTTTAAAAGTTTCACGTTTCTATTCGAAATTTGCCGTATATTTTGATAGGTTCGCTTAGAAAACTTGCCGGAGACTATTAGAAAGTTTTTTAGGATTGCGCAGATCGCACTTTCAACCAAAATTCTATTTATAGAAAGGGTTAGAATATGTATTACTGACAGATATTTAATACATATTGTATAATTGCTTAAACATTTCAATAAAAATACTTTATAGTTCTGAATAACAAATATAAAGTGTGTTACAATAAGAGTGTAATATGTGCATTTTAAATAAAACATGGTTTTCTACAGAGAAGTATTGTAATATGTATTGATTTATAATATAGAGATTTGGAAATATTGTATTATTTCGTTGATACAGCGGCCTTCAGTGCTTGGGTGGTCATGGGCTTGTTGGTGTAAACCCAAGACTTCAGAAAACCCCACAAAAAAAACGTCCATAGGTGTTAAATCTCAAGATTGTGACGTCCAATTGTGGTCGCCAAAACGGGAGATGACACGATGGCAAGTGACATACACCCCCAATCTCATGTGGAACACAAAACAACCTGCGTCTCCGCCTAAATGAATATTTTGTTAGGTGCCTGACTGGGGACGAGCCCCATCCATCCCTTCACACTCAGCTACTGTTGTCTCATTGGACGCTGTACAAAGAAATCTAACATTGACGGGAACTCGGCGAAAATCTAGGTTGTTGACTGTGGATAGGGTCTCCCTATTCTTGACATGAGAGTATTTGTCGGTATCCTGACGAGCCTGAACATCAAGAGGCGAAACATATGCCCTAAAATTGAAGGGATGGGTGGGGCTCGTCCCCAGTTAGGCACGTAACAAAATATTCATTTAGGTGGAGACGCAGGTTGTTGTGTGTTCCACATGAGATTGTAGAACCCAGCGGCTGGGTGTATGTGACACAAAGAAATCTAACATCACATACACACACACATATATATATATATATATATATATATATATATATATATATATATATATATATATATATATATATATATATATAAATATATATATATATATATATATATATATATATATATATATATATATATATTCAAAAAATGTTGAAGCAGGCTCGCGTAGAAAAGTTTTAAATAACAAAGAATGTTCACCCGTGCTTCACGTTAGTGCTTTACTATTCCTTCATCTGCCACCTATAGCTCCATCAAGCGTCTCCCAAGACTGGTTTATGGCCTTAATGCTGCAATCACAAGCAGCTATGCCATCCTAGGTTAGACGGACCATTATGCCCGAGGTTAGACGTGCCACAGTCTAACCCAGTGCGATTGTTGCGGATATTTACCACAAGATGGCATAGTTGCATGTGATTGCAGCCTCCATTCAACATGGTCGATTTATACGGTCATGGCCTACTAATGACAGAAACCGGTCATATCATGTGGCGGATGAAGAAATAGCAAAGCACCATGTACAGAGATTTGAGCGTCTACGCTTAAATTGTATATATCAGCTATAAAAATTAATTTTGTTAAATAATACTTTATCACTAAATGCCCACAGAAGAAAAATGTAACGCAGTTTAAATTAAACCAAAAGCTGAGAGTCGATTTTGTTTTTAAAAAACCTCCCTTTGTAACAAGGTTAAATTAATAATTATAGAACTTTATATGTTGTTCGCAAAATTCAAAACAACTTTAACATTTCACAAAAAACCTTGCTTATTGGAAGTTTGTCTTCCATTGAGAATATACATGAATTATATATTCATAAATTAGCTAATCTTACTAATTATATACACAAATTGCATTTGTTATGCGACATAAACAATTTAATGAACTTATATACAATATTAGTTATCAATCTGTCAGTAATACGAATCCTAACTCTTTCTATAAATACAATTTTGGTTGAAATCTAAACGTACGTTCCGCACAACCATATAGAATTTTCTAATAGTCTGGCGCAGGTTTTCTAAGCGAATCTATCAAAATATACGGCAAATTTCGAAAAGAAACGTGAAACTTTTAAAGTTTATTTAAATTCTCCAACAAAATTGAAAAATAAGAATACCACGGTAAATTTTTCCATAAGGCGAAGCTACTTTTCGCACCGTCTGCAATAATTTTAAATTTTGCCCTATTGACAAGGAGAGATTCAAAATAGCCCGAATGCGTTTGAAGTTATAATTTTAATTCCGTTATAGTTTAACTTTTGTTAATTATGTGGTGATCTCATGGGCAATTTTTATTAAAACTATTATTCTCTCGTGGTCTCTTTAGTGGCAGGAAACTAAATTAAAATATAGCTCGCTATATAAAAGAGTTAATATATAACTAATTCTTGTTGATACTAATCGCTTAACTTTTATATTAAGCTTACCCAACTACATACTTTTATGGATAGGCATTTTTTGTTTCTCTAAAATATATGTTTCAAGTATCCTAATATCATTGGCGCTTAATCAAATGTTGTATATGTTTAACCAGATTCTGTTGTAAATGTAAATGCTATTGGTTGTTCTACTATACTGCTATATATTCCTAATATGCATTTGATTGGTTCTTTGGCGATCGTTATGCATTTTGTTATAGTTTTTAATAAATACGATATTTTTTAATTTGTGAGGTGTCTTGGGAGATTGTCTTGTTACACTGTGAGGCGTGAACCAAATTAGATGATATGTGTTCTTGTACCAAAGTATACCGTCGGTATCGGCGTACACAATCTTCAATTCCATTTAAAGTTGTTGGCGTCCAGGACCATCGTTCAAGAGTTCAACCAAAGCTATCCCATAACCTTTCTAGCCACGATTAATCTGGCCATTTTCTCGGCAAGTCGAGTGTCACCACCGCAGGCTCTTCTAAACACTTTCATGTTTGGCAAACTGCAGTCTCTCTACATTTTGCTGAAATGCGGGATTTGGAACAGTGTGGCTTCCATATTAGGCATAAAGATGCAATAAAGTCTGCGATATTTCCGACTAAATTTAGAATTCCTGTGATGGTTATTAGAGTTGACCTGATACCCAAACATAAAACTTCATTTACCATAATTCCGGGAGTAATAGATGTACGCTGGTTACATATGTCGAAGTTAAATCTCGCGTTTGACCCCAAGAACTTTTGATACTTCTACGCTCATCATTATCATGTAAACAAAAACTGGATTTTTCACAAAAGCAAATAGGGCTGCATTCCAGCTCCCATTCAATTTTTGCTCGGACCATTTTAAGCAACGCTTCTTGTAATACACTGCTTAAAATATCACAACATATTTTAAAGCAAGTTTTTGATTATGAATACTTCACTTTATTTCTTTAAATCCATCAATACACAAATAAAAATATTTTGTTTTATATTTTGTGCCAATTATTGAAATGGATCGTTCCATGTTCCAGCTAATTTCGTGGCATAAGTTAAAAGTTTTGCGGCGACGGAAATCCGGCGGGATATCAATCATCTCAGTTACAGTAAGCGCTTACGGCTAAGTGAGTCGAGATGCTTTTATTCAATTATGCATAAGGGAATTACTGTTAATCTTTCCATTTGGCAGAATGAGTTTTCTTTTACAGAAAATTTATGTATATATGTTCTTGGACAAATTACTTACGCAAACTCTATTTTCTCTTATAAAGTACCTAAGTTTAAAAGAAAATGTTCTTTTACTGCTTTCAAGTTACTGAGCTGTGAAATAAGTGTGGTGTTTTTTTAAGATTGTGCTGATTAATTTTATATTGTGTATATATCGACTACACCACGTCGAACATAATGCCATCAACCATTTTTTAAATTGTTTACCTTCATAGCATTCTCCAAACAAATTGGTGGTGGATCTGCAAGTGGTCAAGTTGGCTTCGATCGAGTTAGGTGGCTTTCAAGTATTTCGTCGACAATCATATCCAGTCATGCGAGCGCAGATTGTTTGCATCGTTTGTACAAGATCTGTAATTGTTGCACTGCAACAATGTCCTACAGCCAGCCCACGTTGACTCGGTGCCTAACGCCGCTTTCACATATAACGATCCTGAATGGACATCAAAAAGACTTTCGATAATTTATCGTTGCATATTGTACCTTGTCTTCACTTATAACCATTTATTGCCGTTGTTTAAACTCAGTATCTATCTTGACGACGTTAGAATTCGTCGCCGTCAAATTTCGTCGCCGTCCATTCTAGAACGGCTGCTGAACGACAAAACAACGGTTTCGTACAGTTCCGTGCCTTTACCATTCTGTGTGAAAGGTGTCATCGCCTCTTCACAGCCTTTCACCGACGTAACTCCGCTTTAGCATTTGACGCAGATATAGAATTATCAAAAGTTTTTGGGGTAAAATGCGAGATTTAACTTCATCATGTGTAACCAGCGTACATCTATTACTCCATTAAGGTATATGACGTTATATGTTTGGGCAGCAGATCACCTCTAATAGCTATCACAGGAAGTCTAAATTCAGTAGGAAATATTGCAGACCATCTTTGTGCCGTTCATGGAGTGGAAGCCACACTGTTCCAAACCCCGCCTTTCAGCAAGATAAAGCTAGACGGCAGTTTGGAAAACAGGAAAGTGTTTAGAAGAGTCTGCGGTGGCGATACTCAACTTGCCGAGGAGATAGCCAGATTAATCGCGACTAGAACATGTATGAGATAGCTTTGGTTGAACTCTGGAACGATGGCCCTGGTCGCCAACAACTTTAAATTGACGACCATTTTAAGGGACGCGTCTTGTAATGCATTGCTTAGAATACAACATATTTAAAGAAGTTTTTGATTATTAATACTAGACTTTACTTCTTTAAATTATTGAAATGGACCGCTTTATATTTCAGCTAACTTCGTGGCATAAGTTAAAAGTTTTGCGGAGATGGAAATCCGGCGGGATATCAAGCATCTCAGTTGCAGTAAGCGCTTACGCCTTAGTGAATCCAAATGCCTTTATTCAATTATGCCTAAGACAATTACTGTTATATATATATATATATATATATATATATATATATATATATATATATATATATATATATATCTATATATCATCATCATCATCATCAGCCCGTATCGATCCACTGCAGGATGAAGGCCTCTTCAGCATGCTTCCAACCTTCACGGTCCTGGGCTTTCCTCTGCCACTCAGGTCCAATATACTTAACGATGTCATCAATCCATCGTGCTTTCGGTCTTCTTCGCGGACGCCTGCGATCAAGCGGTATCCACTCCAGGATTGCCTTGGTCCATCTGTCGTCCCATCGCCTCGCTATATGGCCTGCCCATCTCCATGTCAATTGTTTTACTCTTCCAATGATGTCACAGACTTTTGTTTGTTCCTTGATCCATGCGCAGGACTTTCTGTCTCGTCTTGTAATGCCAAGCATAGATCTTTCCAGTCCCCTCTGTGCCACCCGAAGTTTTTGAATTGATTGCGATGTGAGTGTCCAGGTTTCACTTCCGTATGTCATAACGGGTAGAACGCACTGATCGAATACTTTTGTTTTCAGGCAAAGTGGGAGTCTGCTCCTCAACACTATGTTGAGCCTACCAAATGCCTGTCAGCCTCATTTAACACGCCGTTCCACCTCCCGGGCGGTATTCCCCTCCATTGAAATCCTCTGCCCAAGATATATAAAGCTATCCTCAATCTCTAAATTCCTTCCTAAAACTGAAATTCTTCTGTCCTGAGCGAAGTTATTGAACATAACCTGACTCTTTTTCAGGTTTATTTTCAAGCCAAATGGTTCGCCAGCCCTTTGCAATTCTTGTATGCGTCTTTGCAACTCCTCTGGGTCTTGTGAAATGAGAATAATATCATCTGCAAATCTAAGATGGTTTAAGTTTGCACCATTTATCTTTACACCATCCTGTTCCCAATCCAGTTTACGGAATACTTCTTCAAGGCCAGCCGAGAAAAGAATAGGCGATGCCGTACACCTCGTTCTATATTAATTCCCACTTCAAGATCATCAAGGTGAATTGTGGCTGTAGCTCCATCATATATCGATTCTAATAGGTTTACATAGGCTCACTCTACACCTTGGCTAAGC